>JAHLGO010000351.1:7047261-7060421 GCA_020615895.1 Ceriops decandra | reverse complement strand
GGCCTTTTGCCCCACCTCTAAGTCTCCCTTCTGCCTATGTGACGCCACCCTTTTTAAAAAGCGTGAAAACAAAATTAGAACTGAAATATTAATTCCCCGACTTTTCTTTATTTTTACTTTATTCACATGCAGATCAAGATGCTTCTCCTTGCAGTTGCAGGCTCTGAGCTTTCCCCCACATGGAAAGCTTTTAAGGCCAATGCTTTTGGCAGACAACTTTTAAGGCCCTGGCTGTATGACATGGTGCCTGTATATTTGTTCCCGAACACACAATTCAATTTGATCAACGATTGGCATAGAAATTGCGGAAAACCATGAAAGGTGTCAAGGAGATTTTGTTTTCAGTTAATTTCTAATCCAAACATAGCAAAGTTGACAGCGGTATGAAAATTACTGATCAGATCGGATGCAATTACAGGTCCATCGACTTGCATTTTATGAACGGGCCACATCGCACACACTGTCTCCTCTTTAGAGAGATTCTCTTTGCATCTTACAGAAAAACTTGGGTGTATTTGGTGTCATCAATACATATTTTGCTCTTTATGGCCTGCCTGGCACATAATCCAATGCCAAGAACTTCGATGGCAAGATGCTGCAGGATTGCATGCCCAACTAATGCTTTACATGCCAAGCTACCAGGCTGCATAATAATAATTCTCCTTACTACAAGTTTGATTTGTTAGTTTTTTTGAATTTGCTATTTTAATAGTTGTTACAAAAATTTCATTCTGCGTTTATTTATTCAAAATTTATATGAAATCTAGAGTCATTAAAAAAATAAAAACATTATAAAATTACATTTATTATTTTATTTGATCAATATAAATAAAATGTAATGTCGTTTAATTTGAAAAATATTCTTTTTAAATTTCAAAAAATTATAAATTATATTTTTAATCTTATTCAACTTATGCATTATTTATATGGATTCAAACTTTGTTGACCAATATTTCAAATATCTACAAAAAATTTTCATAATTACAAAACAAAATGAGTTTGTGATTTCAAAGTTAAAGAATTTTTTTTTTTATATTCCAAATCAGAACTAAGTTTCTCAATCACTATATCTCTTAAGGAACTATTACTCCCATGGAAAAATCTTTAGTGTTTGTTTAGAAATTTTCACTTCTAAAAATCATTAAAATAGATATCTTTGATCTTAGTTACAATGCTATTTTTAAATAATTATAAAATGGTAAAGGAAAAAAATAATGGAATTTACTTTTGCATATTATAATGATCCATAAAAGAATTATAACACAATAAAAAAAAATTCTTTCAATTGTTATGTGCATTATAAAATTATGAAGTGATTTACTAAATCAAAAATTTTTTCTTTCCATTGATTGTAAATTTACAAAAGAAGTTCTATAAAAAAAAATGTTAAAAAATTACATCTAAATATATTTTTACTAAATGTTAATGTATTTTATCTATTTTTTATTTTAATATATAATATTAAAAGGACAAAGGAATTTTTACTTAGACTTACTAACCGATGAATTTCTTTAAAATATAACTCATAATATTTGAGAAATCTAAAAGCAAAAGTAAAGCTTCTCTCCAAAACCTGTTTGCTTCTTTACTAAACCCAAAAAAAAAAAAAAAAAAAAAGAGTGTCTAAAAGCCCTTTTGAAACTTCAAAATCTTAGCAAGTTACCTCAACAAAATCCATAAAATCATGAACAAATTTAATAAAAAAAGATGAAGAAATTCAATCTTCTATAAACAACTATAAATTCATCAATAGTTAGATGGTTTAACCAAGCCCCCAAACATGCTCAAAATTTTATAAGGAATTTAACATTACAATAAAGAACAATAAGTAAATCTCTAAACTTACCAAAAAAAAAAAAAAAAAAGGCAAGATCTTAATCAAAACTCCTATCTCAAATTGAATTATAAAAAACAAGGTCAATCACATAATTACAATATAATATTATATTAATAAATTAAATGATATTATAGTACATGATGTTATTAAATTAGAAGTTATCCAAGTAATTGCTCAACAATTAGTTATTAGTTTTTAATCGATATATTATAATATTGATAAATGAAAGTACAAGGATATAAAATGCAAAAAAAAGAAAAGAAAAACTTACAATATTTTGTAATATAGGAGAAAATTAAATTTCAAAGGAGGAAGAATTTTATAGAGGGAAAGGAGATATCTAACAAAACGGAAAGGTTTGTAGAATGGAATCAATGTCTTCTGTTGATATTCGGTCCTCTATTTATAGATTAAAGGGAGTTTTTTTTTTTTTTTTGAAACTAATCAAGAACCTTTGATCCTCTAAAATCCACCAAAAATTGTTTTATCCTATTGAGATGCTACTAGCAATTAGAGTCTTGCCTGCACCCAAAATAGCTTTGTCTTGATGTAGAACTGGTAGTCTTATATCTGAACCAAAAATTGTCTTGCTGTCTTTAGATATATATATATGTAATATTACAAATATTAATAATAGGCAAAAGGCAACAAGCAATACAATTTACTTATTGTTACTTGGGGGGAAATCAATAGACCAAAGTTTTCCGTTGAACATCCCTAACTGGCTTATCTCTCTCTTTCTGTATTTAAGACGGCCAAGATGTGAACAGTGACCGTGTGGCTTAGATTCGTCTCATTTGATGATTTGGCCGTCAGAAACAGAAGAAGAAGTTGGGAAAAATAAATAAAAAAAAAACAAAAAGATGAAAAGGGTTAGAGAAAGATGACGATGGGCCTTAGATCAGATAGGCCTCATTTGAATTGGATCCGTCTAAATAAAAAAGTTTGTTTAGGGCTGCAATTGTGCTCCGATCTGTATGAAATTCTGGCCTCAACCACACTACACATAGTAGTGTAGTGTGTAGGCATAAACTTTCCAGCGGAATAAAAAAAATATTCCAACGATCAAAGTTTAATAATAGAATTACTTTGATTCTCAATTTTAAACATAAAGTCTAAATTATAATTCTTACAAACTCAAAAAAAAAATAAAGAAAAAATCACACATCATTGCATTAATCGTTTCAATTAATTAAATTAGTTTTTTTTAATAATTTTTAAAATACATATCTTTCGATCTATTTAATCTCTATGCAAATTTAATAATTTAGTTCTATAGATTTTTGGTCCAACCATCAAGTTAGTAGTTGGACCAGTGAATTAATTTTTTTAAATAAATAATATTCTTATATTATATAAAAATAATTAAAATGCTATTAAAATAAAATTTAAGTATATATCAAAAGGTGTTTTTAATAAAATAATATAATTATATACATTTAACAAAAAAATAAGAAATAAACTTTTTAATTAGCATATACTCTGATTTACCGATTCGACTAAATAGTGAGTCAAACAATTTTTTATTTTTTTTTTTCAAGTTGTTTCGTTGTCTGATTTAAATAAGGAAACATAACTAATTCAAATTTCAAGTCACTAATTCGCCAGCCTAATTGTGGAATCGATTTATTTTTTAAAACCATGGCTCTAAGAATAATTTGTAGTAAAACGTTATTAGCCTCCAAGTCCAACATGGTTAGTCTCTTCAACATTAACCTCCAACCATGCCAGAGGGTAAAGAAAAATTGTGAACTGAGATATAGATGAACCAGAAACATAATATTGTTCAATCCTCGCTAATCCCATCCATTTTTTCCCAGGGTAAGATAATCCTCATCCGAATGATTGGAGACACAAATTACGACTTTTATATGGTATCATCATGGTAATTCCAATGTAGAGTTACAAAATCAATGGAGGCGGATATGAACTGATATTGAGTTTCATCCTACCAATAGATACAATATTTTAATAGCTGCACCTACAGTAGAGTGAGCGAAAGGTGAAAGACAATTCACGAGAAATTACATGGTTTAAGCCGGAAATGGACTTGAAACGAGTCAAAAAGATTGGAAACCTGTGTGAGATTGTGAATGGAAAATAAAAAAAAAAAAAACAGAACAAATACAAAACTCAATGTGACAATCTTGACCATTACGGACAAATGCCATAGTCAAATGCCCTCCTCTAAAATTATCAATTCTATGATCACTTACAACTCTTGGAATTGAGCCCCTTGGCCACAGTGACAGATGGGAACCACATATCATCCAGACAAGCCTGCTTCATTTGATATCCCTTCACCACAGGAAGGCAAATGATAACATAAAAATGAAAAACGACCTTTGCCCTATCCGAATGGGTTTCCTCCATTTGAAGGAAAAGTACTCAGGGGACTGGTCAGTGAGTAACCACTAGTTGGTTGTTGAGCCGTGTCTAATGAGTCAAAAGTCACACTGTTGCCATCAATCCCAGCATCTGCCTGTTGTCTGCAATGATGCTCAAGGAAAGACCAAATTATTTCCTTTCTGATTGACAAAATTATCTCATTGTTATGCAGGCACGCACAGCATTTTGGAGAAAAAAAAAAAAAAAAGATAATTATGTGCACAATGTCCATTGGCTCTCAGTGAATATTGAGATCTGGGTATTTTGTCTCATTTTTTCAGATAAAACATCATTAAAGAACACCTTGCAAGTGGAGGCAGTGGTAAATGCGTAAAGCTTTCATCGTCAACAAGAGTACACCTTTGCAAGTCAAATCTATGGAGAACGTAAATGCACTTATTCAATAACAGTCCAACTTTGGGACTGAATGTAAACTCCACTATCTAAAAGACACTGGTTGAGAATAAGGAACTAATCAGTTTAGAGATGAAAATATTATTGAAATTTAATAGATCCACTGGATCTCTTATTTAGTTAAGACTTCTATTTGTTTCCTAGATAGTTAGGTGGCTCTAAATAAGCCTGTTATGTATATAAACTTTTTTTGGTATAAGATTATCTACATAATTGACAGACCAATTGAATGAACAGATGTTAAGCTTTGGCTTGTCCAGTTGTCTGTCTGCCCTCTGTTTATGGGTTTTCTCCCCATATTTCCCCTAATACAGCAGCAAGAGAATGAAATACATGATGCTGTGGCAGAAACATTCACTAATCCTCAATGCAGTGCAATTGAGAAGGAAAATTTTATTATTTTGGGAAAAATGCATAGGCAAACAGAACAGTTACCTGGAAGGAGGCATTTTCATCACTTGTTGCCCTGTGTATGAACCTAAGATATTAGAATCGAAATCAAGCAGATGAATGCTCAAGTGGAAATACAGTTAGAAGCTGAATTTACCAGAAGACATCGTGGATGCAATGGAAGGAGTCCCCAGATGCATTGGGGATGAATAAGAAGGTGATTGAGTCAGAGCTAAGAACCCTGAAGTTGACACATTAGGAAGCGCTCCATGCAAATTTCCCATGGAAGGAAACTACATTTTGATAACACAAAATTTCTAAGTGAGCAAAAAATTTAAAATTCAATTGAATAAGAAAAATGTAACAAGCAATGTAGAAAAAGGAGGAGTCTTCAGATGTTTGCCAACTACAGTGGCTGGTATCTTTTAATTAATCAAACAATAATCCACACCACTTTGTATTGATACATCATCAAATCAGTTTCCAAACCAGAATATGAGCTCTACCAGTTTTTCCAACCACAGGAAATTTTCAGATGATATGCTTAATCAATGATAATGAAGGCAAATCATAGATGCATAAGCTATTATATAGCTTCTAGCAGCAAGGTTGGAGTCCATTCATCCCTCTGAGCCCAGTTACGAAAGTGTCAGTAATGTACAAGAAAACTTGCTCATTGCAGCTAGGACAGGCTTATTCAATCTAAAACTGATAGTGACAGAAAGAGGATGATGTTTAACATTATCTCCACAAGAAACATTGTGTGCACCATATCACCTATACCTGAGACAAACCAAAAGACTCCTAAGAATGCAGCCAGAATTATTCACCTCATTGACAAATCAAAAATGGTGTTCATTCAATCAGTAAACAGATTTTGGCTCACCATGACCTCACATAAGTATGATATGTCATCATGACAGGTAAATTCATCCTAATCAAATGACTATGAAGTTTGACACTAGGAATGACTAGATCTGGATAGTTTGGCTAGCATAATGTGGCTTTTATCATTCTTCTTAAATTCCTAGATGACATTGACTTTCTGATCCACAGTTTCTGCTGCTTTCTATTTAATTGATTCCTAATCAGCACAACTATAGCTGTGAGATAGTGACAACATGCCTGCATAAGCACAAATTAGACTTTATAAAGCTTAAACATTTGACAACAGCACAGGAAAAGAAAGGCAAGAATTGTATCCAAAATATGGGCCATCATTTTGATTGCTATCCATACTGCTGAGGCTTGTGCCAGTGTGGTTTCGCTGTTAAGATCAAATGGATTTGTTGATTTTGCTGGGGTGGCATATGCTGGCACATTCTGTAAGAAAGCCCAAATTGAAAACATTGTCAGTGTCTTATGCTTCACATGATGTAAGCAGAAGCTTATTCTGCTTAATCACCCTGGCAGGAAAGGTACCATTGTATTTGGGTGGTATTGTGTGCCATATCCCATGCTGCATGAGGGACCTATTTGCCAACCAGTAACTGGACCAAGGAATGGTGAATAGCTTGCAGTAAAAAAGTCCTGCAAGTAATTAAGCATTTATCAGTAGAAGATTACAAGAAACACCTAAAATTATGAGAATGTGAGGTAACTACTGCTGGAAGTTCTTTTCTTTGGTCAGAATTTGTTTTTGCTGGATGTGGCTGAGATCTAACTCCAGAATCGGAGTCATTGGCTAGATTTGAGACATCTTGAAAAGCATGAGCATTGGATACATTTATTGAAGTTGGAAGCTGCAGATATGTATAACCATAAATGTTAGTGACAAAATCTCAGCTAACATATACACAGTTACAGGACGGTACACACAGCTGTACACAAATTACTAGCTATAGCACAGATGAAAGTCATGAGATTCAGAAGAGTTGAGAATTCTTCAATATGTTAATTGCATTGGCATTTTTCTCAGTAACTATCTAGGATGCAACTAAAATTCAGTAAGTATCAGAATTAAAAATTGCTTGACATCAAACATCTGTGTGTGTGTGTGAGTGTGAGTGTGAATGAGAGAGAGAGAGAGAGAGATCAACAAAATATTACCATGCACCCCATTGCAAAATCAGATGTCAAAAAAGTGGTTTTAATGGATACTGTCAAAAGATGAAATTTAAAGCCTACAGGGAATGAGCTTCACATTTTGCCAACACCCCAGAAGTTCATAACTATAATATTTCATGAAAGTCATCATCTTACGGGGTTTTATTTATGGAAACTAATTTGACAATTTGAGCACATAGATTTGCGAACAGCTGCAGTCTTGGGCAACAAACTTCCAAATTTTCATTATTTTCTAAAAGGTGAAAAAAAAAATGTAAATTGAACCTGGTTAATAGGTATAGTAGGGACATGTTGCCCAACAGAACTACCATTGGTGGAAGGGGGTAGCGAAGGTTCCAGTTGCTGCATGCTGGAGCTGGAGACCTCCTGCCTATTAGGAAACTTGGAAACAATGTCACTATCGACAAGAACTGCAGCTTGTGGAGGACTGCTATTATAAATTTGCATAGGCAAATTGGTATTTGATGAGGTCGTAGAAGAATCAAAGTTATTGAGTAGTGATAACGTCTGTCCCACAAGCAAACCTGGTGGAATACCACTTGCAGGCATGCTGCCTTCAGTTCCAGTTGCAGAATTACCAACACTATCTACTGATGTTGCCATTGGCCCAGCCACTGAAAAGCCAGCCCCATTAGATGATTTCGACATCAGCCCAGCTGGGAAGGAACAGGAACCAGCACCATCAGTTGATTTTGACACCTGACCTACAGTTGCAGCAGATGAAATGTTACCAGCAGGCTTGTTGCCTACAGCTGCATTCGTGGATACACCAGCACTACTGGATAATGTTAACATCTGCCCAGGAAGCACAGCTGGTGAAGCACTGCTCATAGATGTACTGCCTCCAGATGTGATTTCAGAAGCACCAGCACCATTTGGTAATATCTGTCCTCGAGGCACAGCTGATGAAATACCTGAAGCATCACTGTTTATAGGCATATTGCCTCCAGATGCTGTTGAAGGATTGGCATTGCTCGGTAATTCAGACACACCACCGGCAACTAATGGATGAGACAACTCAAAAAGTAAAAATTCCAAAGTATTTGGTTTTGGAGCCAGAGGGGCATTGTTCTTTGCAGAGGTTTCATGAGAAGAACTGTTGCCTCCATTGGTAGACCCCTGCTTTTTTGGTGCTGCTGCTGCATCATCAGAAGGCTTCAACTCTGTATCCCAATCAATCAAGCCAACTGCTGAATCCTGTCCTTTGTGCTCCATTGGAATACAATCCTTAGATCCCATGCTGCCAACATGCACGACACTCTGAATGACAAAAATTGACAGATGATGTGGGCATTGAATTATCATAATCATGGAATCAGAAAGCAACTCCAATCACATTAGGAAAAAAGAAAAGTTACCAAACGCAAGCCACCAATTGTACATATGAAAAGCTGTATCAACCAAAAAATTACAAAATGGAAAGGCAAATTTCTGTGATCATGCTTTTCAGTATACAAGCTCAAGAGGAATGACAATCCACAGCAGCCCAAAAAAATAAGTGGCTTTAAGATAACAGCATTGCTGAATAATTCAGTTCAAGAACTTCTGCAAATGCAGCATCCCTGTCCATACCACATTACCCAAGTCCACATGGGAGACATATATGAAGTAGTTGATAATCTATTAAATACTAAAAAATCTGCTGCATCTATGACATGGTTTAAGAATTATTGCACCTGATAGTGAGCAGACCCATCGGTTGCTTTCAATTGTTCATCTACATGTACAGGCGGAGCATGTTCCCCTAAAACATCTCTAAGAGAGTGTACCACAGGAAAGCTGGACTGGTCCATGCACTTATGATGGTCAGGAGAGCAGCTAGAAGCCCTGGAATCTCTATGCAAAAGCCTGTTGCGATTAGGTTGCCTGCCACTCTGAACCCTGTCATCACGAAACCTGTCATCAACAACTTCAAAGTGGGCAGCACTCTTCTTCAAACCTCCATGTCTTGGATATTCTAGGGAACAAGGAGGGCTTCTTTCTTTGGAATAACGTCCACCAGCAGAAAGTGTTTCACCTTGTTCCCTTTTGTCCTCATAATTTGGACTCCTAGATCCACGTGGATTCCTGCTTTCATAGGTTTCTTCCATGTCACTCTGTAAAATGGACACCAGAACAATAAGGGAAAGACTCGACAGATTTGCCGGTATTCCCAAACTTTTGACCAGGAGGTTGAAAGCTGCAGATATGTATAAGAAAAAACTCCAAGGCAGGAAAAAATAACAAAAATGTTGTGGGTGTATAAGAGGTATCTTTTAGGGTGTTTACCAATCTCAGCTTTGGGAGCCTCTCATGATTTCTCTCACCGCTGTATTTTCTATCCACATAAACATGTTTGATAAAATCCCTAAGCCTGTGAAGATTACTGAAAGAAAATCTGTAAATTAGCAGAAATTAAAAAATTTTACAAAACAAACACAGCCCGGCATACATAGGTATAACAACCTGCCATCTGGATAAGAATTGCGCCGGGAATCCCAATCTTTGAAATAAATCTGCCTTGCTCTCTATATGAAAAGAAATTCAAGCTGTAAAACAAAACCAAAGCTCTGAGAAACAATAGCCAATATCATTCACATTTGCAAACCTCATTCCCTGCCGCTTGAAGAGCGCTGACTTCTTCTGCACTAAATTTGGCCATTGAGACTGATTTGACACGATGCGTAAACTCCCGGCTGGCACCATACAAAGTAACTAAAGTCAGATGGAACGGAAGATTGATTTATGGAATAAGCTTTGGCGACAATGGCCATACTCCAACCGAGTAATGTAGTCCATTCATGGATTATGCTCGCCACTACTTAAAAAAAAATGGCAAAAGAAAAACTCACAGAAAGGCAACGGATCAAAATGGGGTGTGGAGCGGACACTTACTGAACTCCGCTGCAGTTTGTGCAAACAAATGTGAAGAAGGTCGTGCACACATATTGTGGTCCCTGCCACCAACATTAAATATATAAATAAATAAACAAATGAAAGGCTCGTTGGACCTGGTAAAGTATAAGTATTATAGCCTAGGCAGTGATTATGATTATGATTATGATTATTATGATCATGATTATGATTATGATTATTATGATTATGATTATGATTATGATTAGTATTAGAATTAGAATTAGATGGTAGGAAGGAAGCTGAACAGTGACAATCAACAGAGACTTCTCACTGCATATTGGTTCGCCTGTTCAGATGCGATGCATATATGGGAAAATAAAACGAGGATCCACTAGTTACATCATTCCCTCATAAATTAATTACTTGATGCCAACCACAACAAAAAATAAAAATAAATTATTTGCATACAACCATAACTTATTCCCATTGACACCCCCCAAAATAAATTGAAATATGCGTCTATATATATATATATATTTTTTTTTTATATATATATTTTCATTTTGGAAGAAGAAGGAAGGAAAACCGTACCAAACTATTACAGTTGATACACCTTCGATTCTCGGCAAGTTTGAGAAGACCTCGAATGATCCTTTCAATTCGGACCTCTTCTTTCTCCTTTTTTGACATTTCGCCAAAATTTTATGCTTCCTTTATCCAAGAAAGAAAAGGTAAACTGCAAACAAACTTTTTACGTCCTTGAATGAAACGGGAAACCGAAGAAAAGGAAAATATGTGGAATAAAAGAAAAACACAAAAAAACAAAAAAAGAAATCCGAAATCCCGCAGAGAAAGAAGATAACCGACCTTTAATCTTGTAAACTGGATCACACAAACAAACTGAGCCGAGAAGGCCCCGGAAATGGGAATGGGAATGGGAATGGGAACGGGAACGGACGGCGAAGATGGTCTGGTTAAACAGCCAAAACGAGTGATTTGAAAACCAAAAAAAACAAAAAACAAAAAACGGCAGGAGAAAAAGGTGGAGGGAAACTTGGGGGGAGTGGGGAGTTGTGACGGTTAGGCTCCTGCCACGGACTTTGTGCCATTTTGGGCCTTCTTGTAACAGAATCCGGCCCATTATGAAAACCACCTTTCTTACTGCTGCCTTTTCCTTTTTCTTTTCCTTTTCTCAAATAAAAACGTCGTCCCTGCCAATGAATTACAACTTAAATGATATTCCTTAAAATTAAAAATCACGTATTCGAGTTTCATGCAGAACCAATCAACATAAGACACCCTTTAGCCACGCACGCAGCACTCTTCCATTCCTGCTTGCTCGCCAAATCAACATACTTTTTCTTCGTGCCTTATTGTTAACTTTTCGCAGTGATTCTCTTTTGATCCCATTTATCTCCGTATCAAACCACAACTGTGGTGACCGTAATCCAATTACTTTTGTTTCAATTACAAACATTCCAAATGTCTCTCACACACAATCTTTGAAAGCTTATCAAAGTTTCTGTTATGAATTTCTTGAAGAAGTGGATAGAAATTCGAAGCAAATTCTTGAATAGGTGTGTCGATTTTTTCATTTTATTATTATTATTATTCTCTTCTAGGTCACCGTTGCTAGTGCCTTGAAATGACACTTTCTTTCTTTTTTCTTTTTTCGTTAACAACACCATTTTTTTTTAATTGAATTAGGATCTTTTTTTTTTTCCTTTTTTTAAGGAAAGGATATTGATTGATTGATTGGGTTAAAATTGAATTTATTAAAAAAAAAAAAAAGCTGTTAGTAATTGTGTCAACAAAATTCAAGGAGCAATACATTTTGAAAATACGATAGCATATGAATCTACTTTTCTTACCGCAAAAAGCAAAATAAAAGCATCTTTGGTATCAAGCTCTTCTCCCAAAGAATTAAAAAATAGCTAAAGAAAAAAAAAAAAAAACTATTATAACTTTTAAACAAAAAGTTTGATTCATACCTCAACAATGAAAATTCTGACTATAAATTTGATTTAATCTCACAACTGCGCAGCTAAAAATATCATGTGATTTTTTACAAAACACTTCGTCTAAATGTAATAACAAAAGTCATGTAACCAATGATAGCATTAAGTCTTTGTTTCCTTGAAGAAGAGCGCATTCTGCCCTCGAAGATGAATCCACGGAATTCCCCATATGCCTCTTCCTAAATTTTATTGATAAAAGTTTTCAAGTTTTATTACTGAAATTTTTCATTGATCGTTCTGTTTGCAAACTCTGATCAAATTGGATTTGAAACAAATGAACAATTGCTTACTTTTGTTACAAAACATAGTCATTATATAACTTTTCTGCATATCTCTGAAGACCAACAGATGCGTTTTCTTAACATCACTACGTTCCCTTCACAGCATTTTCCTCTTCTTCTTCTTTTCATTGACAACACAGCCCAGTTGGTACACGTCTAATGAATGCACCAACATTATCCAATCAGACATGCACCAACCATCGCTACCGTCTAAATGGCAACATTGTCGGGGCAGAAGTAAAAAACTCTCACAAACTGCAAATGTTACATTCCTCCGGCTAGAGGCCTGGGAAACAGCAAAACCAATGACAATGGAAACGCCAAAACGGATCAGGCAAAAACAATGTTGAGTGGCACATCTGGAATCTTTGGCTGAAGAAAAAGGCTGTTAAAAGGGGCTGGCAAGTTCTCTCTCGTTGTCATTTCTTATTTGATTTTCTCGTTCAACTCTTCACCCTTATACTCCTCAGAAGAAGCTTTGATTGCCTCTGCAGTCATGAGAGCAACCACAGCCCTATGAATCTCCAGATCTGCCCTCCAAAGCATCCTTTGAGCCTTTTCCCTTTTGAGTTTAGCTATATTGATGGCATGGTGAGCCGTGCTACAAGCATCACACACCCTGAACTCATCAAGATCTGAACCATCCAACTGCCTAAGGCCACGTCTCATAGAACCTTCCCAGGGATAATGACACTGGCTTGGCCAGTCAGCAAGGCCCATATTCCCCCAATAAATTCCATTTCTCTTGTCAAACATTCTCTCATCATATGAAGCAATCACCTGAGCATTCCCAATTTTCTTTGACTTGCTCCTATGAATTTTCTGGAGATGATTCCCATCATACCTACGACTACCCTTGGAGAAATGTCCCATGCTGCCAGCATCCTGGGGTGGAAATATCCTCGGCGACATCTGAGGCACCAGAGAATC
>JAHLGO010000351.1:7020545-7045281 GCA_020615895.1 Ceriops decandra | reverse complement strand
AAAAAGAAAAAACAAATGGAGTTAAGAAGCACCTGGAAATGACGGATTAAAGGTATTCCCTTTCTCTGCCTCTTATGCCTCCAATACTCATGGATGATCTTGAAAGCTTCCATGGGTCCAACTCCAGCCATAAGATCTTCCAGCTGGTCATTGGTAAATTGGTTGCACTGTTGAGAATATGCCGCCTTCTCAAGCACATCAATTGTCTTCACAAACATTTCCTCTGAAATCTCCCACACACTACCATTGTCAACGGCTGAAAGACTTTGATTTTTTGATATCCATTGCTCATCTTCACTATCAATGTCATATAGCACCCTTGATGGATTCAGAGCCATCTCAACATCTGTTTCAACTTGTCGAAAGTACTTCAAAGAACATCGGACAAATGAAATTTCTGCTCCATAATCATTTTCCTCGATCAAGTGGATCCCAGGAATAGGAATGTTTTCAACTGATGCAGCATGGATGTTCCTATTGTAGCATTCTTCATGCATCTCTTTGAAAAGAGCCCACTGACTCCTATCAGTAAACTCCAAGGTCCAATCCTTTCCTCCTTTCCACATAATTGCATGTGTATACCGGTTTGTTGACCCAGTTTGCAGAAATTGAGGTGCCTTATATATATACCTCGTGGTCCCTGATAATTTTACTGCAAGCTTCCACTCATTATGTTCAAAAAGCTCTAGCACAACTTGAGCTCCACATTCTTTCCACCCTCTATCACCAAGCGTAATCAACACATTGGCAGCACAACACAACGTCTCCATTTTCTGCCCAGAACCTCTGGATAAGTCTGCTGAACCCTCATCAGTTGTGGTCCTGATTCATTTGTGAAGAAACCCTTTCTGTTGATGGTTTCTGTTCTTTGAACTATAATCAAAACCTCCAAAAGGCATTGCATAAGAGACATGTGCCCATGGCTTTTTAAGTCCACTGCCAAATTTATTCTGCAATGAGGCAACCTTTCCTTCTGAACATCCATGCCAGTGACAGCCAAAGGAAGTAAAACTACTTCTGACTCGGTGTGAGGCACTTCTGCGGGCAGTGGGGTTTGGGCTCGGTATAATACCACCATTCATCCTATAATGTGACTCAGTAGACTGATGAGCCCTGTCAACATGCTTATCAAACCGATGAGTCGACGGAATTTCAACTGTGATACTGTTCACAAGAGAATGCAACCCTGTATCAGACAGCCTTCTGTCAACTGAAGGGCCTTGTGATGAGGCACATTGTTCAGACTCCAAATGATGCCAGTGGCCATTCTGTGATGGGACAATGGAATCGCTTCCAATTTTTCCAGTATCCTTGGAGCTCACGGAAGTTTCAACAATTCCATCACCATTGCAGGGCTTCAGAGATGACTTCATCCTACCATCAACGTTGTTAACATGGACATCGAGGCAATGCGACTGTGGTTTCATGCTGGATAAGCATCCACCAGAAACAACATCCATCAGCAAAGCAGTGCCATGACCATGAAGCATATCTTCAGAAGCTATGTTTGAGCAGTCATCTGCAAGCAGATTGCTAGAGGATTCCAGATGCTTTGCTGAATCATTATCCAGAAAGCTACTATGAGTTGCACTATGCTCCATAAGCAGCTTAAGATGCAAACCCAGAAAGAAAGTAGGTGCAGCAGCAAAAGAAAGCACAAATGGAGGAAAACTTCTGTGATTCTTGTCAAATTTGTATGAGTGAATGTCATCTGCATAAGTTGGTTCTTTGGAGACACCTATTAGGCTGATAAACTGCCTAGACATAAACTGTTGGCCCTGTTTCAGGGAAAATGATACAGCAGTTGAAAAAGCAAAAACACAATATTAAATTCCGGAGCACCTTACTATGCTTCAACTATTTAGAATCACCCAAAGAAAAAAAAAAAGAAGCATAAGCAATGAAACTGTAACAAATAACAAGTAAAAGAAACATTTATTCTATCTTCTCTTTCTTGAAACAAAACAAACAATGAACATATAGACAGATAAATAGAGAAAAATTAGGCTTATTTGAGAGGAGAAAGAAGAGAGTATTTCTGAAAAAGAATTTGATTTCACCTGAAAAATTTGAAAGAAGAATCATAAAGCAAAATTGCCTTTAAAAGCTTATTCTGAGCATAATGTCTAAAAGAAATACCTTATATGAAGTGGGATCCCTGAAAATAGAATAGAATAGCTGACTGACTGACTGGTTCCATTTTGAAACAATTTAACATTATTGTGGGTGCATTTTGACAGAGGCAATTGCATAGCCAGCAAATAATGTTCTTTGAGCTTAGAGTCCATATACAGCCACTTTGAATTCTTCACTTCAGAGAAGTTGTGGAACACAAACACAAGCTGCTTCTTAAAACCTTGAATGTATGAAATTTTCAACCTGATTGAAGTGACTGGAAACTGCAAGTCAGCATACTACTTCTGCCCATCAAAGTGACAAAAATACTGTCAAAATGACAAAAATAAGAGCTAGGGCCTGCTGAAAGCAACCTTCAAACAAGAGAAACCTCAAACCAACAACATTGTCAATGAATATCATCTCCAATTTAACTCTTGGCCAGATGGTCATGAGTGTACCATGCTGAAGTAGTAACACAGTATGGAACAACCAAGTATTGCCTGCCCCAAATGAACAATTCAAGACAGAAAGCACTGAGAAGCTGAACTCAAACCCTCTGGATTGAACCAACCGGCCCACACTATCAGCTGACCAGAGATCCCCACAGAAATCCAAGATTTCCAATGTCTCATCAGGACCCCATCGTCTAAGAGAAATGCTAGTTTCTCCCATTGGCCCAGAGACAAATTCATTAGGCACAAGGGAGGTATCATGTTCTGGTACACTAGGACAAACATGATTGTCTTCTGGCATACAACAGAACACATTACTTATCATGTGAAATCGTTTCCTGTAATAAACAATAATAGGCTTGCTATGTTTGTAATTGTCCATTGCAGAGTCTTCACTCTTTCCAGCAATGGCTGATCTGTTTGGCAAAGCAGAATTACCAAATAATTCTCTTTTATCATCATTCATGGACTCTCCATCCCAGCACTCACATCTAGTTCCAGCTTCCAGAGACAGAGGTGGCACAGTCAGAGATAAGCCAGATGTTTTCTGCTTTTCAATGCATGAAGAGGGGAATATTTAACTCTGTGATTCAACCATGAGATGATAGGCTCTGAGTCCATAAAGTTGCCCACAGATCTGTCATCGTCTAATGTCAGGTCTCTCTTCCTCTCTTTGATAGGCTTTAGTTTCCCCTTTTCCCTATCAAAACATTTCTCAGATGCCACAGAACTTCTTTATTGAGGCTTAACTGGAACTTCATTAGGGAGCAGCAAAAGTTTAAATCTCTCATTTTGCAAATTAATCCATTACTCATCCCGATCATCATATTTTACATGATGAAGCTTTCTCTGTGTATCATAGTCGCTGACAAGGCCATAATACCAAATCTTGTCCAAAGGCCAAAAGACCTTGATCCTTCGGTTCAGCACCCAAGATGCATCCAAGTCCACAGAGTGGAAGACCTCTTTAAATACCTCTTTATATGATAAATACCTTATTGACATAAGTGCAAGACCTCTTTAAACTTAAACTCATAAGTCCAGACTCCACTATATTTTGAGTAAAATGCACCTCACTAGTTACACGCAAATAACTGTTGGTTAGGAATTACCACCTTTGTAGGCATACTTATAATGATGTCATTCATTACTAACTTTACAACCTATTTAGCTAACAATTGAAGCCTACATGTAGTACTTTAAGCATGCTCCTATTAAATGCACTTCATGCTCATGAACCAATAGGAATCCACCAAAAGGCTTATAAATACCGTTAACCCCCAAAGGCTTAAGCAATCCCTTTTTCTTCCTTACTCTCTAAGCTATTTTTTTTATCTTCTTCAAGAGCTTTTTACTAATTTAAGCAATTAAGTACTAATGCTCAGCACTAGCCTAGCACTTTCTAGCCTCTTTTTATCTTGTAGGAGCTATTGAGCTAATTCAATCGATGACAAACCTTATCATTTTTTAGTGTTATGTATGAGAATGACACGGATGTGCTTTCTTTTTATTTCAATATTCTCCTTTTTTTCATTCTTATGCTTGTGACTCATGTAAGTTCCCCTTATTATGGTTATAGCTAAGGGCTCCCCTTTTCTAAGCCTTCATCCACCTTCCCCATTTGTAACCTTTAGCCTAACAATAAATAATTAAGTTATAACATTTATGGGTTAGTTTTATACCATGTAAGACCAATATCTCGCCTTAGTGTTAATAGTTGTAACTTGTACTAGAACCAACATTGCTAACCCAAGAAAAGATGATCATTGATGGCATTTTTTACCAATACACTAGAAGAATAGTGTATTAAGGCTTTTAAAAGGGGGGCATAGAGAATAATCCAATTAGCAAGGCTAATAACATAGCATAAGCCTCCCTTAAATGGATTTGTGGTTAAAGACTTTCTTTTTCCCCTCATTGAAAGCCTTATTAATAATCATTAGTGATTTTTAATATCAGTAAGTTAGCAATTTCCCCTTTAACACCACAGGTACAAGAGTTACCTCAGATTAAAATCCAATAAGCAATATATAAAGAGAGTGAAATGGCTAAGCAATAAAAACACTTAATGCATCAAGTGGCCTTACTATAAAGTAGAGAAAAGGTAACCTATTTGTTATATGAAGACACTTTTGATGAGACTAATGTATTACCTATGCAGAAGAGGTTCAAAATGCTTGGTTTGGACCCTTATGATGACATTATTGACCCTATAAACCATTATAACAACCTTTGTATGTTAATGCCCCTTCACAATGCATCTAAGGCTACATTATGCAAAGCTTTAATAAGCACCAGAACCTGTTAAGAGATGATATATGAACATTTATTTTTATTCCATCTTTAGTTTATAATAGCGTAGCAAACAATTCATAACTAGATTTATTATAAGTAATATATGATATAATCCTACATCAAATAGAAAAAAGAACATTTTGGACCTTACAAATGTAAGCACTGCACGTTCCAGTAGGTTGCCTTCTAGGAAAAAGGTAATGACCTTACAATAAGTGGTATCAAAATTGGCATAACCCAAATATGATATTTGCTACCAAGTGCTCTAACGACTTAGTAGGTAGGTGGGCCTAATCTGCAATGAATAAGTTGTCAAATTTAGTGAGGAAAAATGTAATGGAATCTTACATTAGATAGAAAGATGGGGATCTTAGGTTTTATAAATGTAAATATGGCACATCCTAATAGGTTGCATTTTGGGGAGAAGGTAATAGCCTTATAACAAGTGGTATTAGAACCAACCCAACCTAAATCTGATGTCCACCATTAAGTACTTTAAGCGAAGGAGTAGGAGGATAGGCCTAATATGTGACAAAGACATTATCAGATTCAGTGAGAAAAAATATGATGGAATCCTACATTAGATAGAAAGAGAGAGATCTTAGACCTTATAAACGTAAGTATTGTATACCTTAATAGGTTACCTTTTGGGAAGAAAGTAATGCCTTGTGACAAGTGGTATTTAAATTAGCCTAACTTAAATTAAATGTCAACTATCAAGTACTTTAAGTGAGAAAGTAGGCAGCGAGCCTGATCCACAATGAAGATGTCGTTAGATTCAGTAAGGAAGAATGTGATGAAATTTTACATTGGATATAAAAAAGGGATCTTGGGCTTTATAAATGTAAATGTTACATTCCTTAATAGCTTGCCTTTTGGGGATAAGGTAATGACCTTATGATAAGTGATATTAGGATTGACTCGATTTGAATATAATTTTCGTCGCTAAGTGCTCTAAGTGAGGGAGAAGGAAGGTAGGCCTGATTTGCGATGAAGACGTCATCGCCAAGTGCTTTAAGCGAAGGAGTAGGCAGGTGGGCCCAATCTGTAATGAAGACATCATTGGATTTAGTGGAAAAAAATGTGATGCAATTTTACATTAAATAGAAAAAGGGAGATTTGGGCTTTCTAAAAATGAGTGCTATATACCTTAATAAATTGCCTTTTGGGAAAAAGGTAATGACATCGTGATAAGTGGTATTAAAACTAGTTTTACCATAATTCGATGTCTGTTGCCAAGTACTCTAAGCGAGGGAGTAGATAAGCAGAATTGATCCACGATGAAGACATTGTCAAATTTGGTGCAAGAGAATATGATGGAATCTTATATCGAATAGAAAAAGGGAGATCTTGGGCCTTATAAACATAGGAGTTGCACACTCTAATAAGTTAGCTTTTGGAGAGAAGGTAATGGCCTCGTGATAAGTAGCATCAAAACCGGTCTAACTCGAATCTAATATCCATTGCCAAATGCTCTAAGTGACGGAGTAAGCAAGTAGGCTCGATTTACAATAAAGATGTTATCGGATTCAATTAGGAAGAATGTGATAGAATCTTACATTAGATAGAAAGAGGAAGATCTTGGGCCTTATAAATGTAGGTGTTGTACACCTCAATAAGTTACCTTTTGGAGAGAAGGTAATGCCTTATAATAGGGCTATTAGAACCAACCCGACTTGAATTTAATGTCCATTGCTAAGTGCTCTGAGTGTAGGAGTAGATAGAGGGCCTAATCTATAATGAAAACGTTGTTAGATTTTGTGAGGGAGAATGTGATATAATCCTACATTGAATATAGAAAGATAGAGATTTTGAACCTTTTAAATATAAGTATTGCACACCTTAATAAGTTACATTTTAGGGAGAAGGTAATGACATCGTGATAAGTGATATTATAATCAGCCAGACTCGAATCCAATGTTTGCTATTAAGTGCTCTAAGGGAGGTAGTAGGCAAACGAGCTTGATTTATGATGAAGACATCGTTGGATTTGGTAGAGGAGAATGTCATGGAATCCAACATTAGATAGAAAGTCTTGGACTTGATAAACGAAAGTGCCACACATCGAAATAAGTTACCTTTTGGGGAGAAGGTAATGACTATATGACAGGTGGTATCAGAATTGATCTAACTTGAATCCAATGTCTACCACTAAGTACTTTGAGTGAAGTAATAGGCACACAAGCTCGATTTATGATAAGACGTCGTTGAATTTGGTAGGAAAGAATATGATGGAATCCTAAACTGTTTTAAGATAGGGATCTTAGGCTTGATAAATAAAAGTACTGTACACCTCAATATATTACATTTTGTGGAGAAAGTAATAGTTTTGTGATATGTGGTATTAGAACCAACTCAACCTGAATCTGATGTCTATCACCAAGTGTTTTAAGCAAGATAATAGGTAAGCAGACTCGATCTGTAATAAAGATGTCAGATTTAGTGGGGAAGAATTTGATGGAATCCTACATTAAGTAGAAAAAGGGGGATCTTAGACTTGATAAACGTAAGTGTTATATATCTCAATAAGTTATCTTTTGGAAAGAAGGTAATGACCTTTTGACAAGTAGTATCAAAACTAGCCTAACCTAAATCTAATGTTTATCACCAAATGCTCTAAGTAACAAGTTGGCCTAATCTGCAACGAAGACGTCATTGGATTTGATAGGGGAGAATGTGATAAAATCCCATATTGAATATAAAGATGGAGATCTTAGGCCTTATAAACGTAGGTATTACACGCCTTAATAGTTTAGCTTTTGGGGAGAAGGTAATGACTTTATCACAAGTGGTATTTGACCTAACTTGAATATGATATTTGCTGCCAAGTGCTTTAAGTGAGGTAGTAGGCAAACAAGCCCAATTTGCAATGAAAATGTCATCAAATTTGGTGAAGAAGAATGTGATGGAATCTTACATCAAATAGAAAGAGAAGAATCTTGAGTTTTATAAACGTAAGTGCTACATATCCCAATAGGTTACATTTTGGGTAAAAGGTAATGATTTTGTGATAAGGAGTATCAAAATTAGTCCAACCTGAATTCGATGTCTGTCACTAAGTATTCTAAGTGATAGAGTAGGTAAGTAAACCTGATCTATAATGAAAATATTGGCGGATTTAGTGGGGAAAAATATTATGAAATCCTACATCAGATAGAAAGAGCTTATAAAATTTGGTTCTGCATACCCTAATAGGTTACATTTTGGAAAGAAGGTAATGCTTGATGACAAGTAGTATTAAAATTAACTTGACTTGAATTTAATGTTCGCTGTGAGGGAGAAGACAAGGAGGGCCGATCTATGATGAAAATGTTAGATTTAATAAGGGAGAATGTGATAAAATTCTACATTGGATAGAATTAGAAGGATCTGTGGCCTTATCAACGTAAGTGGTGATAACCCTAATAGGTTGCCTTTTGGAGAGAAGGTAATGATTTCGTGACAAGTGATATTAGGATTGGCTCGACTTGAATTTGATCATTGCTGCCAAGTACTTTAAGCGAGGGAGTAGACAAACGAGCCTAATTTGCAATAAAAAAGTCAGATTCAGTAATGAAGAATATGATAGAATCTTACATTAGATAGAAAGGTAGAGATCTTAGGCCTTTTAAACATGAGTATTGTACATCCCGATAAGTTGTTTTTTGGGAAGAAGGTAATAATCTCGTGAAAAGTGTTATTAAAACTAGTCAAAATTGAATTGAGTATCTGTTGCCAAGTGCTCTAACCAAGGGGGTAGGCAAGTATGCATTATCCATGGGGAGAATGTCATCGGATTTGGTATAGGAGAATGTGAAAAAATCTTATATCAAATAAAAAAAAGGAGAATTTTGGACCTTATAAATGTAGGTATTGTATACATTAATGGGTTATTTTTTGGGGGAAAAGGTAATGACCATATGACAAATGGTATCAAAATCAGTTTGTCTCAAATTCGATAGTCACCGCTAAGTGCTCTAAACGAAGGAGTAGGCAGGTGAGCTCAATTTGCAATGAGTGGATTTAGTAGGAGAGAATGTGATAAAATCCTATATTGGATAGAAAGAAAAATCTTGAGCCTTCTAAATATAAGTATTAAACACCCTAATAAGTTAACTTTTGAGAGGAAAGTAATGACCTTGTGACATACGATATTAGAATCGGTTGGACCTAAATTGAATGTCTGTCGCCAAGTGCTTTGAGTGAGGAAGTAAGTAGGTTGGTCTGATCCACGACTAAGATGTTGTTGGATTTAGGGTAAGAGAATGTAATGAAATCCTATATCGAATAGAAAAAGGGAGATTTTAGGCCTTACAAATATAAGTGATATACACTTTAATAGGTTACCTTTTGGGGAGAAGGTAATACCTTGTGACAAGTAGTATTAGAATTAGTTTGACCTAAATCCAATATTTATTGACAAGTGCTCTAAGCAAAGGAGTAGACAGGCGAGCTTAAGCTACGATACTCTAATAAAAGCTCGGTAAGAAGGCTTTTGGGCCTTATAAACCTAAGTGCTGTATACTCTAATAGGTTAATTTTTATTGAGAAGGTAATACCATATGACAAGTAGTATCAAAACTAACCTAATTTGAATTTGATGTTCATCGCCAAATGCTTTAAGCAAGGGATTAGGTAGGCAGGCTTGATTTGTGAAGAAGGCATCGTCAGATTCAGTGAAGGAAAATGTGATGAAATCTTACATTAGATAAAAAGAGAGGGATCTTATGCTTGATAAATGTAAGTATTACATTAGAATAGGTTACCTTTTGAGTAGAAGGTAATGAACTCTTGATGAGTGGTCGTAAAATCGATCTAACCCAAATTTGATGTCCGCTGCTAAATGTTTTAAGTGAAGGAGCAAGCAGGCAGGCAGACATGATTTATGATGATAACATAGTCAAATTTAATGGGGAAGAATGTGATAGAATTTTATATTAGATAGAAAGAGAGGGATCTTACATTTTATAAATGTAAGTACTATATACCTCAATAAGTTATCTTTTAGTAAAAGGTAATGGTCTTGTGACAAATGGCAGCTAAATTGACTTGACTCAAATCCAATGTTTGTTGCTAATTATGTGAGGAAGTAAGTAGGTAAGTTCAATTTGTGACGAATATGTCATTAGATTTAATAGGGAAAATGTGATGAAATTCTACATTGGAAAAAAAGTGGGTAATCTTGAACTTTTTAAACATAAGTGTTGTATATCCCAATAGGTTATTTTTTGGAAAAAAGATAATGGCCTTGTGATAAGTAGTATCAGAACCAGCTTAACTTGAATTTGATATCCACCACCAAGTGCTCTAAGTAAGGGAATAGACAAATGAGCTCATTCTGTGATGAAGACATCAAATTCGATGGGGGAAAAAAGTGATGTAATTCTATATTGGAAAAGAAGAGGTAGATCTTGGGTCATATAAATATAAGCGCTGTATATGCTAATAGGTTGTCTTTTGAAAAAAAAAAAAAGAAATAACATTGTGATAAATAGTATCAAAATTAGACTAACTCGAATCTGATGTTTGTTGCTAAGTGCTCTAAGTGAAGGAGTAAATAAGTTAGCCTAATTCACAATACAGATATTATCAAACTTGATAGGGGAGAATATGATGAAATTTTACATCTTATAAAAAGAAAGGAATCTTAACTTTATAAATGTAAGTGTTGCATACCATAATTGGTTGCCTTTTGCATAGAAGGTAATGATCTCATAACAAGTAGTATCAAAATTGGCCTGACTTGAATCTGATGTTTGCCGTCAAGTATGCAAAGTATGTGAATAGGCATATAAGCTAGATCTATGATGAAGATATCGTCAGATTTAGCAAGAAAGGATGTGATGAAATCTTACATTAGATAAAAAGAGAGGGATCTTGGGCCTTATAAATGTAAATGTTGTACATTCCAATAAGTTGCCTTTGAAAAAAAAGTAATGACCTCGTAATAAGTGGTATTAGAATCAGCCCGATTGGAATCTGATGTCTACTACTAAATGTTCTAAGCGAGAGACTAGCCAGGTGAGCTTAATTTGCAATAAAGACGTCATCAGATGTGATGAAATTTTTTATTGGATAGAAAAATGGAGATCTTGAGCCTTATAAGTGTAAGTATTGTATATTCTAATAGGTTACCTTTTAAAAAAAAGGTAATAGTTTCGGGACAAATGGTATTAAAGCCGTCTTGATCCAAATTTGTTGTTAGTCGCCAAGTGCTTTAAGTGAAGAAGTAGATAAGTAGACTTGATCCACAATGAAGACATTGTTAGATTTGATGAAAAAAAATGTGATGACATTTTATATTGAATAAAAGAAGAGGGATCTTGAACCTTATAAACGTGGGTGCTGTATGACTCAATATGTTACCTTTTAAAGAGAGGGTAATACCTTGTGACAAGTGATATAAGAACCATATTGTCTAATGCTAATTATTCTAAGCAAGGGAGTTAACAGGCGAGGTGAATCTATGATAAAGATATAGTTAGATTTGGTGGGAAAAAATGTGATGGAATCTTACATCAAATAGAAAGAAGGGGATCTTCAACCTTATAAACATAGGTACTACAAATTTGAATATGTTACCTTTTGGGAAGAAGGTAATGACTTCATAACAAATAATATAAAAACTAGCCTAGCCTAAATTTAATGTTCATTGCCAAGTGTTTTAAGCGAAGGAGTAGGCAAGTGGTTGCAATTAGCGATGAAGATGTCAAATTCCATGGGAAAGAATATGTTGGAATATTATATTGGATAGAGAAAAGGAAATCTTGAGTCTTATAAATGTAGTGCAGTACACTTTAATAGGTTATTATTTTAAGAAGAAGGTAATACCTCATGACAAGTGGTATCATAATTGGTCCAACCTGAATTTGATGTTTATCGCTAAGTGTTCTAATATAAGGAGTAGGTATATGGGTTTTATCCATGATAAAGATGTCATTAGATTTAGTAGGAGAGAATGTGATGAAATTTTACATCGGTTAGAAAAAGGGAGATCTTGTACCATATAAATGTAGGTGCTACATATTCTAATATATTACCTTTTGAGGAGAAAACAATGCTTTATAAGAAATGGTATCAAAATCAACTTAACTCAAATTCAATGTTTATTACCAAGTCCTCTAAGCGAGAGAGTAAATAGGTAGGCTCGATGCACGATGAAGATGTTATATTCGATTGGGGAGAATGTGATGAAATTCTACATCAGATAGAAAGAGAGAGATTTTGGAGCTTTTAAATATAAGTGTTGCACATCATAATAGGTTATCTTTTGGGAAGAAGACAATGGACTCATGACAAGTGGTATCAGGATCGGCATGACTCAAATTCGATGTTTGTCGCCAAGTGCTTTAAGCGAGTGACTAGGCAGGTGGGCTTGATCTGCGATGAAAATGTTGTTAGATTTGATGGGAGAGAATGTGATAAAATCTTACATAAAATAAAAAGAGAGAGATGTTAAACCTTATAAATATAAGTGTTGTAGATCCAATAAGTTATTTCTTAGGAAAAAGTTAATGACCTTGTAATAAGCGGTACCGAAACCAATTGAATGTATATCCAATGTCTATCACCAAGTGCTCTAAGAGAGGAAGTAGAAAGATGGGCCCGATCTGCAATAAAAACATTGTTGGATTAGATAGGAGAAAATGTGATAGAATCCTACATCGAATAAAAATATGGAGATCTTGGGTATTATAAGTGTAGGTGTTATACATTTCAATAGGTTAGCTTTTGGGGAGAAGGTAATGCCTTGTGACAAGTGGTATCAAAATTGGCCTAACTTGAATCCGATATCTGTTGTTAAGTTCTTTAAGCAAGAAAGTAGGCAAGCATGCCCGATCTACAATGAAGATGTCATCAAATTTGATGTGGAAGAATGTGATAGAATTCTACATTGGATGGAAAGATAGGAATCTTTAATCTTATAATCGTAGGTTTTGCATATTTTAATAGGTTACTTTTTGAGGGCAAGGTAATACCTTGTAACAAATGGTATTAGAATCCGATGTTTGCTGCCAAGTGCTCTAAGCGATGGAGTAGGTAGGCGAGTTCGATTTGCAATGGAAATATTATCCAATATAGTAAGGGGAATTATGGATCTTATAAGCATAAGTGCTGCACACTCCAATAAGTTGCCTTTTAGGAAGAAGGTAATAACTTAATGGTAAGTGGTATCAGAATCAGCTTGACTTAAATCTGATATTTGCCACCAAGTGCTCTGAGTGAGGGAGTAGGTAGACGAGTCTGATCTGCGATAAAGATGTTGTCGTATTTGGTGAGCGAAAATGTAATGAAATCTTACATCAAATAGAAGGAAGGGGATGTTGAGCCTTATAAGCGTAGGTGTTGCATGTTCTAATAAGTTACCATTTAAGAAGAATGTAATGACCTTGTGATAAGTGGTATTAGAACTGGATTAATCCGAATTGGATGTCTGTTGTTAAGTATTCTAAATAAAGGAGTAGCCAGGTGGGTCCAATCAGTGATGAAGACATTAGATTCGGTGAGTGAAAATATGATAGAATCCTACATTGGAGAGAAGATAAATATAAGTACTGTATACTTTAATAAGTTACATTCTAAGATGAAAGTAATGACTTCGTAACAAATGATATCAAAATTAGTCTAAATTGAATCTGTTGTTAGCCGCTAAGTACTCTAAGCAAGGGAATAGGTAAGTAAGCTTGATTTATGATGAAGACATTGTCAAATTTAAAAGGAGAGAATGAAATTCTACATTAGATAAAAAGAGGAGGATTTTAGACTTTATAAACATTGGTGCTATATACCCTAATAAGTTATTTTTTAGGAAGAAGATAAAGACTCACGACAAGTGATATTGAAATTGACTCAACTTGAATATGGTGTTTGCTGTCATGTGCTCTAAGTGATGAAGTAAGCAGGCAAACCTGATTTACGATGAAGACATCATTAGATTTAGTATGAGAGAATATAATGGAGTTTACATTAGATAGGAAAAAGGGTATTTTAGGCCATATAAATGTAAGTTTTACACACCCCAACAGGTTACCTTTTAGGGAGAAGGTAATGCTTTATGACAAGTGGTATTAGAACTAGTTTGACTCAAATTAGATATTCGCTGCCAAGTGAGAGCATAGGTTGGCAAGCCTAATTTAGGACAAAAGTGTCGTCAGTTTTGGTAGAGGAGAATGTGATGAAATTTTACATCAGATAGAAAAAGGGAGATTTTAGGCTTTATAAATGTAAGTGCTGCACATTACAATAGGTTACCTTTTGGGAAGAAGGAAATAATCTTGTGATAAGTAGTATTATAACAGGCTTGAGTAAAATCTGTTGTTTGTCACCAAGTGTTTTAAGTGAGGGAGTATATAGGTAGACCTAATCTATGATGAATATGTTGTTATATTCAGTGAAGATGATTGTGATAGAATCCTATATCGAATAAAAAGAGAGATATTTGCCCTTATAAATCTAAGTGCTGCAAATCCTAATAAATTACCTCTTGGGGAAAAGTTAATGGTCTTGTGATATATGGTATGAGAATTGGCTGAACTTGAATCTAATATTTGTCGCCAAATGCTCTAAATAAATGAGTAGACAGACTTGCCTGATGCGTAATGAAGACATTATCGTATTCGATAAGTGAGAATGTGATAGAAAGAAAGAGAGCTTTTGCCTTATAAATATAGGCGTTGCACACCTCAATAGTTTACTTTTTAAGGAGAAAGTAATGACCTTGTGATAAATGGTATTAGAATCGACTCGACTCGAATCCGATGTCCGCTACCAAGTACTTTAAGTGAGGTCATAAGCAGGTGAGTCTGATTTGTGATGAAGATGTTGTTATATTTATTGAGGCAGAATGTTATGAAATTTTTCATCGAATAGAAAGAGAGAGATTTTGAAACTTATAAACATAAGTATAATAAACCCCAATATGTTACTTTTTATAAAAAAGATAATGGTCTCGTAATAAATGATAGATGAGAATGTGATGAAATTCTTCATTAAATAGAAATAGAAGGATTTTGGACCTTATAAATGTAGGTGTTGTATATTTAAATAGGTTATTTATTAGGGAGAAGGTAATGCCTCGTGATAAGTGATATTAAAATTGGCTTGACACGAATTTGATGTTTGCCATCAAGTGCTTTGAGCAAAAGAGTAAATAAGTAGGGTCGATTCGTGATGAAAACATCGTTAGATTTAGTAAAGGAGAATATGATGAAATTCGACATCGGATAGAAATAAGAGAATTTTAGGCTTTATAAATTTAAATGCTTCATACTCAAATAAAAAGATAGGGATCTTAGGCTTTATAAGCATAAGTGTTGCATATTCTAATATGTTACTTTTTAGGAAAAAGGTATAGTTATATGACAACTAGTATTAGAACTAGCCCAACCTGAATTTGATATCTGCTACCAAGTGCTTTAAATAAGGGAGTAGGCAGACATGCCTGATTTGTGATGAAAAAGCTGAATTTTGTGGGGAAGAATGTAATGAAATCCTATATCGAATAGAAAGAGGGGGATTTTAAACCTTACAAGTGTAAGTACTTTACATTCCAATAAGTTACCTTTTGGAAAAAAGTTAATGGCCTTATAACAAGAGGTATCCAATCTGGTCAAACCAGAATTTGATGTTTGTGGCTGAGTGCTTTAAGTAAGGGAGTAAATAGATGGGTTCGATTTGCGATAAAGATATTATCAGATTTAGTGGAAGAGGATGTGATGAAATTCTATATTGGATGGAAAAAAAAGACAATCTTGGGCCTTATAAATGTAGATTTTGCACACCTTAATAGGCTACCTTTTACAAATAAGATAATTCCTTCTGACAAGTGGTATGAGGATCAACTTGACCTGAATCTGAAGTTTGCTGCTAAGTGCTTTAAGCGAGAAAATAAGCAGGTGGGATAGATTTGATGAAGTTGTCATTAAATTTGATAGGGAAGAAATTGATGCAATTCTACATTAGATAGAAAAAGGAGATTTTAGGCTATATAAATGTAAGTGTTGCACACCTCAATAGGTTACTTTTTAAAGAAATGGTAATGCCTTATGACAATTGATATTAGAACCAGTTCAACTCAAATTCAATGTCCCTTACCAAGTGCTTTAAACAAGGGAGTAGGTAGGCAAGTTCGATTTGTGACTAAGACGTTAAATTCACTAGGGAAGAATGTGATAGAATTTTACATTGGATGGTGATTTTGGGTCGTATAAATATAAATGCTGCACACCCAATAGGTTACTTTTTGGAGAAAAGGTAATGCCTTGTAACAATTGATATTAGAACCAGTTTGACTCGAATTCAATGTCCTCTACCAAGTGCTTTAAACAAGGGAGTATGTAAGCAAGCTCGATTCATGACGAAGATGTCGTTAAATTCAGTAGGAAAGAATGTGATGGAATTCTACATCAGTTAAAAAGAGAAGGATTTTAAACCTTATAAATGTAAGTGTTGCATACCGTAATAGATTGCTTTTTGGGGAGAAAATAATGGTCTTATAAGAAATGGTATCAAGATCGACTTGACTTGAATTCAATATTTATCACCAAGTACTTTAAGTGAAAGAGTAGGCTAGCAGACTCAATCTGAGATAAAGACATCATTAGATTTATTGAGAGTGAATGTTATGAAATCCTACATTAGATATAAAGAGAGAGATTTTAAGCCTTGTAAATATAAATGTCGTAGACTCTAATAGATTATCTTTTAGGGAAAAAGGAATTGCCTCGTGATTAGTGGTATTAGATTTGGTTAGATCCAATTATGATATCTGTTGTCAAGTGCTCTGATGGAGTAGGTAAGTGGGCTTGATTCACAATAAAGATGTTGTTAAATTTGATGAGGAAAAATGTAATAGAATTTTATATTGGATAGAAAGACGGGGATCTTGAACTTTATAAATGTAAGTGTTACACACATTAATAAGTTATCTTTTGGGGAAAAGGTAATGACTTGTGAGAAGTGGTATAAGGATCGGTCCAATCCAAATCTGATGTTTGTTGTGAAGTACTTTAAATAAGGGAGTAAGCAGGTGGGCCTGATTTGTAACAAAGATGTTTTCAAATTTGGTAAGAAAAAATGTGATAAAATTCTACATCAGACAGAAAAAGGGGGGATTTTAGGCCATATAAAGATAAGTGTTGCCCCCCTCAATACATTACCTTTTGGAGAGAAGGTAATTGCTCGTGATAAGTCATATAAAGATCGACCTAACTCAAATCAGATGTCTGCTGCTAAGTGCTTTGAAGGAGGAAGTAGCAGGTAGGCCTAATTTGTGACAAAGACGTCTTCAGATTCGGTAGGGAAGAATATGATGGAATTCTACATTAGATAGAAAAGGAGAATTTTGGGTCATATAAAGGTAAGTGTTGCATACCCTAATAAGTTAGCTTTTAAGGAGAAGGTAATGTCTTGTAATAAGTGGTATCAAAATTAGCTCAACTTGAATTTGATGTCCCTTGCCAAGTGCTTAAAGTAAAGGAGTTGGTAAACGGGCCTGATCTATGATGAAGACATCATCATATTCAGTAAGAGAGAATATAATGAAATTCTACATCAAATAAAAAATGATGATCTTAGACCTTATAAACATAAGTGCTGTATAACACAATAGGTTGCTTTTTTAGGAGATGGTAATGACTTAATGAGAAATAGTATAAAGACTATCTTAACTCAAATCCAATGTTTGCCACCAAGTGCTCTAAGTAAGGGAGTAGATAGGTGGGCTTGATTTGTGATGAAGACGTCAGATTCGGTAGGAGTGACTGTGATGGAATCTTACATCAAATAGAAAGAGAGAGATCTCAGGTCTTATAAACATATGTACTGCAAATCCTAATAGGTTACCTTTTGAAAAAAAAAGGAATGACATTATAATTAGTGGTCTTAGATTTAGCCAGACTCGAATCCAATATTTGTTGTTAAGTGATTTAAGCGAAGAAATAAGCAGGTAGGCTTGATTTATGAAGAAGACGTCGTCGGATTTGGTGGAGAAGAATGTAATGGAATCCTATATTGAATAAAGAAAAGGGGATTGTAGACCTTATAAACGTAGATGCTACACACCTCAATAGTTTGCTAGTTAAGGAAAAGGTAATGTCCTCATGATAAATGATATCAAAACTAATTCAACCCAAATTTGATGTCTGCTGTCAAGTGCTCTAAGTAAGGTCGTAGATAAGTAGGCTAGATCTATGGTAAAGAAGTCATCGGATTCAGTGGAAGAGAATGTGATAAAATTCTACATTAAATAGAAACGAAGGAATCTTAGGTCTTATAAACATATGTGTTGCATACCCTATTAGGTTGCTTTTTAGAGAAAGGTAATGATTTTGTGATATAGGGTATCAAAATCAGTCTAACTTAAATTTGATATTTTTAAAGAAGACAGTAGGTAGGTAGACCCTACTTGTGACGAAAATGTTGTCAGATTTGCTAGAAAAGAATGTGATAGTCTTACATCAGATAGAAAGAGGGAGAGCTTAGGCTTTATAAACATAGGTGTTGCATACCCCAAGAAGTTACCTTTTTGGGAAAATGTCATTTCTCATGACAAACGACATTAGAATTGACTTGATTCAAATATGATATTTGCCACCAAGTGCTTTAAGAGAGGGAATAGGTAGGCAAGCTCGATTTGCGATGAAGATGTCATTAGATTCAATAAAGGAGAATACAATGAAATTTTACATCATATAGATAGGACATTTTGGGCCTTTTAAACTTAAGTACTGCATACCTCAATATGTTACCTTTTAGAGATAAAATAATGGTTTTATGATAAGTGGTATTAGGATCAGCTTGGCTCATATTCGATGTTTGCTACAAAGTGCTCTAAGTGAAAAAGTAGGCAAGCGGCCCAATCTGTGATGAAGATGTTGTCAGATTTGATGGGAAAAAATAGGATGGAATTCTTCATTAAATTGAAAGAAGGGAATCTTGAGCTTTATAATTATAAGTGTTGTACACCCTAATAAGTTGCCTTTTGAAAGAAGGTTATGGCCTCGTGACAAGTGGTATCATAATTGGTCAAACCTGAAACCAATGTTTGTTGACAAGTGCTCTAAGTAAAGAAGTAGGCAAGTAAGCCCAATCTGTAATGAAGGCATCATTGGATTCGATAGGGGATAATGTGATGGAATCTTATATCAAGTAGAAAGAAAGAGATTTTAAGCTTTAAAAACGTAATTGTTGCACACCTTAATTAATTACTTTTTGGGGAAAAGATAATGACTTTATGACTAGTGGTATCATAACTAGTCTAATTTGAATTTGATGTTCTTTTCCAAGTGTTTAAAGGGAGGTCGTAGGTAGATGAGCTCGATCTGTGAGGAAAATGCCGTCATATTCGGTGAGGGTTAAATGTGATGGAATTTTACATCAAATAGAAAGAGAGATGTTGGGTCTTATGAGTGTTGCAAATCCCAATAAATTACTTTTTGGAGAAAAAGGAATGACTTTATAATTAATGGTATCAAATTTGACCGAACTCAAATTCGATATTTATCGCTAAGTGTTTTAAGTGAAAGAATAAGCAAGTGGGCCTAATTCATAAAGAAGATGTCATATTCGATAGGAAAAAAATGTGATGGAATCCTATATTGAATAAAAAAAGGAAGATTGTAGACCTTATAAATATAGGTGTTGCACACCCTAATAGTTTGCCCTTTGAGGAAAAGGTAATGTCCTCGTAACAAATGGTATCAAAACTTATTCAACTTGAATCTGATGTTCGTTGTCAAGTGCTTTAAGTAAGATCGTTGGTAAGCTGACTCAATTTACGGTGAAAACATCATTGGATTTAGTGGAGGAGAATGTGATGGAATGCTATATTAGATAAAAACAAGAGAATTTTAGGCCTTATAAACATATGTGTTGCATACCCTATTAAGTTGCTTTTTGGAGGAAGGCAAGGATCTTGTGATAAAGGGTATTAGAATTAGTCTAACCTAAATTAGATATCTGCCACCAAGTGCTTTAAATGAGATAGTAGGTGAGTGAGCCTTATTCGCGACGAAATAGTTATTGGATTCGGTAAAAAAGAATGTAATAAAGTCTTACATCAGATAAAATAAGGGAGACCTTGGATCTTATAAATGTAGGATATAACAAATTAGGTAAATATTATAAAGCACTACTTTGGATTATGAAAATTATAAAGGGTTAAGTATAAGTTAGTTTAGAGAGAGGACCAATAACTCTAACATCATTTATGAAAACATGTTCTAAAGAAAAGCACCATAAACTTGCAAATCAAACATGATTTGTAAAACTGAACTAGGAAAACACAAACTGCAATAAAAAAACATTTGGTATAAAGATGTCGCAATAAAGATGCATGAAAGATACTTTACACATAACCATAAGGAAATTGATTTTAGAGAATAAAGAAAAATTTTAGCTTTTGTTAATAAAGTAATAAAAGGGTGTAACTTTTTCTAATCATTTAGTTATATAAAAAAAATTTGTACAAAAGGAAAAAGTAGAAGTAAGAATACAATAAAAGTAAAGGAGGTTTACTAATAGCTTTCTTGACATAATAAGGAAAATGAGAGTGAGTAGTATAAGGAAAATGATGCTCAAAGTAAGGCTTATTACTTTCACTCAAGAAATATCAAATCAAAACTTTCCAATTACCAGGACTAGGAAAAGGTTAAACCTTTAAAAGGAATCCTAACATAAGCGCCATAGGCCAATATTGTAATACCTTACACCAAAGTTATGATCATCTAACTATAACCACTTAAGCTTGCCAAACTAACTAACTTGCCAAGTTTTCTTAAGGGGTAAGACAAGTAGTCTAACCTAAGGAGTCCTTTTTTTGAAAGGAACATTAAATGCACTTAAGTGAGATAGATCAACATGACAAGTTGTATGATGCCACAATGATCTTGATATCAATAAGTAAATTATCCTATTCATAACAGCAAAAATTAGGGGAATTTTTAATATCACTTATTATGCCTAATTCATAACAACCAACCACGTCACGATATGAATTATGCAAGTATAATTCACTTAAAGGAAGTTTAACCCCAATAGATTTGAGAAATCGAGTCTAGTTAGATCTTTTTCTTAGTGCTTATTATTAGTCTTTATAGGTAAGTGTTGTGTGACAATTGAAGACAACTGAGTAAATAAATGTGGACTGATAATAATAAATGTCATTAAAAATAAATAAACTGTAATAATCAAAGTTCAAAATTTATGCAAAATTAGTTGCAAGTAAAAAAACTAGAAACGTAGATACAAAAGCACTAAAGCAACCATAACAACACATAATATGACAAAGCATTATAACAATTGAAATAAGATGACATAAGGTAATTCATGACCTTTAATTCAAGTAAATAGAAGTTATCTATCTAGGCCAAAAGGATATAGGTTAGAAGAGAAAACCTTAACTAATTGAAGAACAAATGGTAAAATGTCTTAAGTAGATATGTATACTAGAATAAGGTAAAGTTAGCCTTATATCTTTAATAACAAGAAAAAGGCTTCTGCAAAGCTTTATAGGCTTGGTAATACCATATGTTACTATTAATAGCAACTTATTTATTAACCTTTTTAAATGAGTTAAAGCCTACTAGAGCTTGCTTTAATTTTGGCTTTATTTCTGTTTCATATTTAACTACTCCATTCAAGTAAACTCTTAATCAAACAAATTTTACCCTAATCTCACTTTCTTGCACATACTACTTAAGGGATTAATGTAAATGAATAGTCCTTTCTTAACCCAATTATTTTTCCAACTCTTTAATTTAGGTTTTTTTAGCAATGCTTAGGTATCCCACTTTGCCTGTAACCCATAAGCTTCTTCAAACTTAGCTTCAAACCTTGTTATTATGGCTTAAAGTTGGTTGTTAGCCTGAATTATATCTATAACTTGGTTGTCAATTTGAGTGTGAGTTATTTAAGCCATATCATTTTCCTTCCATAACTACCTTAAGTAGTTTAATTGCTTATTCATTATTTTTAATTGGCTTATCATATTCTTTAAGTTTAAAATTACTGGTGGTAACTTTATCACTAACCTTCCTATTAAAGAGCTAAAAACCTACTACTTTAATTTAGAAACTTAAACGGGTTGTTTACTCTTGTCTTAGGAAGCAAGGAGAAGGAAGGGAAGTTAAAGATCTTCTTCCTTAGACCAATCAAACTTAACTTTAATCTCCTTACTTGAGTTAACACCTTATGGATCAAGTTGATGTTCGAGTTAAGAAAACTACTTCTTAGTTGCTAAGTGCTAGGGCTTAGGTTATAGACCCTCTAAAAGTGGTTACTTATGCTTGTTTTGTGCTTGTCTTATAGATTGCTTTGGTTTGGTTCCATCCTTATAGAAATGTGGCCCTTTAAAATTCTATAGCCCTTTAATGCCTTGACTTTAAAGGTAGTGGTAACCTTGATCACCCTTAGATGAAGTGAGCATAATATTAAACAGATAAGTTACCATTGTTTTGGTTATAATTAAGCAATATTTGGTATTAAAGAAAAGTAAACCTATTAAAAGTTGCTAAGAATTAAAAACTAATTAATAAGGAACCATCCTTATAATACTCAAAAACTCATGAATGACATGAGAAAAGGAACAATTAAGTCAAAGATTTAATTACTTTATAAAAAATATAATGTATTTATAAGATAGATAGTAAGCCTATTCATTAAAACACAACATTATTGAGTTAATACCCTTAAGTAGATGATAATGCTTAATGGAGTATCTATTCAGTTATTCTTAGTGAACATTAAAAGTAAAATTACAATTATTATAATTATGAACATCATGTGGCATGTAAATAAGCTGGTTAAACCTTTCATGGTGGGTAGACTAGTACTCCTTTAAAGCTTAGTTGTGACAAAAAGCATATGGTTAAGGATTATCCTATTAAAGAATTATATTAGCTAATGAAGTCTAAATAGCAAGATAATATAGTGCATTTATTGTAGAAGGGATGGGTTAGAAATGCTTTCAAAAGACTAAAGCAAATAAGGTAAAAGAAAAAAAAAAAAGGCTAATGAAGAATTCTCAAGGTCTTGCCTTTATATAGAATACCATAGCCAATGGTAATATGACATGTGATGGTCACTAACAAATGCTAAGAATAATTAAATCATGATTTCAAAAGGTATAAGGAGTAGATAATATATTTAAAATGAATAGTTGACAAAAAATGATGTTTTTAACGTGACACAATAATATAAAAAAGAACATAATGATGCCATTTAATAAACCATAATAAATGGATAAAAGAGAATAAGACAAAAAAAGGAATTTCTATTAGTTTAACTTGGGGAAAAATAAACTAGTTATTGTAAGATATGTTATTACAAAAAATCAAATGTTATAAAACCTAAAGTTTTATTCCTTATTTGGGTTCCCCTAATACTTATATCCTAATGACTTATTTATCAAAATCAATAGTTGTTAGCCATTTAAAGCTTTAACCTTACCACCTTATGGATTGTCTTTATTAAGCTTAGCCACTTGCTTGTCACTTAAAGTCTTAGGCAAGGACTAAGGATGAAGCATATAATCCTTGAAAGGGACTAGGTTTTACTTAAGCCATATCTTGAGCACTTCGTCCATTAGATGAAGGGTACAAATTTTGCCATAATGTAAGTATGTTCTTGAATTGTAACCTTATTTTTAGTAGCATAGTTCTTCTTGATAACCTACAAATCTTCCTCTAACTCCTTTAGCCTCCCCTTTATAGTAATAACCCTCCTCTTTGTAGTGTAAAAAGATAGCCATCTGTCTTCCTAATCTTATTTAAGCTTTATAGCAAGCTTGTCACCAATGTTATGAAGTAAGCTTCTGGATATATAAGAAATTCTTATAACAATTCTTAACTTTTTAATTACTCATTTCATTAAAATTTAATATCACAATTACCATTTTACAAATCAAGAATTAATTATTTAATTGCTTTCTTTAAAAAATAAATTTTGAAAATTTTGCATCTTTTTCAACTATTTTTTAATAAAGGAATAAAAATAATATGATATCATATTTTAAAAATTTATTCTTAGCTACTTTATTATGCAATAAAAGAATAAATATGTTTATTTTAATATCTAAAGTCATAAAATGTTATATATTCAAGGTGGTAGCCTAATAATATTTTGGTATACTTCATCTCATATTGACTTAAGTTCAAATCCTTTTACTATCATCCACTCCACTAAATAAAGGATTTGTGTCTAGTCTGCACTATTGAGTTCAAGACTTATTAACATCAACATTAAGAGTAAAGAAAGTTTACTTGTCATGAGTGAAAGTATAAGATTTCTTTTGAGGAAGGTGGAATAAGACATAAAAAAATGAGTGAAAAAGTCTAATCTTAGATAAACAAATATAATGATTGTCATGCTCTTAATGATTGATATCCTTATGATGCACAATTTTTATTAAGTGAAACAACTTAAGATCGAGTGAAAAAGTGATAAACTTTAATAGTTTTAAAATAAGATTGGACTAGTTAGCCAGATCAATAAAATAGATTAAATTTTAATGATTTTAAAATTGAACTAAAATCATTAATTACATTAATAAAAATGGAAATAAAATCTTGGTTTAATTTGGTTTGTCCTAAAAAACTATTACTTTTAAAAATTAATTACCAAACTAGTGAATTGATTGGTTAGGATTGATATATGTGTGATATACCTTTTTTATTTAGTAAAACTAATTAAGATTAAGTGAATTAGGCCATAAAAATATAAATAATGATTTTTGTCATTGTATTAAGAGTGGTAATATGAATTTTTTTAACATTTGATTTTTCAAAAATTAGTCACATTAATTTTTAAATCATAAATCATAAAAATTAGATAAAATATTTATAAGATATTTTTAATTGTGTTTCAATAAAAATACATGAAATTGTATGTTATAT
>JAHLGO010000351.1:7003073-7020145 GCA_020615895.1 Ceriops decandra | reverse complement strand
AAATCACTTATGTCTCCTAAAATTAATTGACTTTTTAGTCTTATTATATATAATTTACAAATATATATATATATATATATAAGTAAATTATTCAAATATAATAATATAATTTTTATACTTTGTGTATAATATCAATATTTTTATATAAGATATATAAATATTAATATTTTTATATTTGATATTAAATATAAAATTTAATGGTCCAATCTCACTAAAATCAATTAAAATTTGAAATTTGAAAATTTTAATTATTTAATAATCATTTCAATTCTAAAAATTTTGATAAACTTGGTATATTAGACTCAAAATTCAAAATTTAACCCTCGTTCTCGATTCTTGGAGAGGTAAGGATAAAGGGTCCAGAATGGAAAGGAGAACAAAAGCATCGTGTTTACATTTTTCTTGCGATTGCATGGCATTTTGGTCAATGAACCTGAAATCTACCACAGCAAGTTAGCGAGCGAGCAAGCAAGCAAGCGATCCTTCGTTCATTCCTTGCCTCCTTTGTCTCCCCTTCCATCTCTAAGGGTCTCTAAGCCACCGAATAGTGCAGAAAGTAGAAAAGCCAACACAATTGTCATGCTTCGCACACCAATCACCATTCCGTACTTGCTAGTTCCAGGTGAAATATACGTTCGTCCGTATGCGTTGATGTTCCTGTTAGGTATATATATATATATATATATATATTTATATATTTTTGCTTATTATTAATTTTATTATTTTTTCCGCATCTTCCGATTTCGACCTTTTGTTTCGTCCCGAAGGGGAATGAATAGCATAAATATATAATAGTATTCTTTGCATATGATTTTAGGGAATTATAGTCTGCTTCGGATATGCTTGAATACTGCTTCTGTCTTCCCCCTCTCCTTTGTTTTGTCTTTGATGGAAATTGAGCGTTAAATTTTCGAATATCTTAAATCTTGAATGCGTGTGTATTGATGCTTGTCTGGTTAAAAATCGTTTCGTTTGTTTTTAGGGTTGGAATGCTTCGGGGCGTGAGGTAAAATTGTGAACCACTTGGGGACTAAGAGAAGTCTTTTGGTCCCATGACACAGAATGGTGAATTGCAATTTTCTGAAGAACCTGTCTAAGTGACAATAATGAGCTTAAAAGTCCACTGCCCCTTCCTTGGAACTCCGCTTCGTGGCCCTTTAACCTGTCAAAATCATGCCAATTGTTTGTATCTTGGCAGAGGGCAGATATCAAAGAGGCGTACTCGAAAATGTACATTTGTAAACAAGCGCAATGATTGGATTACTCAAGCAACTAGGTTTTCGCATATTTTTGGTAAAAATATAGAGTTATTGAGGAATGCCATTGGATCCAGAGATAGGCTGAATGTGGAGTGTGTGAGAGAGCCCTTTGTGCGAAGCAAGGACTTTGTGAGGTCTTTGACTCCTTTGTTGAAAGAGGGGTTGCTGCTGGTGAGATGTTCAATTTTTGTGGCTGTAATTTCTGGGGTGTGCTTGTTGGTGTGGTATGGTCAGACAAAAGCCAAGGGTTACATTGAAGCTAAGCTTCTACCTTCTGTTTGTTCGGTGGTCAGTGATTATATCCAGCGAGAGGTCAGTATTGGTAAGGTTCGTAGGGTTTCACCTTTCAGCATTACTTTAGAGTCTTGCTCAATTGGGCCTCACAATGAAGAATTTTCTTGTGGTGAGGTTCCATCTATGAAACTTCGGCTTCATCCTTTTGCAAGTTTGAGAACAGGGAAGGTTGTACTTGATGCAGTTTTGTCACATCCAATTGTTCTGGTTGCACAAAAGAAGGATTATACTTGGTTAGGGATACCATCCTCTGAAGGTAGTCTGCAAAGGCACTTGTCTGCAGAAGAAGGAATTGATTATCGAACAAAAACAAGAAGGTTTGCCAGGGAGGAATTATCTGCTTGCTCTGCCAGAGAAAGAGATGATGATGCTAAGGAAGCTGCAGAGAAGGGTTACATTATTCCTGAAAGATGTTCTGGCAATGCTGGACATGATGATTCCAAGGAGGTTGTGACTCATTCAATGACTATAACAAACTTTGACTCTTTCTCATCCATGGATGAGAAGGTGCGCTGTGGGGATTATCACTGCACAGACAATGGGCTTGATTATGAGACAAAACATGCTGATTTGGAGAAGTCTTTTGGTGTAAAATTTCCTGGTTCAGGTCTTAAATTTTGGTCTAGAGCCATTGAAGGATCCAGAAAGCACAAAGTTAAAAAGAAGGCTAATGAAAATGACATTCCAGCTGCTGGTGTTATTGATGCAAAGAGACGAATTCTCAAGCATAGTGCAGCAGCAGCAGTCTTATATTTTCAACTTTTATCCAATGGGAAGTTTGATGAGCCTGCTCAGCCACCTTATGCTTATGATGTTATGAATTTTCCCAGCCTTTTGGCACAAATCAATGGTGATACAGATGTAGACGAAACTGTTGGTTTGAGCACTGATGAGGAACATTTAGCTGCTAACGATTTCACTGGGAGCTACTTTAAAGATACAGGAAACCCTCCTACAGCCAGTAAAAATGCTTATTGTCTTGCAGACAGTTTTAATTTTTTCTGTGACCCATTCCTTATGACTTTAGTTAGATTGAATGAAGTTGGAAGATTCAGTACTTTGCCATCAGTAAGGAATTTCAGTGGAAATGGTAAAACTGACGATGCAATTAAAGAGAATTCAGAAGTTGATTTTGTAGATGGACAAATGGATATAGGTACATCTGAAATTCAACACGGTCATGCATCTGGAAATTCTACCATTGAAAAGCTTTACCTTGGGCCTGGCAAACATCATCCATTTTGGAGGTGGTCCCTGATCTTGAAATCTGCTCTACCTTCTTTTTCAAGAAATTTCAGGAAGATGTTCTCCTATCTCTTTGCTGGTTCAATAGAAAAGCTGAACTCCAGCAAAGGGCCAAAAGCTGAAGATATAGCTGTAGAACTTGTTGACAGGATAGATGTATTGCAGACTGGAGGAATTGAGAAGATGCTTCCCATTTCTCTTGATTCTGTTCATTTCAAAGGTGGAACCCTGATGCTGCTTGCATATGGTGACAAGGAGCCAAGGTGAGAACTCTATCTGATTTTCTACAAAATTATATTTGTGATAGCAAATTCCTTTAATTAGCCATGAGTATTTGCATTTTTCTTCTTTGTGCTATTTATCTACCTCATCACTCCAGCACAGAACTGTATGTTGTCGTGGTCTTCTGACTCAATAATTTGATAGATATGCCATGTTGTAGAGTCAAAGGTGATAAAGAATTTTACAACTTTACATAAACTTAAAAGAGCATTGGTGAATATCAAACTGATCTATAAGTGAGAACTATAAAGAAGTCGATTGGACCTGTAATTAGTTGGCTTTGTTTGTGTCTTTCTAAGTTCCTTAGTTTGTGAACAATTGACTTATAATACAAGATAGGATCAGATTTTTAGACCATTTAGTTGCATTTTCTCCATGCATATTCATTTCTGATACTTGTTATGCCAGGGCTCAATCTTATAATTTCACTTTGTTTGCACTTATTGGGCATTGAGGATTTACCTAACCATCACAAATTTGACAAGCTGTAGATTCTTTGAGTAAATTTAACTGATAACTGACGATATATTTTCTTCTGCAATATGATATATTGGTTTTGTAACCAGGATTTGTTTTTTTTCAACACAGACATTTTTTGTTGGTAGTAAATTAGTTTTTGAGCAGGTTTTGCATAATTTCTGGAATTTATGGTTTTCCTGTACTTTGTCCAGGGAAATGGAGAATGCCAATGGTCATGTGAAGTTCCAAAATCATTATGGCTGTCTGCATGTTCAATTGAGTGGCAACTGTAAAATGTGGAGATGTGATGCCATCTCTGAAGATGGTGGCTGCTTGACTGCAGATGTGTTTGTTGACATTTTGGAACAGAATTGGCATGCCAATTTAAAAATTGTTAACCTCTTTGCTCCGGTAAGGTATACACTGAATGTATGTGTAAGGATAGAACTTGTAAAACCTTTTTAACTCCAGCCTGGATATTGTAGATTTAACATGTGAATCTTGCTTCTGTCATTCTTGTCAGCTTTTTGAAAGGATTCTAGAAATTCCAATCAAGTGGTCTAAAGGGAGAGCTACTGGTGAGGTGCTTTCCTAACTTCTTTTTATCTTAGACTTTTGCATCAATCTTGACAAAGAGATAATGCAACTTGACTTAAGATTAATAGGAGGAGTCTGATATGCTTGTTTTTCATTTCTAATGTTCTAGATTCTGGATTAGGCTTTTCAAGCTTGCCATTGGTGCCTATGGATTTTGGATTATTTTACATGACATTTCTTTGACATATATGTATATATTATTTGTTGGCTTTTATGAAGCATGCTGTATTAGAGTATATGTTAAGTTATCAAGAAAGTCATACAAGATGTTAGGATCTAGTGTGGCTAGACTTAAGAAAGCTAAGACACAATTGTTAGCTAGACTTATATTTAAAATCTAGTACATTATCAAGCATGTCTCTTTATTCTAAAAGTTCATCAACAGTATTTAGTTCCTCATATGCTGCCAGATGTGTTAGTTTTTTTGGTCAAATTTGTATACCCCTGTCACAGTATATGTGCACTTATGGATGGATTCCAGAACCTTTTTTTTTGCAGCATGTTTCCATAAATGATTTTTAAAGTTGCATGGTCTATAGTTCATTATCTTGCTAGGACTAAAACATTTCATTAGAAACAGATAAATTGGTGTTGCAGAGTTCGATTGTGTTCCTAGAGAATTGGAGATTATATTCCTTAAGAAGTAGTATGTGTGGCGCCAATATCTTGGCATCGTATTTTACCCCTCATTGACAATGGGGAAAAAGATGTGTCATTCCCTGAGACCTTTTTTCCTAGTCCGTGTGTATTTTACTCTCCTGTAACTTTTATGTGGTGTTGTTACATGTTCCAACATGTGCTTTATGCTTTCTGAGCTGTGTACGCCTTCTCCACTTGCAGGTTCATGTTTGCATGTCAAAGGAGGAGACATTTCCTAATCTTCATGGGCAGCTTGATGTTACAGGACTGGCCTTCCAAATTCTTGATGCTCCATCATCGTTTTCTGTATGTCCATGTCTCATCTGTTTTCAAAATTTTAATCTCCTTGTCTCCCTGTTGAGGTATTTTCTGTGGCTATTTGATACAGATATTGCTGGGTAAATTGTGTATGTTATTTACATCACTTTTTTCATAAGCCCACAACATTCCAATTTTCCTTTTTGGTTTTTTAAGCCTGCCAAAATTCTTGTTTCAAATTGCCATTTCAGCATGTCAAAAAGCTTTGTACCTAATCATGTAATTATAATTGTGTAATTTTCTGAATGTTAGCTGTGAGAACTGAAACAATTACAGTTGCTTTGTAATCTTTGTTTTTCACATTGGAAGCAGGTTACTGTTTATAGTTAGGAAATATTACGTGTATTTTTCATGCATCTTCTTCCAGGATATGTCAGCAAGTTTAGTTTTTCGTGGTCAACGAATATTCCTACACAATGCACGTGGCCACTTTGGTGAGGCTCCCTTAGAAATTTCTGGAGATTTTGGCATCCACCCTGAGGAAGGAGAGTTTCATTTAATGTGTCAGGTATGATTTTATGCATGTTTGCCCTAGTTGTGGATCAATGATTGTGACTTTGGATTTTAATGTCATTCCATTGTGATGGGGATTTGACATATATATTGAATAAGAAGATTTTTGCTATTGATGTTTCCTCAAGGTGAAATTCTGATTGTTGTTTGGTGACATTTATTGACTTTTCTTCCAATTACTAATATTTACCGTATTAATTCATTCAGGTTCCCTGTGTCGAAATAAATTCCATGATGAAAACTTTTAAGATTAGGCCTTTACTATTCCCTGTAAGTGTATTTGGAGGTAGCTAAACTGTTTTTTTTTGGTCTCCTGTCTGATATTGTTACACAATTGGCTACATGCTTGTAGCCTTTCATGAACAAAGAAGAGTGAACTTGTTTTCATCTTCCTTTATCGGCTGCAGTTGGCTGGTTCTGTAACTTCTGTATTTAACTGTCAAGGACCCTTGGATGCTCCAATATTTGTGGGAAGTGGAATGGTTTCAAGGAAGATATCCTCTTCAGTTTCAGATGCCCCTGCATCTGCTGCATATGAAGCAATGTTGAAAAGCAAAGAGGCTGGTGCTGTGGCAGCTTTTGACCGTGTTCCATTTTCATATGTATCAGCCAATTTCACATTTAACACTGATAATTGTGTAAGTTTGTTTTGACAGTTTTAATTAGAGCTTCAACTTTTCTTCTGATAACTGTTGAGTTCTGTAAAAACTCTATCCTTCCTGTGATAGATTGCAGACTTGTATGGGATTAGAGCTAGCCTTGTGGATGGTGGTGAAATTCGAGGGGCAGGTAATGCATGGATTTGCCCAGAGGTAAACTGCTCCATCACCCACACAGGGAGATTGAACTAGGATGATTTCATGCTGTTTGGTGAATAGAATGTTTGCTCGAGAATCTTAATTTACGACTTTTCTGTTATAACTATGTTTTATTTACTCTAAAAAACATGACGGTTGTTTGATCATACAGCAATTACTTTTAAGATATTGTTATGTTGGTCTTGTTAGTCTTCAGAACTGCCATTTTTCTTCCATTCTAGGGAATTGAACTCAATTCATTATGATCCTACCAATGTCATAGATTGAGGGGCCTTTTGACCTTTCTTTTTGTGATTTACTTGGTCGATATCTTTAATGGCTTCCTTATGGTAGGCTGTGTTATCAGCCAGTCAAGATAGAAATGGAATAAGTAGTGGTCACTCACGTGTTTTTATGGATAATTGACTGAGCAGTTTGTTTCTAATTCTTTATTACCTGTATTCATGTAGAATACTTTATGGTCACAGGGTGAAGTGGATGACGCAGCAATGGACATTAATTTCTCTGGAAATCTTGCCTTTGATAAGATTATGCATCGATATATTCCTAGTTATCTTCAGTTGATGCCACTAAAATTGGGGGACCTAACCGGAGAAACAAAGCTTTCAGGATCCCTTCTAAAACCGTGAGCTTTCATTGCTTACTGTTGCTGTTTATTTTCCTGTCATTGTGTGCTTGTCTTTTCATTGTAGTGTGAATTGTTTAATGGATCCTTCATTTTGGACACAGGAGGTTTGACATCAAATGGATTGCACCAAAAGCTGAAGGTTCATTTAGTGATGCTCGAGGAGACATCATTCTCCTACATGATTATATCACTGTTAATGCATCATCTGTTGGTTTTGATTTATATACAAAAGTTGAAACATCTTATCCTGAAGAGTACTGGCTAGACAGAAAAAAATTTTATGGAAACACAGTGCCATTTATTGTTGAAGGTGTTGACTTGGATCTACGCATGCGTGGTTTTGAGTTTTTCAGCTTAGTTTCTTCCTATCCATTTGATTCACCCAGACCTGCACACTTGAGGGCAACTGGAAGAATCAAATTCCAGGGAAAAGTTGTGAGGCCTTATTGTATTGGTAGTCAGCAAGATCTCGTTTCTGGGGCAGATGAGCCACCATTGCAGACAGAAGCAAATACAAAAAGTCTTATTGGTGAGGTTTCTGTTTCAGGCCTCAGACTGAATCAGTTGATACTGGCACCTCAGTTGGCTGGACAATTAAGCATTTCACGTGGCCGTATCAAGGTAATACTTTAGCTTTTTTCCAGTCCTCAGTGAGTTTTTTTTTTTTTTTTTCGGTTTTTTGTTTTCCAAATATACCAAGCTATGGTGCTTGCCATAGGCAATTTGGAAAAACTGAATTGATGCTTTGGCATGTGGTATATGAAGTTGCTTTATATTGATATGAACTACAATTATTTTTTTCTTTTTTAACTGGGATAGTCTCATTTTGATTTTTAATGTATGTAGTGTTTACATGGCTAGCCCAGCAAAATAGAGCGGCAGCCTTCCACATTCTCTTGCAATACCTGTCTTATTTGTTTTATTTAGCCATTTGATTCTGAAATTCAGTTCCTTTTGGCTAATGCAGCTGGACACTGTAGGTAGGCTTGATGAAATTCTTGCGGCGGAGGTTGTGGGTCCATTACAACTGGGCTCTGAAGACAACACACAAAATGGAAAAGTGCTGTCTTTTTCCCTTCAGAAAGGGCAACTAAGAGCTAATGTTTGTTTTCGGCCCCAGCATTCTGCCATCTTGGAGGTCTCTTTAAGGCTTTTATATTATTGTTTTCCTGTCTCTAATGTAGGTGATTTAACTTTCTGCTTTTGTATGAGCTGACTCTAGGTACGGAACTTGCCACTTGATGAGTTGGAGTTGGCTTCACTACGGGGGACAATACAAAGGGTAAGCCTTGAAGGACATAATTGAGTCCAGTGCCTTTCTCTATTTTATCTTTGCTGGTCCTGTTTGGTGCCCATCTGGGTGTTTCTTGAGGTGTTTCCTGTAAGGATAGCTATCTTGCGCCTAGATAGGGCTTTACTCACTTTGCACTGGCAACTTTCCCTAGGAATGACAAGGTGTATGGGACAGAAACTTCTTTCCTCTTGTCTACTTTGTTGAGATTATTTTATGCCGCATGCTTTACATAATCTCTTCTAATAGTTCTTGTCAAGAGAAGACTATTAAACTTGCATCTTTCTTCATCCAAGTCCTAGAGTTATGTTCCACTGCCGGTCTTGTTGTGCCCTATTATTCTTCAGATGAGGAATTTTTGAACCCTAAGAATGATTTTGTTAAATTTCTTCCGTGGACATTGCCTTAAACTTTAGATGGAGTGCTTTTTGGCTTTAAGAATGCCCAACTATTTGGTTCTATTCCTGTCTTATCATGACATAAATAGGCTTACAAAAGCATGCACTTTCTTATTGCAAAGGGCTTTGCAGCAAAAGGTCTTCTGCTTTGAGGTCTCACTGAACCTTTTAGGTTGCAAACGTACAAAAAAACCAATATATGAGTGAAGAAACGTCCAATAACAAGGGAATTTTCTTTTACTGGTGGATGGCAGAAGGCTTCTTGTTCAGAGAAAGTTAATCTTGAGTTGGTGGTACTTATTCAGATTAAAATATGCTAGTAATAGCAACCAATTTCCCTTATTGCTTGCTAAACTGTCACACATACAGAGATATCTGCTCCATGCACCTTTAGTCTCATTGATTATTTATATATATTGCAGTACTTCATGAGGTTCCTCAATCATGCAAAGCTACTTCTACTTAGTATGAATGATATTTGGTTGGACTTTTATGTTTGGCTAATGAAGAATTCATTCTAGACTACAAATGTTACCCTATCTCTGGCTGCTTGTTTGTTTGCAGGCAGAAATTCAGCTTAATCTTCAAAAAAGGCGGGGTCATGGTGTGTTATCTGTACTTCGTCCAAAATTTAGTGGTGTGCTTGGTGAAGCATTGGATGTGGCTGCTAGATGGAGTGGTGATGTTGTAAGTAGCTAACTACAATTCCATATCATGAGTCTGACTATGTGGTTCAAATGCTTGGAAATTCTAAATTTCAACGCTTTCATTCACTTGTTGTTCAAAGTTCGGAACCCCATTATTTAACTGTAGCTGATGCTGGTATAGATCACCATTGAAAAAACTGTCTTGGAGCAAACCCATAGCTACTATGAGCTTCAAGGTGAATATGTGTTGCCTGGCACCAGAGATAGAAACCTTTCTGGTAAAGAAAGTGGCGGCCTCTTCAAAAGGGCAATGACTGGACATCTAAGCACTGTCATATCTTCCATGGGAAGATGGAGAATGAGACTTGAAGTTCCGCGAGCTGAGGTTGCTGAAATGCTTCCACTTGCTAGACTTCTTTCTCGAAGTACAGATCCTGCTGTTCGTTCTAGATCAAAGGTTATTGCTTAATAACATGGAATTTCATATGTTATGATGATGGTGTATGAATTGGAAGAATGTGTCTGCTTATTGTGTATATTATCTTTTCTTGTAGAATTCCCTGATTGGTGCATGTTTTCTTTGCAGGACCTTTTCATGCAAAGTTTGCAGTCTGTAGGTTTGTATCCAGAAAGTTTTCAAGACTTGCTTGAGGTATGTTGTTGACCAGATGCATCCTAGTTCATAATTAAAAACCTTCATGTTTATAATGCTTAACTGCATGGAATGCACACATACAAACGCACAAACACATCGTGACAGCCAACTTTTATGAATGTTTCTAGTCAATAGCCTATTAAAATTTTAGGTAATACGGGGTCATTATACTTCATCAAATGAAGTAATTCTTGAAGATGTGAATCTTCCTGGTTTGGCTGAGCTCAAAGGCAGCTGGCATGGTTCACTTGACGCAAGTGGTGGAGGCAATGGGGACACAATGGTATGTTCTTGTCTACAGCCATGATTTAAGTTATGTTTTTTCCTCCTGTGTTTGAGTGCTCTCTCTCACTCTCTCTCCCATGTATGTTCCAGGCTGAATTCGACTTCCATGGTGAAGATTGGGAGTGGGGAGCCTACAAAAGTCAGCGTGTTCTAGCAGTTGGAGCCTACAGCAACACTGATGGTTTGCACCTCGAGAGGATCTTTATCCAAAAGGATAATGCTACAGTACATGCTGATGGCACTCTTTTAGGGCTGAAAACTAATCTTCATTTTGCTGTTTTGAATTTTCCTGTTAGTCTAGTACCTACCCTGGTTCAGGTTATTGAATCTTCAGCTGCTGATACCATTCATTCTTTGCGGCAATTCCTTACTCCAATCCGTGGCATATTGCATATGGAAGGAGATCTCAGGGGAAGCCTTGCAAAACCAGCATGTGATGTACAAGTGAGACTCTTGGATGGTTCCATTGGGGGCATTGATCTTGGACGAGCTGAAATTGTTGCCTCTCTGACCTCAACCAGTCGATTTTTGTTCAATGCCAAATTTGAACCAATCATTCAAAGTGGCCATGTGCACATCCAAGGAAGTGTTCCTGTTACTTTTGTTCAAAATAATGCATCAGAGGAAGAAGATAATGAAAATGATAAAAGTGGATCAGCTTGGGTTCCTGGTTGGGTGAAGGCAAAGGGTAGAATATCCAGTGTCGAAGCCGGCAAAAAATTGGTTTTTAGGGATAGGAATGAAGAAGGCTTAAATACTCAATTGGCAGAAAGCCTTAAAGTTTTGAACTGGAATTTCTTAGATGTAGGAGAAGTCAGAGTTGACGCTGATATCAAGGATGGGGGAATGATGCTGTTAACTGCTTTATCCCCTTATGCCAACTGGCTACATGGCAATGCTGATGTTACACTTGAGGTGTGTGTCAGCATGGTTCTAAATTCATCTAGTTTTGTAATTTGTGGTTTGTTTTTTGATCATGAAGCACTTTTGAATTGTCTTCAATCAATTAGGTCAGAGGCACAGTTGAACAGCCTGTGCTTGATGGAGTTGCATCATTTCACAGGGCGTCTATAACTTCGCCGGTACTTCGAAAGCCACTCACAAACTTTGGGGGGACAATACATGTTGAGTCAAATCGGCTTTGCATCTCTTCATTGGAGAGTCGTGTAAGTAGAAGGGGAAAGCTGTTTGTAAAAGGGAATTTGCCCCTTAGAACAACCGAAGCATCTCTTGGTGATAAAATTGATTTGAAATGTGAAGCTCTAGAAGTACGTGCAAAAAATATCTTGAGGTACTTCTCTTGCTGAAATAAGAACCTCTATAGAATATGCATCTTAGGTTCTTGAAGTGCCTTTTTTCATATAAAATTTGGATGGATATTGCTTGTCCTTTATTTTTATATGCTACATTGATTGCTTTGTTTCTGGAAATGAATTGGTGAGTGTGCTCTTCATAGTTTATGAGAAAAATATTATCAGATTTTTATTTGCACAATTATTGCATATGTTGATATCTTTTGCCTCTAAGTTTGTGAAGCATGTGTATTCTTTTAGCTGCTTTAGCCTTTTAAGCCAGTCTTCTCTCTGCCCGTTGCAGAATATGGAAAACTAATGTCTTGCTAAAATCAGTGGCCAGGTTGATACACAGATGCAAGTAACTGGTTCTATCTTGCAACCAAACATCTCAGGGAATATTAAATTGAGCCATGGAGAGGCATATCTACCACATGATAAGGGCAGTGGAACTGCTCCTTTGAATAAATTACCATCAAATCAGTCCAGGATTCCTGGTGTTGGTGTCAAGCGAGCCGTTGCTTCCAGATATGTTTCTCGATTTTTCAGTTCAGAACCTGCAGCCTCAAGGACGAAATTCTCTCAATCAGCTGGTAATATGTTATTCATAAGTTTCTGGAGATATTGCCAAACCCTTGGGCACTTGTGAGGGACGTAATAAAACTTCTAAGTGACTCTAAAGGATGTGACTTTTATGAAGTGCATTACATTTAAAGCCATGAACATTCACATTTCATTTGTCACTGAATTGCAATTTTGATATTATTAATTTTCATTTTGCTTTTGCAGTTAAGCCAACTGAAGTTGGCAAGGATTTGGAGCAAGTGAACATTAAGCCAAATGTGGATATTCGCCTTAGTGATCTGAAGCTTGTTTTAGGGCCAGAATTGAGGATAGTTTATCCTTTGATTCTTAATTTTGCAGTCAGTGGTGAGCTCGAGCTTAATGGGCTCGCTCATCCAAAATGGATAAAACCTAGAGGCATTCTGACATTTGAAAACGGTGATGTTAATCTTGTTGCAACTCAAGTGAGTATTATAGATTTCTGTCACAGATTAGTAGTTTCCAAAAAATAACTATGTTCTTTTGGTTGGCTTATGGTTCTTGCCATATGTGCTGACTCTAACCTTTTAAATTCAGGTGAGGCTTAAGCGAGACCATCTAAATGTTGCAAAATTTGAGCCTGAGCATGGACTGGATCCTATGCTAGACTTAGCTTTGGTTGGATCAGAGTGGCAATTCAGGATTCAAAGCCGTGCAAGCAATTGGCAGAACAAATTGGTGGTGACCTCAATGCGTTCTGTTGAACAGGATGCCCTTTCACCTACTGAGGTAACAATTCTCAAAACTGAAATCAGGCACAAGTCAGTTTTCTCTGTCCTGAAATTACCCGCCTGGTTCTGTTCCCAGATGTGCTTGTGCAGTTTTGGAGTAAAACTTGTATGTTGTATCAACCTGTAATTTGTCCTAAACATCTCTGGTGTGCTTTGTGACGATAATGGATGAAGGACATGTATTTGCATTTAGAATAGAATGTGTTTATTCTTGCATAATGTAAGGATATTTATGGTTGCAAAATTTAGGGAACATTTCGTGCATATGGACTTGAAGCAACCTGATATGAGAATTTTTTGGCTTGCACAGGCTGCTAGAGTTTTTGAGAGTCAACTAGCAGAGTCTATATTGGAGGGTGATGGCCAGCTTGCATTTAAAAAGCTTGCTACTGCAACACTTGAAACGCTGATGCCAAGAATAGAAGGCAAGGGAGAGTTTGGCCAGGCTAGGTGGAGACTAGTCTATGCCCCACAGATTCCTACTTTACTTTCTGTTGATCCTACAGTGGATCCGCTCAAATCTCTGGCAAACAATCTATCTTTTGGAACCGAAGTTGAGATCCAACTCGGGAAACATCTTCAGGTCAGTTTCAATACACCCTGTAATCAACGAAATATCCGTATCAGAAAATCAATTCAATTTTATCTGGTATTGAATTTGATAATTGCTGCTGTCATTTTGTTGTTCTTGCATGTTGCAACTTGTATCAATGTAAATAGCCCTCTAAAGCATTCAAATCGTTCTCGCAAATTTTAACAGGCATCCATCGTAAGGCAGATGAAGGATTCAGAGATGGCTATGCAATGGACCTTGATCTACCAGCTTACGAGCCGGTTGCGAGTGCTTTTGCAGTCTGCTCCTTCCAAGCGCCTCCTTTTTGAATATTCGGCTACATCACAGGATTAATACACTGCCCTTTTTGTTCTGGGATATGGCTTCGGAGAAGAAATATTCAAGGGAATGTTGTGGTTATTACTTTGTAGTGAACATGGTTAGAATATAATTGTGTATAGTTTTTGAGTATGAATTTAGTTGTTGACAACAAAATAGGAAGCCAAAAAAAAAAAGAAAAAGAAAACACAGAAATGTGAATGATATTAGATGTAAGCTTGTATTCTTCGCTCAAAATGATTGAGCTTGTCCATTTGTAGATGCACTGTGATTCAAACCTTGCTTAGTTAAAACAACTTTCAATATGTTGATTAAAATATACGAATGGGTGTAGATTTATTATACAAATTTGTTATGTAAAAGTCTCTTTACATCTATTATTAAACCTAGTGGTGGTTCCTTTTCTTAAAAATCTCTTTCTCATTGATTTTGACCTTTATAAAGCAATAAATGATAAGTATATCTTCATTTGAGCTTTAGGAATCAATTTTAAGCATTATAATTTCTCTTTTTCATTCTCATTATTATTTCTTTTACTTTTCTTTAACTTCTCTTTTTCTTCTTGTTTTGAAAGAGATTGAAAAAAAAGAGTGGTGGTGGGTAAATGAAATTGGTGGTAAAGGAAGAGAGAGAATATGGATGATAAGGAAAGATTAAGATAGACGAAATTTTGAAAACAGATTAAGAGAAGTGTGGTAGTGGATGGATACAGGTGGTGGTAAAGAAGGAAGAAGAGTAGAATGGTGAGGTAAAATTAAGATAAATGAAGTTTTAAAGAAAGAATAAGAGAATAGTAGTAATGATTGGTTGGTATGGTGGTGAAGGAAGATGAGATTGACAATTATAAGGTAGGAGATGAGAGAAGAGTGATTCTTAGGGCATTTCAATCATGTTAAGTCATTTTTAATGGAATTTTGTAATTATAAGAACTTTTACTAATGGATAGTTAACAAAATGTTTTTAATTACCATTCACAATTATTGGTATGATTTTTTATAATTTTTTAAAATTTAAGATACAAAGAGTAAATACACCTTAAATTTAAGGCGTAAAGGTAATTTTTCTTATAGTTAAATGACTACTTTTTTAATTATGGTGTTTATTTTCTAATAGTCACCTTAAGGAATGTACTAGGCCCTTTAAATTAGTGCTTAATGCCCCTTTCTAGTAATGTTCCTTTTTCATTTTTCTTTACATTTCTTGGTTGTTCTTTACATATTTTATACAAAATAAGTCATGGCCAATCACTCAATCTCATTTTTTTGTGGTAGAATGGAATCCATCACAAAGTCATTTTGTTGTGCATGTCTTGTGCAAATATGGTGGTGAGGTATTAAATGCTTTTGATAGGGTACAACGTATATCTTTTTGTTGAAAAAAAGAAAATGTGTAGGGCTCCCTTGGGTTATAAACCATGTTGCTTGAGATTTTTGCGGTAGCCAATTTTTGTCTTCTTTTACCCATTTTGGAGTTCTTGGGGTAATATAAGTTAGGTTTAGCATAAATTAGTTGGAGCACACTTTGTCGGATGCTTACCTTTATGGCATGGATTGGCCTACATCCTTTTAGTTGGGCTCTAATCAATATGTGGCTTGTTTTTACCATTGCTCACTAAAGTTGTAATTATTATTTTGCATTTAAGGGCAAGTTAAGGCTGAAGTGTAGCTTTCATTTACTTCTTTAGGGGCAAGTTAAGGCCGAAGTGTATATCCTTACCTTTGGGAATGATAGGGTACCTAACCTTGGATGGCTAATGGCCTCATTTAGGGGCAACACACTTGCTATTGCTTTTCAAAATGGGTTAGGGGTAAAAGCCATAATAGTAAAGGAGGTGTATTAGACCTTGTTTTTATTAAGAGGGGAAATGGGAAAGCACTCATGCTAAAAAAGCTTATTGTTATGAGTTCTTTTAGCAAACATGATGATCATGCTCCCTTACCATTGCTACTGTTGCTTTTTTTTTTTGTTTTTTTTTGCCTTATGTCTATTTATGATTTAGAACCATCTATTAAGGTTTGGATATGTAAGCAACATCATGGCAGGGCTCTTCAACAGGCCATGTCAAGGTGGGATCTTTACTTGCCATTGATAATTTACCTTTGGCTATACCCTTGTCCTTTTCCTTTATCATTTGGATGCTTTTATTATTAGTGTGAAAGGGGTTGCTTCTTTTGATGAGGGTGACTCTGATGACTTATCAATCCTTTTGATGAGGACCGTTGTAGGTCTCATATTGAGAAGGGGGTAAATCAGTGTGAGCTATCCTTTTTTACAAATCAATCCTGATTTAACCTTTATGGCTTGTTAAAACTGATAATCCAATTTTTAATTTTCTCCTTTATGTGAGCACGATTATATGAATAAAAATTAATGCGCAAGAACTTAAGAATACATGATAATTTTTATGTAGTTCACTCATAATGTGTGAGGTACATCCACGGTGTGATAGGATGACTCCTAAATCACATAAACTACTCTTGTTATCAAGGGATACAGTTATGGTGTGGAAGGATCACTCCTCAACCACTTGTTGAAGGACCATTCTTTAACCACTTACAACAATCTCTCAATTACTTTAAGGGTATCCCACCCTTTTTCAATATGCTTATCAAGAGTTTGTGATTAAAACCTTTCTTGGAGAATAATCACTCAATGTATGCAGATTGCTAAAACAGAATATAGATATTGTCTTTTCTTCATTACCAGTGCTACCCACATGTGTAGTTAATATTGTTCATTTGGACTGTTACGTCTGCCTACCGCCCATATGCGTCGTGCTTACTATGCTATCCTTATAAGTTATAACTACTATTTACACATGCTGTGCCTACTGTCCGCACATTCTTTGCCAACTGTCTAATATGTTGTGTACCCGCTGTTTGCGCTTGTTGTGCGAACGTTGTTAGCATTTTCTGTGCCTACTGTTTGTGCTCTTTGCACCTGCTATTCACACACACTATGCTTGTTGTTCGCATAAGTTGTACCCACTGTTTGCACAAGTTATGCCTAATGTCTGTACGAGCCACTACTGTTGTCTGCATGCACTATGGCTATTATCTGGTGTTCTTGCTATCTACGTATACTGCTCCTGCTATTGGCTTGTGTTGCTGTTGCTGTCTGTGTGTACTGTTATTGCTTTCTCGCACTGCTACTGCTCTCCCTGCACATTGTAGTTGTTTTCTCGTGCAATTGTTGCTCTTCTCCTGCACTACAGCAGTTTTCTTGC
>JAHLGO010000351.1:6971041-6994637 GCA_020615895.1 Ceriops decandra | reverse complement strand
TTAATTGCTTTTTCTTACCTAAGGAGCCTTCTTTACTCCTAATATTAAAAAACATGAAATAAGCCTAATGTGGTGAGGTCTTTGGAGTCTTTCAAAGGGGAAACTTTTTCGTCAAACTTCTTTAAAATACTTACAAGCACCTTTTGCATAATGTTCTTGTTAAGAAATTCTTCCCCCAAAATTCTAATATGGTTAACTACTTTAAGAAGTCTATCCATATACTCTTTGATAGTCTCAACTTCCTTTATCCTTAAGAGTTCATACTCTCTTTTAAGGATGAGAAATTGCACATTTAAGGTCATTTTATGAATAGAGAACTTGTCCCCTTAACTTGATCTATGTTTGCTTGGTTGTCTCATAAGCCATTATCTTATTAAAGATAGTTTTAGACATTGTTAAGTGGATACAAGTCAATGCTTGGTATTGTTTTGCAACTTGCTTATTGTGCATCTTAATTTGTGCTAAAGAAGGATTGGTAAGGACATAAGGTGATTGTGCACCAATTTTAATAGCTTCTCATAAATTAAAAGTTTTGAGGTATGCTTTTATCATCATTATCCATTGAAAATAGTTCTCCCTATTAAACTTAGGAAGTAGGAGAGGAGAAAAATTAAAGGAAGATATTAGATTTATAATTTTTTTTTTGGTTTAGTAAAGGTATTCTTTTGGATTTTTGATCTTTATAATATGTTTGTTGATGCACACCCTTTTCTCTTTTTCCTTAATAGGTTACAGGTCTCTTAGATGCATTACCTTTGATACCAAAGCATTGATATTTTGAGATTCATAGTGAAGTTCCCAACTTTTCCCTAAGATCTACTACTTTGTGATACTAAGAGGGGGGTGAATCAGTATCACCACAATTCACAATTTGCAGAAAAGTGAACAACTTCAACCTCTTCTTAAAAGTGAACTCTTTCTCAGACTCATTTAAGGTGGATCTATTACTACCTACTAATCACAATAGTCCCCAAAGTCAGCTTTCAGATACCTTGCCTAATAGATAATTCAGATGTTCTTGTTTAGGTCTTCATTAGGTTATGGGTTGGCTGATACTTTAGCTACGTTCACAACTCAATTCAAAACACAAAAAGCAAAGCAAATTAAGGACACACAAGATTTACGTAGTTCCGTCAACGTGACATACATCCATGGTGGTAGGGACTCTCCCTTACCAATACTATCCACTATACTTAAGAATTCCAGTTACAATGGATGTTTTAATTCTTTGCTCATTTCAATATTACAATTACTAAGCAAGTATAATACAAAATGTGTCACTTACTGTGTTTACCCTTCTTCTATCTTGTTTTGCCTCTATTGAATTGAAAGGCTGCTCTACTGCCACTTAGAAGTTCACCGCAACACTCTCTAACCTCTCATGAAGAATTTGGAAATACGTTGAATTCTTTCAATGCTTCGCCAAATTCTTTCTCTACGTTGTTTCATACAACTCTTACTTTACCGTCTCATTATCTCCACTGTCTCCTTGTCTCACAATCTCACTGTTCGTTTCTCTCTCTCTTACTACCAGATTTCTCTCTCTTGCCGTCAGATTTCTCTCTCTTTGTCCACCCGTTTCAACTAGGATCTAGTCTCACTCGTTCCCGATTTGGTCTCTTCTCACTTGTTCCAGCTTGGATCTGGTCTCCCCAGTTCCCGATTTGGTCTCATCTTACCCATTTCTCTTTCTTACCGTGTCGTTTCCTCGCCGATCGTTGGTGTGTCGATGGTCTGTCATCACGCACGGGTTTCCCTCTTTTTTCTGCTGACGGTCCCTTTTTGATGGTTCTCTCTCTTCCGTGACATTCTGCTGTGGCTCCCCTTTTCTAATTTTTGGCTGTCGTCTCTCTTTCTCTCTCTCTTAAAGGGCTCCTATTCTTCGTTCATCCCAACCATCGACTTCTCCTATTTTTGACAGCCAACCTCTCCTCTTCTCCCTTTTTTTTCTCTCCTTCATTTGAACACTACTTTGTTTTCTCTCTCTTCCTATCAACGACTTTTTTTCTCTCTCTTCCAAGTGTTTTCTCTCTCTTCGTCTGACGGATGCACTGTGTGGATACTGTTCACTTGACGGCTACACTGTTCACAACGGCTGCTTCTTTTCTATTTCGCCATCCCCTGTTCTGCCGTTTGGTGGTTGTCAGTAGGCTTTGGCCATATGTTGTATTTTTCTGTTTTTTCTATTTGGACGTCCACACACTTTTGTGTTTTACTGTATATTCAATTGTGTTGGTCTTACCCTAATTTTGTCTTTCAAGGTCTTTATATACTATCTTCCATGAAACCCTAATGGGGTTTACTTGTAGTGAATTTATTATCTTGCCCCTCCATGTGACTTTTACCTTATTGCCCTTCTATATGGATTTACTTTCTTGCACACTTAAACTTAGTTGACAACAATTACAACCCATACAAAATTGTGGGAATAACAATCTTCCCCTTTGTAATTATTGGTAACACTCATAACAAAAACCATTATGCAGCAATTTCAACTTCCCCTAAATATGTACTCCCCCTTTCTTAACAGCTCCCCTTGCACTATTGCTTCTCTCCCCCTTTGCCAACCAATTACAAATATGAAAAACTCGTAAAATAGAGATGGAGGATTCTCCTGATTTTTCAGCTTAAGGAGGCATTCGTATAGACAGATTCATTTTGAGCTTTTCAAACAGCTCTGTAAACAGATAGTTAGTTAGATCTTATGTAGCCTCTTCAACAGATTTAGGTTTAACTTGTGAGAGTAAAGCAGTAGCTCCCACAATTTTTTTTTTTTGTTGTAACTCTTGTTGATGGGTCACCTGTGATCTGATTTTCTTGATGAGCATTGGTCCACGTTTTCTTTAGCTTTCTTTCTTGCACAGTTTTAGTTGCAAGAGGATCTCTTTCTTTATCAATCACATACAAATTTCCAGCTATTCTCTTCCCAGCTGCAACAGTATTACCTTCTTTACTCTTTACCTACCAACCTGTTGTTGTGAATATTACCTTATGGTCTTCATTGCATAGTTTGCTAACAGATGCTAGATTGTATCTGAGTCCTTCAACATGCAAAACATCTTTCAGCTTTCCTCTTCCAATGTTTACTGACCCTTAACCATTGATATTGAGTGAATCATCATTGCCAAACTTAACTCTACCTTTTCTTGACTTGTTTAGCTTTGACAATTTACTCTTGTCTCCTGTCTTGTGTGAAGTTCATCCACTGTCAAGGATCCAGTTATTATCCTTGTAATCAGCCTTTAGTGCATTTCAGCTATATTAGCTTCCTCCCTTTTTCCTCTATATTCCTTCTTTTGAACTGCCTGGAAGATAACTTTCTCCTTTTTCTCAGCTTTGACTGCACCACTTGTTTTTACTGTGCCATTGAGTGCCTTCTCTTGCTCAAGGAGAAGTGTCATGCATCTCTTGGCATTATGGCCATCCTACCAATACCTTTCACACTGTTCCAAGTCTACCAATACAGCAAACTTATTCTTTGAAACTATTGGTTTGGGCTTCCACTAATACTCATTGTCAATGTGTCCTTGCCTTTTACAGTATGTGCAAGAACTCATGATAAGTGTTCTCCTCTGAATTTTTTATTGTCTCCCCATATATGCAACATCATATCTTCTCAAGTTGGAGACTATACTGGCCTTCTCTATCAACAGTTGCTCGCCTTATGATCCTAGACTCCACAATAAAGTCAATGACCTTGAAACTACCTCTTCTTGGGTCTAATCACAGCTTGTCTTCTTCTGCTCATCACTTGTTGTGTAGGTAAAGTAGTTGGCTTCTTTGCTTGTGTGATTTTCATTTCAGCCACCTTCTTCTCCTTCTTCTGTTTAGTTGTAGCCCTCTGCTGGCTGACTTTCTTTTCTTCCTTTTTGTTTGCCACCTTAGGCTACTTCTTCAAATCTTCTTTATACTCAGCTATCTTCTTCTAAGTCACAACCTTCTCTTTCAACTTCTATGGCACTTATTTTCTCTAGCCAATACAGCTTCAGATTGCTGCACTTTCTCTATTTTTTCTCTCCTTCTACAGAACTTGTTTCTCCTATCATTTCAAGCTTTTGCAAGTTCTCCTTACTACTTTTGAGTTATTGTTGAAGTCTTAGCAACTCTTTCTCCATTTCTTCAATTTTTAAAGCCCTTAAGCCAAGTTCTACTATAAGGTCTTCACATATTTTGATTTGTTCCTCAAATCTTCTTTTCAAGTTAATATGCTTAGCCCTTATTTCATCCTTTGATTGACTTTCAGCTTCCTTAGAATTTGCTTCAACTTGTTTTATATGGGCCTCCAACCTTCTTATGGTTCTACCCCTTTTGATTATCTCCTTTGAAGATGCTTCCAACTTAGCTTCAAGATCTAGTTCTTCTTCATCAGCTTCCTTTTCCTCTTCAGAGGTTGAGCTACCACCTTAAACTGATGCCATAAAGGCATACTCATTTGATAAGTCTCCATCTTCCTCCTCATCATTTTTTTTATCTGACTCACATAACTCTTGAATGAGCCTCTCTTCTTCTTTTGTGGGTTGGTAGTCTTCTTGTTGGACTTCTTTGATTTGAATGATGGTCTTCTCCATTTTCAATTCAACTTATCATCACCATCCTCATCTTCATCATTAAGTTTTACTTTGCACTGAGAAGCAAAGTGTCCAGTCTACCCACAACAATAACATCTTAAGGACAACTATCCTTTTCCATTCTTAGACCCCTTTTTAAACTTTCTTGTGAAGTATTCCAACACTTCACCTTCACTTTCTTCCTTCTCATCATCATCATCTTCATTGGATGATTCTTCCTCTTCTTTTATCTTCAAGTGCTTCATAGCTATGAAAGCTGCCTCTTTTGATACTTTTAACGTTGAGGAGTTCTCAGTTGACTTCATTCTCATCTCATATGCAATGAGATTGCATTGGAGATCATGCAGAGACATAGAATTGATAACTCTACTCTCCTCTATGGCTACTACCTTTGAGGCAAACCTCTCAAGTAGAATTCTCAGAGTTTTCTTCACAATCAATGAGTCCTTCTTTTTCTTCCCATGACTCCTAAGGTCATTTACAGCATTAAAAACCATGGTGAAGAACTCTTGGACTGTCTCATTTTTCTACATTCTGAGAGATTTTTATCTCTCCTTAAACACTTGAAGCTTAGCCTCCTTTATTATGCCATCACTTTCATAGATTTTTTGTAATCTGTCCCATATCTCCTTGGCAGATTTGCAGTCCATAACTTTAGCATACTTAGCATCTATCAATGCTGAAATGATGACATTTGAAGCCTTTCCATTTATCTCAAACTGCCTTAACTAGTCTGGGTTGGGTCTTTACTTTCTTCCGGAGCCATAAAACCCTCTTGTACACATTTCACCATGTTCATGCCCATGGTTGCAAATACTCTTGCATTCTTGCTCTCTACATATAGTAGTTGGTTCTGTTGAAGATTGGAACCTTCTTGCTATAAGTGGTGCTAGTGCTAGTATCGACTTCTATTTCTTAATATGCTGAAAAAGTCAAATATCTAGTACACCAAGTTGTTAAGCTTCAAACTGGTGAACCAGTGCTCTGATACCAATTAAAGTTCCTGACTTCTCCCTAAGATCTATTAGTTTGTGATACTGAAAGGGGGGGTGAATCAGTATCACCACAATTCATAATTTTTTAGGAAAATGAACAACTTCAACCTCTTTATAAAAGCAAACTCTTTTTCAAACTTGATTAAGGTGGATCTATTGTTACCAACTAATCACAATAGTCCCCAAAGTCACCATTCAGACACCTTGCCTCATAGACAATTCAGATGTTCTTGTTTAGGTCTTCGTTAGGTTATGGGTTGATTGATACTTTAATTGCATTCAGAACTCAATTCAAAACATAGAATGCAAAACAAATTAAGGACACACGAGATTTAAGTAGTTCCGTCAATGTGATGTACATTCACGGTGGTAGGGACACTCCCATACTGAGACTATCCATTATACTTGAGAATTCTAATTACAATGGATGTCTTAATTCTCTGCTCCTTTCACTATTGCAATTATTAAGCAAGTACAATACAAAGAGTCTCACTTACTGTGTCTACCCTTCTTCTAACTTGTCTTGTCTCTGTTAAATTGAAAGGTTGCTCCACTGCCGCTTAGAAGTTCATTGCAACACTCTCTAACCTCTCTTGAAGAAATCTGAAAATATGTTGAGTTCTTTCAATGCTTCGCCGAATTTCTTCTCTACGTTGTTTCACACAACTCCTGCTTTCACCGTCGCACTGTCTCCTCCATCTCCTTGTCTCACGATCTTACGGTCTGTTTCTCTCTTTCTTACCATCGGATTTTTCTCTCTTACTGCCAGATTTCTCTCTCTTTGTCCACCTGTTTTAGCTCGGATCTGGTCTCACCTGTTCCCAATCTAGTCTCGCCTCACCTGTTCCAGCTCCAATCTGGTCTCCCCAGTTCCCGATCTAGTCTCGTCTTACCCGTTTCTCTCTCTTACCGTGTTGTTTCCTCGCTAATAGTTGGTGTGCCGGTGGTCTGTCATCATGCATGGGTTTCTCTCTCTTTTCTACTGATGATCCCTTTTTGACGGTTCTCTCTCTTCCATGACATTCTATCGTGTCTCCCCTTTTCTGATTTTTCACCGTCGTCTCTCTTTCTTTCTCTATACGTGCTCCTATTCTTTGTTCAGCCTAGCCGTCGACCTCTCTTATTTTCGACAGTCAACCTCTCCTCTTCTCCCTTTTTTTTTCTCTCTTTCGTCCAACGGCTACTTCATTTTCTCTCTCTTCCCATCGACGACTTCTTTTCTCTTTCATCCAAGTTTTTCTCTCTCTTCGTTTAATGACTTCATTGTGCAGGCACTGTTCACGACAGCAGCTTCTTTTTTATTTTGCAGTCCCGTATTCTACCATTTGGTTATCGTTGGCATGCTTTGGTCGTATGTTGTGTTTTTTTTATTTTCTCTCTTTGGCGGTCCACACACTTTTGTGTTTTGTTGAATATTTAATTATGTTGGCCTTATCCTAATTTTGTCTTCCAAGGTCTTTATATACTATCTTACATGAAACCCTAATAGGGTTTACTTGTGGCAAATTTACTATCTTACCCTTCCATGTGGTATTTACATTCTTGCCGCTCCATGTGGCTTTTACCTTCTTACCTTTCTATGTGGCTTTGCTTTCTTGTACACTTAAACCTAGTTGACAACCATTACAATTCATTAAAGGTCGTGGGAACAACATATAGCTTGGTGTTCTTTTTACACCTTAGGATAGAAGTAATACTCAAGACTAAAGGAAAGGAAATATTGAGATAAGATTTTTGGGAGCTTATTGACCTCTCTTTCATTAGATTAACCCTTCATAATATATAAGGGTCTTAGTATACAAATTTAAATTTCATAATTCAAATTCAAATTATATATGCTTACATAAGTTTATATGACACTTAATTACTTAAGTTTGTACATAATTCAAAAGATTTCAAATCTAAATATAAAATTATAACTTAAACAAATCACATAAGTTGCTACAAACCTTCTCCTTTGAGTTACCCTTAATTATAATAAGTGATAATTGAAGGTTAAAGGGAAAAGTAGTTATGTTTAAGTTGTAATATATGTTAGCAAGCAAAGTAATAGCATTTCAATTGTTATAAGCTTGGAGAACATCAATAATTATCGAGCAAAATAAAGGCTTTTCATGGAGCCTTACTAACAATTTCATGGGATTAAAAGTTTATGTAGTGATATTTCATAATCTATAATAGCAATACTTGATCAGCTTTGCTAAATGTATGTCCTAGTCTCCATTTGACTTCTAATTATTGGAATATGCTTTTCGCTTATGCTATATTATAACTAAGGTCACTTAAAACACCTTGTTATTTTTTATCATTAAAAATCAGCTTTATAGCTATCCCTTTTTTTAACTTTTTTTTATTGGTTCTCTTATGTATGATTTGATAAAAGATTCATATACAAATCATAACTTCTTAGCACTAAATTGACTTTTTGTGACTCTAATTCAATATGAAACTTAACTTAAAAGGTGACAAGTGAAAGAACTAGAGATGCTAACCATTAAAATGAAGATAGGATGGAAAGATTATTTTACTTGATAAAGGAACTTAGCAGCTCAACTAGCTTTTAGTTGACCTTGCATTTATAATAGTTAAAGAACCCCATCATGTATATAAGAGAGATGGCAAAGACCTTGTGAACCATAATGTTATTATTAGCCAAAGTATTGGGAGGAATAACATTAAATCTCACCAAACTTGATGATTATGACCTATTAATGAAAGTAAATGATATAGTAATCCTTGGCTTTAAGCATGTTCTTGCTAGGGAAGGTGTGCCAATTGCCAAGGAATCAACTTAGTAATATGAGTGATTTAAGGATCAAATTTGAATTGAGGTTCCCTATAAGATTGACATAAAAGAATAATGAGTGGGACTTGAGGCCACCTTTAAGGGTTAAAGGTTGACGAAATTAAAAGTTAGGTTGACTTTTTAAGTCAAAATCTTTTTCTTCTTTTAGGATTTTCATATTTTTAACAAACTTGTGTATGAAAGATATTAACTTTTACTTGTTAGCAATTATTTGTTGTAATCATTAATTATACATAAGATTGCTAGCAATGATATGTTGTTTTCTTAGTATTCCTTATATATCTTAAAGGTCAAATATTGTTTAGTTAATAAAGAGTAATAACTTGTAATCATTAATAATTTATGTTATGGTCTTTAATTACATATAAGATCACTAATAATTATAAACTTTTTTCTTCCTATCTCTTAAATACTCTTAAAGCCAATTATATTTTGACCAATACAGAATTAATAGTAATTATATTCTTTCTTTATTAGTATTTCTAAACACCCTTTAAGTCAATTATTTTTTTGATAAATAAAAAAATCATAACTTATAATCATAAGTGATTTTAACTTGTGGTGTTTATTTATAAATACAATAGCTAAGAATTATATACTCTTTTTATCAATACTTCTAAAATACCCTTCAAGTCTTTTTTTTTTTCAATAAATAATAATAGCTTACAATGGCTAGCAATTTTATGTAAATTTTTGCTTTGAAAAATTTGAAGTTGATGCTTGGACATCAAGAATTAGGTGTTACTAGCAATTATATGTTGTGCTCTTTATTTATATGTAAATACTACTAAATGCCCTTTAGGTTAATTGTTTTTTAATAAATAAAGAATCAATAGCTTATAATTAATAGTTATTTTATATAAATACATAAGCTCACTAGCAATTTTATATTTCTTTTCTTTTTAGCTTTCTACAAGGTCCTATGTAACACAATTAACTTTATAAACATTTACATTATAACAATGGTTGAACTATGAGCCTTGTTTGTTAAAGTAGAAATAATATATTTCTTTTAGTTTATAAATTAATAACTAGATATAGTTTAATGAATATTAATTGTTTAAAGCTTAGGGTGAAATTTAAGGTTATAACTTTGAAACTTAACTCTAGGAAAAGAGATCAAGTCTTAAAATATTTAAATACTAATGCAATATTAGCTAAATTATTTTTTACTTTCTTACTGGTAATTAATCTATAGAATTTATATGCTAAGAATGCATTAGTTGGAAGGATTACTTCTTAATGATGAAAAAATGACAACAAATTATAATGGTAACTTTTCTTTGCACCTTGGCATTTGAGAATGAGTTGAGGCCAACATGCTTTATAAGTTGTTACTTTAGCATTTAGGGATCCACCTATTTAACTTAAAGAAGGTGCCTTGAATAAAGAATGATATCTTTGAGAAATAAGGATAAAGGCAACTGTTTTATTCCTTTTAAGTTGTATAGTTCTTCTTAATTCTTTCACTATATGTATTAAAAGTTTTTATGGCACTTTCACCAAGATATTGAAAGAATGAAGAAATATGCTTGCAAAGAAGTTCGTTTGGTTGGAAATATAGCTTAATCAAGTTTAAAAAGGTTTATAATAATGGTAAGTTTATAGTTATTGGTGGAGCAATGTATGTTATAATGGTAAGTGATTTTTAGTTTTTGTTTCTTGACTAGTTTTGTAACATCGTTTCCATATAATACTTCACTAATACTTTTTCTTTTTATTTTTTCTTTTTTTTTCCTAATTTGTACTTCTAAGTATATTCCTAAGTTGTGTAAATTGTTTGTCAGATGAAATATAAATTTATCAATTACATTTCATTTGATAAAGGGGGTAGACTTAAATTATATGAAAACTTGTACAAAATCCATACCACACTTCATAAGCAAATGGAATTACAGAAAGTTTAGACAACTTGATTAATATATGTTTATATAAACTAGTTTTATTTATTTAGTGCAAATTATACTTTTAGCTGAAGTTTTTTCTATTATACATACAATGACGCACCTAAAAATATTGAATTGGGTAATCTTATATGTAGGAAGATATTAGCTAGTAGCCTTATGTAAGGTTTGCTTTGGAAAATTTTCCAATGCCTTATGGAAATCAAAGGTATATGACATTAGCAATCATTCTTATGTTTTGGAATGAAATGTATTTGTAGCACACACCTTATATTGCTCATAAATAACTTTAGCTATCAAATGAGTTTGAAGAAAACATGAGAACATGGTTTAATAATCACATGACGCATGAAAAGAAATATATGAAAGTGAAAGGGATACAAGTTAAGGATGTAATCGATTTATATACTTTGTTGTTTTTTACCAGTTATGATTATAACCTTGAGTTTCTTATTTTATACATTACGTCAAAGCAATAAAGATTATACAACACTTTGGCATTAGAAACTTAATGCTAATGAGATAAAACTAAGAAATAAACTCCATCAATAAGAGTGGATTGATTAAGCACAAGTAAAGGTTAAAGTGTCATAAAAGGATTAAATACATGACCCATTAGGAGTACTGCTAGTGCACGAGCAAATGTAGGACTCACTAGAAGTCCCACTAAAGTACAAAAAAAATGCATGACCCATTAGGAGTGGTGCTAGTGCACAAGTAGATGTACAACCTGCTAAAGCACCAATAGGAGCAACAAATGCATGACCTATTGTGATTGCTGCCAAAGCATGAGTAAGTGTAGTAAATGCATGATTTTTTGGTTATTACAGAAGTATAAATTGAAACAACAAATGCAACAATAAATTATGAAATCACTAGAGCAAAATTTGGTGTATAGAGTGGGAGGTGTGCACAACTAAATTTTGGAGGGGGGACATGATTAGGCTATTGATAAAAAACCTAAGCTAGAGTGGTACTATAAGATTGTAAAGTCTAAAACCTTACCTACACCTAAAAAATTGAGACAAATAAGTTGAAAGCTCAAATTATATCCTGGAATTATGAATTATGTCCAAGTAAAAGTTTATTTTATTTTGGAAAATATACATATTTTATACATTGATGTAGCTTTTGTATGTAGATTATATTTTAATTGTTATGCTTGTCATAAAAAGAAAAAGAGATAAGAAAGGGTGTTGTATAGCATAAACAAGGTGCACCATAGCATGACGAAGTTGTAGCAAACCCTCAGTTTAGGAAAGTTTACCAAAGGAAGAATAAAAGTTATTTTTTATTTAACAATTCTTGTAATGTTTAAGTTTAAATAATGTAATGATTGTAAATGGCTTGTATATGTCATAAAGGTAAAGTTCATTCTCCTTTCTCATTCCTTGCTACTTTACCCTAACAAACCTTTTATAATTGATTTTGACAACAATTTTGTAAATATGAATCTACAATTAATTACTTAGCAATTCTATTAATTGGCAGGAAAGTGTATATTAATATTTATACTAATTAGTGAGTTAGCAATTTTATAATTAGTTAACAATTTTGTACATTATATTAGCTTATGTAATGGAATAACCATTCAATATACTAATGATCTTATATTAATATTAATTCTTTATTGGCCAAAACATAATTGACCTTGAGAGTATTTAAGGAATAATAAGAAAAGAGCATATAATTACTAATGATCTTATATGTAATTAAAGATCATAACATATAATTGCTAATGATTATAACTAAGTAATATTTGACCTTAAGGATATTTCAGGGATACTAAGAAAATTACGTATCATTATTAGTGATATTATGTGTAATTAATGACCACAATAGATAATTGCTAGCAAGTAAAAGCTATTATTCTTTATTAACTAAAAACTATTTGACCTTAAGGGTATTTAGGGAATATTGAGAAGAATAGCTCAACTCTAGAAGATAAGTAAACCTTTTTTTTTTCATTTATTTATTTTTTATCAACCTTTATTAGGTGAAGGACTCAAATTTTAATGATGAAGCACACATGATGGCACTAGGAAACCTTGTTGTATGAGCATTGCATTTGGCCTTGGAAATGAGACTACTAAAGGTGGATCCCTAAATAAACTTATGATAACAGTGGCATGTCATCCTTATTAAGCATTCAAATCCACTTCCATAGAGTGCATTAATCACATTATTAGGAACTTGGAAGTTTTCTATCAATTTCAAATGCTTATAAATCTTCACCATTTTTTACTATATAAAGAAAAAGGAAAAAAGAACAAATTAGGCATAGACCTATACCTTTTTGCTCATTTTTATAACTCCTTGTCTATCCTAACTTTAATTTTATCAATAATAAAATAACATATTTATGAAGAAAACAAAAAGAGTGAGAGAGTGAGAGAACACATCACCAAGCAAATTTTAAGGTCTTTCAATAGAAAAATGGCAAGTTTTGATGTCTTTGTGAGTGAATGAGTAGAGAGAATTTCAAAGATGTTACTAAACAAATTATGATATCTTGCAATAGAAAAATCGCACGGTCTTTACTATCTTAACGGGTGAGTGAGAAAAGTAAATTTCAAAGAAAATAAAGTGAGAGAGAGAGAGAGAGGGAAAGAACACAATACTGAGAACTTTTAAATTTCAACCTTAGATAGTTGAACACTTCTTACCACCTTTAATTTAAATTTAATAATATGGTGCCAAGTGTTATTATCCTCAAGAAAATGGCAACATATTTTGTGACATGGTGCCAAGTTATACAATTCTTGAGAAATAATGGGAATAAAAGAGAAAAGAAATAGAGAATTTAGGTTAGTTGATTTGATTTTTTACTATAATTGGTTGAACCTATAAATTTAAAGTTAAGAATTTAAATTCGAAGTATCCTTTAAATACCCTCTAGGTCAATTATTTTTTAGTTTGACAAATTTGAAGTTGATGTTTGGACATCAAGAACTAGGCATTATTGGCAATTAAATGTTATGGCTTTTTATTTACACATAAATATCCCTAAATACCCTCTAGGTCAATTTTCTTTGTTAGCAAACAAAGAATTAATAGCTTGTAGTAGTTGGATATTTTATGTAAATGTTTATTTTGATAAAATTAAAGTTAGTGTTTGAACATCAAGCAATAATAGCTTATAATTGTCAATAATTATATGTTCTTTTGAATACTATTTTCAAATTACCCTTAAGGTCAATTATATGTTCTTTTGATTATAGATGTATGAAATTACTAGTAATTATTTGTTGTTTTACTTTGTAGCTTTCTATGAGTTTGTTTGATTGCAGTTAATAAGCTAATCAACTAAATCAAATTCTCTTTTTCTTTTCACCTTGTAGTGTTTTTGTGTTTAGTCAACCCTAGTCCATACAAATAAGGTACGATGTTGCTATGTAACATTATATGCTTTTTTCATTTATACTTCCTAAATACCCTTTAAGTTAATGATTTATTTATTTATTTATTGTCAATAAAAAATAAAAAACAACCTTATAACTATGTATAAATCTGTGGAGATTCAACACATAGGTATTATTTATAGGTTTTTGAAAAAACAAATCTTAACTTATAAGGAAAGGTATGGGTTGTTATGTAATAAGGTTTTGAAAGAGAAAAGATAAAGCAGATAAGAGGACGCCATATAAGGAGTAAAAAAAAAAAAATATCAATCATTACAATTAACTTTTGGATTTTGAAAATATAAAAAGTTAGTTGACCTGAAAAAAATAAAGAATAATAACTTATAATTGTTAGTAATTATATGTTCTTTTGATTATTATTCCCTAAATACCTTCAAGGTCAATTATTTATTGGTTAATAAAATATAAATGGTATTAATTTACACATAAAAATTTTAACAATTATATGTTTTTTTGTAGCTTTTTATGGTTCAATCAACCATAATCAAAGGTTTAAGCAACAGACCAAAATTCTTTATTTTCTTTCTCTTAGTAACTTTTTTTTTTTTAATGTCTAGTTGTACTAGTTAATACAAATACAACATTGTGTATATATGTAACATAATGCTACCAATTCTATGCTTTTTTATTATAATTTTTAGGTGTATTATTTTTTTTTGTCAATAAAGAATTATAGGTTATAATTACTAGTGATTTTATATTGTGATGGTTATATACACATAAAATTGTAGTTTTCTTTGTAACTTTCTCAGTGTTCCAATTGATTAGAGTTAAAGTACCAATTAATTAGAGGAATACTTAATTTGATAAATATGGAAGCATTAACAATAGATCATTTCACTTGAGCATATGTTAATTGTGATCAATTTTGGAAAAACAAAAACTAAATTTTCAAATTATGTAAGTAGTATCAGTGACATTTTATAAATATCAAATCTATTTCTTTATTTTCTCATCACATTTAAGCAAAAAAAAAAATTACTTTCTTTTTATTTTACTTTCCTTTTATTTCTTGCTTATCTAAACAATTAATGACAAAAATATTTTCTTCTTATTTGTTCTTATTGTCACAACTTACTTTTTTAGCCTACTTAATATCCAAACACATCAGTAATTTGCACACTAATATTTAGGTTTACTGCATTTATACCTCATCTTATATATTCACAAAAATCAAATAAATTAATACATATAACTTTTTAGGTTATCTCCCAACCATCCCTATATGTTAATGACTATTCACTTTCTCATAACTAAATGATGACTTTTTGGCATTAAAGTTGACTCAATTCAATTGATAATAACACTTTATTATTATCTTTTTAATATGTCAAATGAACAAGATCTTGGATGTTTGAAAGTTAAGTAGAGCTATGAGTCTGAATTAATTGTTATAAAGTGTTGCTTGCTAAAAGACATGATTTTAATGTCATCATTTGATATGGCTATAATTCTTTTCTATATAAAGATTCTTTGGATGAATGTATCAATGTGCACAAGTTCTCTTTAACTTTTACACTTCTTTTATTCTTTCCTACTTTAAATAATATCTATAGCCCAATCTCTAGCCACTCTATCCTAATCACCACAAATTACATCTCTTTTAGTTTGGGACTTCTCGTTATGAAGAAGACAGAATTTCCTTAAGTATGTCGAAGGCACCATTTTTAAACTAAAGAGATATGTCAAATTTTAGGATATCTTTCTAGCTAGAAATTGGTGGACCATTGTCATATTTGGAAAAAATCTAATTATAACAAGGAGTCAAAATTGAAAGAGAAGTGAATTGTTTTATAAATTCATGTAATAATTTACACATAGGTCATAAGTGTCATTTTACAAATATTAATTTTCCTTTTCTTTATTTTCTCATTACACTAAAACAAATGACAATACTTTTATTCATTAATTTTTTTTTCTTTGCACAATTGGCAATGTACAGTTTTATAATATACATAAATAAAATGATCCATCATATTAAATAGTCCGATTGCATTAGTCCTTCAATTAGACCTAGAATTACATCAGTTTTATCCCTATTAGTTGCATATCATCATGATTTTGTTATTTCCACATGTGATATCATTATAGGAGAATTAAAAGAAAACTTTCAATGTTATACACACATTCACACAACTTATACTTGTATTGCATGAAGTAGATAGGTAAGGTAGTGATGAGAAACATCAAAGATGGAAAAAAGAAGTTTCTTTTAGTTTGTCGAGAAGTTGGAAAAGAAGTTTGTGAGAAAAGAATAAGCACATTAAGTGTGGGGTCCATAAATAACTTTTCTTAACATTTGATGAGAAAAGTTGAGGAAATTTAGAGCTAAAGAAGAAAAATCATTTAAGTAGGAAAATACCCTCTCCTTTATATACTAATGCTTTGCATGATTTTGTGGCTCAAGGTAAATTTCTAGTATGTTTTTTTAATGAAACAAAATGTATTTTGTGCTATAAATAGAAGGAACAACCTACTTCAACATCTCTTTAATCCAAAAAAAAGTATTTCTATTTTGTAAATGTTTTAGTAATTAATTGATGGAAAATCTGAACTTTTGATAAACATAAATTAATCATATAAAAGGCACATAATTGCCATTTCATGAAGCTAATTTTCTTTTTTGCATCTTTCTTATAATATCCAAATAAAATATATATATACTTTCCATTCTTTTTCTTTACTCCCTATTTATCCACTTTAAATCCCAATCATTGTCATCAGTTTCATCAAATGATTCATTATTAGTTGAAGTTGCAATTTGTCGATAAATATCAATAAGTCCATATTTATGAGATGATTCTAAACTTAATTGTTCCAAAGTACTAGAAAGAATTTGAACTAATGCATAAAGGGGTTCATGATTTAACCTTAAGTATAAAAATTAAAGTTGAATTGGAAACATGGGATCAATATATGATGATTATTTGCATCAAAGCATACCTTGTGGCCATTGGTAAGGAAAATGTGAATGACTAATCTTTTTAGGTTATGTAGGTTAGATAGTGCTATCTCATCAAAGAATTTGTTACCATAAAAGTCAAAGATTAGAACCAAATTCTTATTGTGAGGTATTGAGAAGGTGTAGCTTTTGTTATTGTTAACAAAGCTTGGTGACATGAAACACTACAAATATATAGTAGTAACCATTGAGTAATAATTCTAAATCAAAGCATAATGAGAACTAAGTAATAAGTAGTATGAAGCTTGTAATCGCTAGCAATTATAATAGTTTATAATAGCTAGCAATTCTATGTAAATTTTTACTTTGACAAATTTAAAATTGGTGTTTAGACATTAACAACTAGATACTACTGGCCATCATATGTTGTGGTCTTTATTTACACATAAATATTTGTAAATACCCTTTAGGCCAATTTTTGTTTTGGAAAATAGAAAATTAATAACTTATATTAGTTGGCTATATTATGTACTGGACAGTTAAGATTCGTAGTTATAAATCATAAGTATTTTTTTTTTCAAACGTTTAGCTTTTAATTTGTGTTTCAAAATTAATATTGGTGAAATACAACTAATCTATAAGGCATATATATATATATATATATATATCATACTAGGAGTTCAAACTCAAGTTCTCAACTTATGCATTGCCAATCAAATATATGTTTGTTTCTTTGGAAATATTGCCATTGCGTACAGGGGGCAGGTCTACTATTCTACAAAAGCGAAAGAAAACGTGTAGCCCCAACATCTGGACAAAAGGACTGTTTCGAATATGAGATGAAATGATTTTCTTACCGAATAAAAACAAGGGGAAAATAGAAAGAAAAGATGACTCGATTTTCTGGACTGCTTTTTGTTCCTTCTTTTGTCTCGTTTAACCTTCCCATAACCAGACAAATTCGCAAGAAGACAGCGCTCTGTCCAGCAGCCACCCTTTTCCGACCGTATCATTTAACCTAATTCTCCATTCCTATTAATAATGTAATGCCCCTAAGGCAGGCTTATATATCCACACTTTAGTTGGAAACCATAAAACCAATCTTTGGTTTTAATTTGTGGACTTTAATTTAATTACTACACACTAGTATGAGCACACTGGCTGAAGTCTACGGAGACCATCCTCTTCATCCCCACCATAATATCCCTCTAGACTTCGATTCTGCCCAAGCCGTGCCCGACACCCACGTTTGGCCGAAATCGGACGATAACTTGTCAAACGAGGATTACGAGTTATCAGTACCGACGGTCAACCTGAGAGACGCTGATGCGGTGAGAGCAATAGGGCATGCATGTGAGACATGGGGTGTTTTCCAAGTCACGAATCATGGCATTTCATTGAAGCTACTCGACGAAGTGGAGTGCCAGACTAGAAGACTCTTCTCTCTTCCCGCTAGTCAAAAATTGAAGGCCTTAAGGTCCCCACGCGGAGCCACCGGATACGGGACAGCACGGATATCTCCATTCTTCAAGAAGTACATGTGGCATGAAGGTTTTACTGTCATGGGTTCTCCTTTTGATCATGCTAGGGAACTTTGGCCCCATGATTACCTTCATTTTTGGTAATTCCATGCACTTTCATGCACGCATAGCTTGCTAGAGACATTTATTAGTCATAAAGCCAATTTACTTATCTTCGCTATGAGCATGTAACTATATGAATGTGGGTTGTAGCTATCCTTGGTAGGTAGCTTTTTGTTGGATTGTTAATCACAATTCTAGAATTAACTCTGCAGACAAAGTGAAATAATGGAAGATGAAAACAAAATGATGAGTAGTACACTTACCACATAGATAACTGATAATGACTTCTAAAGTGTTGTCCAACACGTAGCTAAGGTCGATTACTCATATCACGAATTACTTATTACGGAATTATGGTCGAAAGAATATCTTATATTGAAATACCAATAGGTGGAATACAATAGGATTATAGGAGTTGTGTCATTTGGCTTTTATCTTGCAGTGGTTAAACTAAACTTTTATGCGGCGGTCAAATTATTTTAAAACTTTAAAATGAAAAGATCTATTCATCTCGAAAACGATAAAAAAAAATTATTTATTCAACTATTGTTTAAAAAAATCTTACAGATATATAATACTATTTAAGCACCTATAATATTAATTTAACTAAGGGCTTATCTAAAACAAAATATCATGTTAAGTAAGAAGCCATATAAGTTCTGGCCTAATGCTTGGGCTATTATGCATGTGTGGTGTAAGTGTATATAAATATATATATATATATATATATGCACAGAAAGTAGCTTGCATATAACTAATGCAACATATATATAAGGCAGTGCCGTAATGGAGGATTATCAGGCCAAAATGAAGGAGCTAGCCACAACCCTAATGAGTCTTATCTTGCTATCCCAAGACATGTCCGCAGAAGAGATGAAATGGGTTGGTTCAAATGGGGCTGCCACCACAGCTCTACAGCTGAACTCTTATCCTTTCTGCCCGGACCCCGATCGGGCGATGGGCCTAGCCCCTCACACAGACACCTCCCTCTTGACCATATTGCAACAGAGCAGCGCATGCGGATTACAGATCTTCAAAGAAGGCGTTGGTTGGGTTTTGGTTCGTCCCATCGCAGGAGCCCTCGTAGTGAACGTTGGCGATCTCTTGCACATATTGTCGAATGCTAGGTTTCCCAGCGTTCTTCACCGTGTAGTCATGAAAGAGGCGCGGCGGCGGCTTTCCGTGGCTTTCTTCTGCTGCCCGCCGAGTGATTTCCAGCTATCCCCTTTGTCCTTCGATTCCTGTCGGATGCCTCTATACCGTACTGTGTCGGTGGCGGAGTATATCGGCATCAAGTACAAAAATCTTGATGATGCTCTTTCTTTAATAAAAGTCTCAAAATGAAGGGGAAAGATTGCTAATTCGAATGGGGCCTTGCTTAGCCGAATGCTTCTTGGAATGAATTATCTTGAGGACTGTCGGATGATTGGACTGCTGTGAGTGATGTAAAGCCTTCGTTACTGCTGTTTTGTTTCTTGGATTTGTCGGTTCTAGCTGGATGCTCCTAATAAACTTGGCAAAGGAAACTCTGCATTGTCTTAGGATGTATGACGACTTATTCGTGTGTTCTAATTTTGTGTGCTGGTTGTTTTTAAGGGGCTGCTCAAACATGTATGGTGTCCAACAGGACACATGGGATTTGTGATTTTGTCACATCTTGTACTCTCCGTTTCTCTTTAACGAATATGATCTTCACTTATCAAAAACAAAAAAAAAAAAAAAAGAACAGGAAAGAAATGGGACGGATTAACTCAAAATGAATTGACTAGGGCTTTGTAATTTGTATATGTTTTTTTTTTTAAAAAAAAAAAACTAGTTTTGCAATTTGCAGTGGGCGTTAAATATTTTATTAAATTTATGTCCAAATCTTTTTGTCCTGGTTAACCTTTAAGGATAAGTTTAAAATTCGAAAGGCAGCTGTCATATCATTCATAAAAAAAAATATCAGGAAAAAATCTATTAAATTATTCGTGATTTTTTCTTTGACTACTATACATTCAAAATACTCTTCATGTGTTCGTACAGAAGAGGAGCAAGAAATGAAGCTCGTGTACAGTTGCCTTGCTATTTCAGATATTAGATTGAAATCCTACTATCATTCAGTAAAACATGGAACTCGTATTTGTTATAATAAGAACAACACCTTCCCCGAGGAACACAACGTAGAGATAATCCCATTAAGCACATGTTTAGGTGTATCAAAGTAGCCTCCAAAAGCCCAGATTGTTTCTTTCAAGCATACATATGCCTATGCCAAGCAGGTGATGCTATCAGTTCTGATTTTCATAATAGCTTGGTCATGATGAGCTTTATTTGCAACTTCCTTGACATTAGGCCGTTCTATACAGTTACCTTTTTTTTTTTCTTCTTCTTTTTCTATCTATTTAGAAGTTTATTAGATAAAATGAAAGTAATTTTTTCTATTTTTATAAATTTGACATTCCTTTCTCAAATTTGAAACTCAAAATTTCTAAATAAAAATTTTAAGTCTTTAATGATTAAGATATATCTTCTGAAAGGCAAATAATTCCTTTTTAATAATTATCTTTAACTATTAATTTAAAGGCATCGATAGCGGCCCTAACCATTTTGTTAATTTAGTTACATCAAATGATTCATTAAAAAAAAAAAAAAAAGAAACAGTTTTTTTCGTTGATTCTCCAAGCTAAAGAAAAATTCGGCAAGGAAAATGGAAATGTGATATGCAGCTAAAAGATGGCTAAGAACACAACCCAAATGCTTTCGAATACCTGCAATGAAGGAGCAAAGAGTAAGTTTGACTTGGAGACACACGTACAACATCTGTTGACTACTATGAATAAACTTCTTTTGTTAAGGTTGGAATTGTAAATGTTTTGTCTTTGAATGCAAGTAACATCAATTTAATTTCTTGCATTACACTAATTTTGTAACGAGGGAAATTTAGAAAGTACATAACATTTTTAGATTTTTGAAAATAATGTTTTAATTGATGAAAAAGATAATTGTAAAATTATTGGCCATTTATTTAATAAAATTGAACTTCTTTGCAAATAAATGACATTCATGTTTGAAAGAAGTTGCTAGAATTCCTATCATTCTTATTTGTCTTTGAGACAAGAATCTATACACTGGATTAAATGATTGATATTATCAAATGATTTGAAATGAATAAATAGTTCTAGAAATAAAAATTTTATAAAATAAACTTAAAGATTTGTTTTTTTTTTCTTGCTTTCTTCTTCTCCTAGCGGTTTCCTTGCATTGGGAAGAAACAAATACTCATATAAATTTTCTCTTACAAATTAAGAAAACTTTCATGAGATGAAAATTGAGATTATAGAAAAAAATTTGTAATTTGTCCATCAAAACCAGTTGAAAAATTATAGTGCAAAACAGAAACAAAGAAGAAAGATTTTGAATTATAAGTTTATAATCTAAGAAGCGATATAATGAGATAGAATGGAAAAGTATGAAGTTGATTATTAATTAACATAAAAAAAATAGTATATCTTAATCATATATGTTGTTGCTTGCACATTCTGTCGAAGCCTACTACTGCTCCTAATTGTGCTACCCTTACTGCTGCAATTTTGCTTTCTGCATTTCCCTCCTTCTTTAGGTGGCTGTTGGCTGTTGGCTGTCATAAAAAATAGTATATCTTAATTATATATAAGAAAAAAGATACCTGTGTTGCATATTTATATTGTTAAAATTAAGAGGAAACTTAGTTATTGTTAACAATTCTTTGAATCACAATATTTACGTGACCATATTTGTTTAATTTTAGAAATATTTAAAAATTATCATTACAATAATAATTAAAAACTCAACCTCAGGTCAACCACTCAATGTTTATTTTATTCAATTATTATAATTCAAATAAAAAAAATCTTAGGTAAGTAGAATTATATCTAATTAATTAATTATTATACAAAAATTTACATAATAAAATAAAAAAATCATTAAACTTTAAGGGGTGTAAAATTGTATATTATTGTTATTTCTAATTATTTAGTTTAACTTGATAGTTTTTCACTTTAATTTAGAAATTTCACGAAATTAAGATTTTAATGTACATCTCGTTTACTTATTCATACCATAAAATTAAGCATACTCAATCTGCATTATTACTTATATTCTCTTAAAGAGAAATTGTAGAATGATATAAAAACTAAAAAAAAAATAAAAATGTAAGAATTTAAAATTGCATATTTTATTACTTTTTAATTACTCAATTTACTTAATTTAAAATTTTAACATACGGTATTCATTCCTTTTATACTATAAAATCAGGAATAGTCAACTCACATCATTATTTACACTCTTTTGCAATGAAAATAACAAAAAACGTTAAGTCAATACAACACGAAATGAGTTTGTGTAAAAATTCTACAATTATCTTATACTCATCTTCTCAAATTATTCTCTTGCCGTTACAGTATTTCAGAATAAATCACAAGGGTAAATTATTTTTATGATTCTTATTAGGTTTATTTTTCATGCACGAGAATCATTAAGTTATGAATCTAAAATTCGAAATCTTCAATAGGCCAAATACATTAATTAAGATCCCAATGCATAATGCATTTTACTCAAATTATATTAACGCAGAGACTCTTCTTTAATACGTGTGTGGTGTTAACAAAATTAAGAAAAAAACAACTTATTATTATTTTTAAGTCATATTATTGTTTTTGTTTATGTGGGAGTGTTTTCCTTGATTTGCAAATAGAAAAATTTACAATTTCCTTTTCATTTTATCAAAAAGAGAGAAAAAATACACATAATTTATTTATTCTTTGTATTATTAAAAATAATAAATGAAAAAAATTATTGTAAAAATAGGACTAGACAAAAGGACCCAAATCATGGGATATTGGTGTGCAAATATATGCTGAGTTCAGACTATCAGCTTACGTTTATTTTGGTGGCTGTGTATGAAGAAAAGGGCCGAGTTGCGTACTCCAGTTGCACTTTTGCTCGTGTCAAAAATTGTAGGCACAGGTGGGCAATGAGTCCAAAAGAACGTAATAATATATTAATGGGGTCCCTCCATCCACCGTCGCTTTTGTCACTAAGACCCAAAAATGCTCTCGGAATAACAGTTGGACAATTGGTCCACGTCATCCGGAAGGAAACAAAATGACGAGCTATGTTGTCGGTAATAGTTTTTGTGTTGTCTGTTCTAAAATTTTATTTTTTTAATAATTAATATACAAATCTAGGTGCCGAAACTTGTTTTGTAAACCCTTGTAAAATTTTATACAATTAAATCCAATAATTTAACACCCTTACGGCCCCCATCCACGTGGATAACTATTCCATAACAAGAGTTAATGCGCTGCGATTATGGACAAAAGCATCAACAAAATTGGATTAAAAAAGAAAAAGCTAATTCCCTAAAAGAAAGACGTGAACTTTGAATTTTGTTTGA
>JAHLGO010000351.1:6934092-6947613 GCA_020615895.1 Ceriops decandra | reverse complement strand
TGTTTCCAAAACAACTTGACATGTGTAGCTTATTACTTATATGTTGAATAAGGTCAAAAAAATGTCAAAACTTAGAAAATATTGGTAACCACCTTTAAGGCAAGGTTTAAGTATATCTTTGAATTAAACCTTACTTGAATAAATCTTCATGCCATGGAAAAGAAGGTTGAAAAGACTTTCAAGCAATATGCGTAATGTTTGTACAACAAGGTTATCCAAGACTAACTTCCACTACTAGAAAAAGGAGTTAGTCATAACATTTCTCAATACATTGAAAGCCCCTAACTATGATAAAATGGTAATGAGTGTGTAAGAAGTTTGGTTGATTTGGTAATCACTAAACAAAGAATTGACGAGGGTATCTAAAAGGGAAAAATTATAGATAATACTGTTGATTTTGCAACATCCAAGAAAATAGTGTGACCAAAAAAAAGGGGGTGAGGTCCAAATAGTTAAATATAACAATCAATTATGACCATGCCTTATTTACTAGTTATTCAACAACCCACAAGGGCAATTCAATCTTCAATAATCATATCAGTCTTATAACATGATAGCTTTATTTACATGTGAAAACCCTCAACCACAACCTTCTCAACAAAATGTTTACATGCTAACATCCTTAGGTAATCAAGGTGACCCTAAAAAGCAAGAAAAAAAAGGAAGATTAACCTTATTTTGGTACTTTATTCAAAGTTATTGCCTTGTTTCATTCAAAATAAATTTGTTATTATTATAGTTAGGGAATAGTTGAAACTATCCTATCCTAACTAGTATGATGCCAATGTTAAGAGTGAGCACTACGGTAGATAAATCAAACATTCTGCAACAATTGCTTAACCCTTAAACATAAAGTCTAAGAATTGAGGGATAAAGGTTGGATAAACTTTTCAAAAGCTGAAAAGAAAAAAAAAAGCCTGATATTAGCATTAATCCACTTCTTGATCACAGAAAGGTAAATCAAATTAAGCAATGCCTAGACCATGAATGCTAAGGACCATATCCTAACTCCTTTGAAGTTTGCATGATTAAAGTGCTAGCATGTATGGTCCCATCCTTTCACAACTAGAGCATCCCAACATTGCCAAAAATATTCCCCTTAAGTGTTCTAGTATCATCTCTTTTTCTTACACTTCATTACCCTTATCAAAAAGGTAAATCAATTAAACAAGACTACAACTATTAGGTAAACTCTTGTGATCAAGCATTGACACTAGAGCCACTACTTGTAGTAACATTTGACATCACAAGAGTTAAGGGTATTACTCAGAGTGGGAGGTGGAACATTTTGAAATACATGATAAACTTAAGTAAAGGAAAAAACATATCATTACAATCTTTAATGATGTTGAATAAGTCCTTGCACAAAATGTTGATGTGAAATCATTTACCAAATATAGGCCTAAGTCTAAGGAAATTGCTGCTAATAAAGGCAATAAGCTATTCTTTAAATATATGAAGCAAAACGAGTATAGTGTAGTTAAACAACTTGGTCAAACTTGAATAAAAATCTCAATCCTTTCTTTACTAATGAACTTAGAATCTTATTAAAAGTCCTTGTTTTATATTCTTAACTAGGTATACATTTCACTTGACATTTCTTAGGCCAACTTTGACCATATCGTCAACAATATCATTACCAACAATTTCATCTCATTAGCAAAACGAGATATTCCAATTAAGAGGCATAACCATGCTAAAACACTGCATGTTTTAGTCATCTATCATGGTTGTAACATTTCTCATGTCCTTATTAATAATAGATCATCCTTGAATGTTGTGCTTAAAGATACTTTAGAACAACTACGAATTAACATGCCATCTTGCATTAAGTTATATGATTGTCCAAGCATTTAATGGTATAAAATAAGAGTTTATTAAATCCAATTAATTCCCAATACAAGTGGGGCCTTACACCTTTGACATGCCTTTCCAATTTATAGACATTAAGACCACTAATAGTTGCCCATTGGGTCATCTGTGGTGCAAAAGCAATTCTAGCATCATAAGGGATTAGTTAATAAAAGTTTGAGCAAAATATGATTTACTTATATATAAACTTTTAAGAATGCCATATGTCAAGGCAGCTAAAGAAGCCTTAAAATGCACTTTTTAATCTTTCAAGATTGCATGTGACTTTTTGGTTAAAGGGATCGTTCCTCAAAATGCCATCCTTACTATCCAAAGCATTGCTAAAGGTGACCAAAGTAATAATGAAAAATAATTACTATCTAATAAAGGAATTATAAAAAACTTCAAGGCATCACTACTATATACAACCCAATGAACAATAAGACCATTTTGGAATCAAATACTAACCTAACCAAGGTGATGTTGTTTAAGGATGCTTGGTAGATGAGATAATCAAGCTTATGCTTCCCATAACTCACCATTTCAAAAGTGTAAGATTCATTAATCAAAACTACAATAAATGTGAGGTGTTAGCCAAAGTCACTATTAAACATATCACATTAACAATCCATATGATCTCTAAGGAAAAGGAAAAAAAGCCACCTTAAACCCTATTGATTCAGTTATGTAACATAAACACCCGTATAGGTAATTAGCAAACTTGGGAGATTCCTTAATTACTTGAGTCTCTAACAAAGTAATGTAACCCTAAATGCCACCCTTGCTTGTTAAAAACCATGACATTTATGGTTAGCTATGTAATAAAAATGGGTGGTCTTTTGTCATATGTGAGCCAATAGCACATGTTTATGTCATTTGCACTTATAATCCTAACTCTATATCTAAACTATCATTTAAGCATTTACTTTTAAATGTATTTTAACAACACTTATTTATTTCCCATGGCTTCTTATCTATAATTTAGGATGCTTGAAGATGAAACTAATAGTTCAACTAATGCTTGCCTTAAAACAAAATCTAAAATTACCCCTAATGTGCCAACCTAAGATAACCTTGAAGGTGAAAAGATCCCATTAAACTTCTAGTGCTTACTTAAATAAGAAGAAAGGTAGTCCATAACTTAAAAAAAGCTGATCAAGCTAATTAACTTGGACATTATAAAAAATCTACAAGAAATCAAAATCAATATAAAACTTCCCCTATAAAGTAAGCAAGTTATGATTAAGTTATTTAAAGAATACATAAATGTGTTCACCTAGTCATAGTAGGATATGTTTAACCTTAACACTAATATAGCACAAATTCCCTTTAAGATTAAAATACAAACATATGTGGTAGAAGATCAAAAACATAAAACTTGATATCCCATTAAAGATTAAGGAAGAAGTCAAAAATTAATTAAATGCAAGTTTTCTTCAGGTGGCAAACTATCGAAAATGAGTAGCCAACATTGTACCATTACCAAAAAAGGATGCTAAGGTCCATATGTGCATGGACTATAGGGACATGAATAAAGCAAACTTTAAACAGATAACTTCTCTTTACCATACATTAACATTCTTATGGTCAACATGACTCACAATTTAATGTTTCCCTTTATAGATAGGTTCTTTGACTTTAATTAAAGCAATATGGCACCCAAAAACGTGGAGAAAAAAACATTCATCACAATATAGGGTACCTTCTACTATAAGCTAATACAATTTGGCCTTAAGATTGTAGGCACCACTTATTAATAGGAAATGGTCACCTTATTTTATGATATGATGTATAAAGAGATTAAGGTTTATGTTGACAACATGATTGCCAAATCCTAAGTTAGCAACGATTACTTAACAATCCTCAAAAAGTTGTCTAATCAACTAAGGAAATTTCAACTTAGGCTTTATCCTACTAAATGCAGTTTTAAGGCAACCTTAAGCAAGTTGTGAGGCTTTATAATAAGTAAAAGAGGCATCAAGATTAATCCCAACAAAATTAAATCCACATAAGAAATGCCCAGATCTTTTAGATTGAAGAAAGTTTAAGGATTTATGAATATTGCTTGATTTATATCATAACTAACCATAATAATGAACCTATATTTAGGATGCATAAAAAAAGCAATCTAAGGCAATGTAATGTTTAATGTCAAGAAGCCTTCGATAAGATCATGAGTTACCTCTCTAACCCTCTATTTCAATACTAGTAATTTTGCACTAATTGCTCATATTATATCTCACCATCTAGGACTAGTGCATGGGTTGTGTCTTGGAATGACATGATGATAGAGGCAAAAGGAAAAGGATAATCCATTACCTTAATAAAGGATTCACTGATCATAAGACTTATTATTTGCAATTGGAGAAAATCTATTGCCATTTCACATAGGTAGCACATTTCTTTAGTAATATATGTTGAACCATACAACTTGACTTATTGTTAAAGATAATCCCCTTAAATACATTTTCAAAAAGCTAACATTATTGGAATGGGTTGTTGTTGGTAGGTTCTCTTGTTAGATGTGACATTCAATATGTCAAATGTAAAACTATTAAAGACAATCTAATAGTAAATTTCCTAGCAAATCTAGCCATTACTAATTACAAGCTTATGTAATTTGATTTCCCATATAAAGATATCCTAGTCATAAATTAGACTTAGAAATTTAGTAAGTAGGTTATGAATGAATAACATATGTGGTTTGATAGGACATCTAATGTATTAGGGCATAAAATTGTTACGGTCCTCATCTCTCTTAAAGGTAAATAATATCCAATTGCATCAAAATTGTAATTTGAATTCATCAACAACATAGCTTACTAAGAGGTATACATAATAGGTCTATTATACACCTTGGAAATGAAGACTAGAATTTCAAGATATATAGTGACTTAATATTGGTCATCTATCAATTATTAGATCAATGGAAAATATGAGACCATAAGCTTATCCCTTATCATTGGTACATAAAAAAATTGGTAGATAAAAGACCTTTACAAAGATTGACGATGAATTTCTTCCTCAGTGGAGACATCCTTTACAAGCATAACTATAAGTCAATCTTGCTACAATGTGTAGATGTGGTTAAGGTAGAAATGATCATGAAAGAAGTACATAAGAGCTTATGTGGATCATCTATTGGTGGCCTTACTATGGTTAAGAAGATCTTGAAATTAAGGGACTATTGGTCCATAATGGAATTAAACTATTTCTAGCATGCTTGAAAATGTCATGAATTTTAAATACATGCAATACTTCCTCTATTACATGCCATGACATCTTTATAGCCATTCTCCATATGGGGAATGGATATGATTAGTTCCATTACTTTGAAAGTATCTAATGGGCATTAATTCATTCTAATAATAATCAATTACTTTATAAAATGGGTTAAGGTAGCATTTTATGCAAGCTTTACCCATAAAGTAGTCCTTAAATTCATCAAAAAAGACATCATATGTCACTATAATATGTTAAAAAATGATGGAAGTCCACTTGTACTAGTGCCAAACAACTAAGGAATTGATGCTTTACATAATTATGAGGATCCAATGACAAGGGTGAGATCATAGAAGGTAGGGTGAGATCACAGAAGGTTTGAGAAGTGCTTAATAATGAACCTGGGCCAAAGCTAATTTTAGAACTACCCCTTCTCTTAAGTTGTCTCTCTACCTATATGCAAGATGTACCATATCCTCTAATTCTACATAGTGCTGTAACTCTACTACTACTGTTCCCACAGCCTTGTATAGGTTGTAATTGTAGTCAACTAAGTTTAAGTGTGCAAAAAAGTAAAGTCACGTGGAAGGGCAAGAAGGTAAAAACCACATAGAGGGACAATAATGTAAAAGTTACATGAAAGGATAAGACAGTTAATTCATTGCAAGTAAGTCCTATTAGGGTTTCATGGAAGAGAGTATATAAAGACTTTGGAAGACAAAATTAGGGTAAGGCTAACATAATTGAATATATGGCAAAACACAAAAGTATGTGGATGGCCAAATTGAGAAAACAGAAAAACACAACATACAGCCAAAGCACATTGATAGCAGAACAAGGGACAGCAAAATAGAAAAGATCTAGCCATCTTGAACAGTGTAGCCATTGTGAACAGTAGCCATATAGTGAAGCCGTCAGACAAAGAGAGAGAAAACACTTGGGAGAGAGAAAAAGAAGTCGTCGACAAGAAGAGAGAGAAAACAAAGTAGCCATCAGACGAAGGAGAGAAAGAAAAGGAGAAGAGGAGAGGTCGGCTATGGGAAATAGGAGAGGTTGACAGTCAGGCCGAACAAAGAACAGGAGCCTGTCGAGAGAGAGAGAGAGAAAGAGAGATGATAGCCAACAATCAGAAAAGAGGAGCGATGGCAGAACGTCATGGAAGAGAGAGAACCGTAAAAAACAAACTGTCAATAAAAAAGAGAGAGAAACCCGTGCGTGACAACAGACCACCGGCACACCAATGGTGGGTGAGGAAATGACACGACAAGAGAGAGAAACAGGTAAGACAAGACCAGATTGGGAACCAGTGAGACTAGATCCGAGCTTGAACGAGTGAGACGAGACCAGATCGCGAACAGGTGAGACTAGATCCAAGCTAAAACGGGTTGACGAAGAGAGAGAAATCTGGTTGGAAAGTAAGAGAGAGAGAAACGGACAATGAGATCGTGAGACAAGGAGATGGGTGAGACCGTGCGACAGTGAAAGTAGGGGTTATGTGAAACAACGTAGAGAAGAAATTCAGCGAAGCATTGGAAAGAACTCAACGTATTTCCATATTTCTTCAAGAGAGGTTAGAGAGCATTGCAGTGAACTTCTAAGAGGTAGTGGAGCAGCCTTTCAATCCAATAAAGGAAAGACAAGCTAGAAGAATGGTAAACATAGTAAGTGACACTCTTTGTATTGTACTTGCTTAGTAATTGCAATAGTGAAAGGAGCAGAAGATTAAGACATCCATTGTAACTGAAATTCTCAAATATAGTGGATAGTCTCGGTAAGGGAGAGTTCCTACCATCGTAGATATACGTCACGTTGACGAAACCACGTAAGTCTCGTGTGTCCTTAATTTGCTTAATGTTTTGTGTTTTGAATTGAGTTGTGAATACAACTAAAGTATCAACCAACTCATAGCCTAACAAAGACCTAAGCAAAAACATCTGAATTGTTTATTAGGCAAGGTATCTGAAAGGTAACTTTGGGGACTATTGTGATTAGTAGGTAGCAATAAATCCACCTTCGTCAAGTCTGAGAAAGAGTTCACTTTTAAGAAGAGGTTTAAGTTGTTCACTTACCTGTGAATTACAAATTGTGGTGATATTGATTCACCCCCCTCTCAATATCCCAAACTATTAGATCCTAGGGTAAAGTCGGGAACTTCAATTGGTATTAGAGCACAGGTTCACCAGTTTGAAACTTAACAACTTGTTGTACTAGTTTGAAGGTATCTAGAAGTTTGACTTGTTCAACATACTAAGAAATGGAAATCGGTACCAGCATTAGCACCACTTACAACAAGAAGGTTCCAATCTTCAATGGAACCAACTATTATATGTGGAGAGCAAGAATGCAAATGGTATTTGTAACCATGGGTATGAACGTGGTGAAATACATACAAAAGGGTTTTGTGGTTCTAAAAGAAGGTAAAGACCTAACCTCAGAGGAGTTAAAGCAGTTTGAGATAAATGGGAAGACCTCAAATGTCATCATTTCAACATTAATAGATGCTGAGTATGCTAAAGTTATGGACTGTAAATCTACCAAAGAGATGTGGGACAGATTGCCAAAAATCTATAAAGGTGATGACAGAATGAAGGAGGTTAAGCTTCAAGTGTTCAAAGAGAGATATGAACTCTCAAAATGTAGAAGAACAAGATAGTTTAAGAGTTCTTCACCAGGGTTATTGACACTATAAACAACCTGAGAAGTCATGGGAAGAACAAGAAAGACTCATCGATTGTGAGGAAAATTATGAGAATTCTGCCTGAGAGGTTTGCCTCAAAGGTAGCAACCATAGAGGAGAGTAAAGATCTCAATTCTATATCTTTGCATGATCTCCAGTGCAATCTCATTGCATATGAGATGAGGATAAAGTCAGCTGAAAGCTTTGCAACAACGAAGGTATCAAAGGAGACAACTTTCAAAACTATAAAGCACATGAAGATAAAAGAAGAGGAAGAATCATCCAGTGAGGATGATGATGATGATGAGGAGGAAGGAAGTGAAGGTGAAGTGTTGGCATACTTCACAAGAAAGTTCAAAAGGAGGTATAAGAAGGGAAAAGGACAGTTGTCCTTGAGATGCTATCATTGTGGGCAAACTGGACACTTTAGTTCTTAGTGCAAAGTGAAATTTGTTGATGAAGATAAGGATGGTGATGATGAGCATAATTCAAGATGGAGAAGATCATCATTCAAATCAAAGAAGTCCAATAAGAAGATTGCCAACCCACAGAAGAAAAAGAGAGGCTCATTCAAGAATTATATGAGTCAAACAAAAGAAGCTAATGAGGAGGAAGATAAAGACTCATCAGATGAGCATGTCTTTATGGCATTAGCATAAGGTGGTAGCCCAACCTCTGAAGAGGAAGAGGAGGTTGATGAAGAAGAGCCAGATCTTAAAGCTAAACTGGAAGTAGCTTCAAAGGAGATAATCAAAAAGGGTAGAATCATAAAAAGGTTGGAGGCTCATATAAAACAAGTTGAAGCAAAGTCTAAGGAAGCTAAAAGTCAAAAGGAAGAAATAATGGCTGAACATATTGACTTCAAGAGAAGATTTGAAGAACAGATCAAAATATGTGAAGACCTTACAATAATTCTTGGCTCAAGGACTTCAACAATTGAAAAAATGGAGATAGAGTTGCTGAAATTTTAGCAACAACTCAAAAAGAGTGAGAAGAACTTGCAGGAGTTTGAAGTGGTAGGAGAAACAAACTTTGCAAGAGAAAAGGAAAATGAGACTTTGCCACAGAAATTGAAAGAGAAGATTATGACTCAGGTAAAGATAACTGAAGAAGAGAAGATAGTTATCAAACGAAAGTTAGGGCCAAAAAGGATGTATATGGTTAAAGAGTAACAGCCCATAGTTGCTACATCTTAGAAAGAAAAGGAAGTCAACCAGCCAAGGGCAATGGTTGAACAGAAGAAGGAGAAGAATGTGGCTAAAATGAAAATCAGACAAGCAAAGAAGCCAGCTATGTTGCCTATACAGTAAGTAATGAATAAAAGAAAACAAGCTGTGATTAGACCTAAGAAGAAACAATTTCAAGGTCACTGTCTTTATTATGGAGGTTGGGGTTATAAGGAAAGTAATTGCTGGTGGAGAAGGCCAGTATATGTCTCCAACTTGAGAAGATCTAATGTTGTATATAGGGGGAGACAATACAAAATTCAGAGAACAACACCTATCGTGAGTTCTTGCATATATTATAAAAGGCAAGGACACGCTAACGAGGAGTGTTGGTGGAAGCCTAAACCAGTGGTTTCAAAGAACAAGTTTGTTATATTAGCAAACTTGGAGCAGTGTGAAAGGTGCGGTAGGATGGCCATAATGCCAAGAGATGCATGATACTTCTCCCTAAGGAGAAGGCACTTAATGGCACAGTAAAATCACACGGTGTAATCAAAGTTGAGAAAAAAGAGAAAGTTATCTTCTAGCCAGTTCAAAAAAGGAATATAGAGCAAAAATGGAGGTGGATAATATAGCTAAAATTGCACTAAAGGATGATTGCAAGAATAAGCAGTAGATCCTTGATAGTGGATGCACTTCGCATATGACGGGAGATAAGAGTAAATTATCAAAGTTAAAAAAATGAAGAGAAACCTGAAAGATGTTCTGCACGTTGAAGGACTTAGATATAATCTAACATCTGTCAACCAACTATTCAATGATGACCACAAAGTGATATTCACAAAAATAAGTTACCAAGTAAAGAGTAAATAAGGCAATACTGTTGCAGCCGAGAAAAGAACAGTTGAAAATTTGTACGTGATTGATGAAGAAAGAGATCCACTTGTAACTAAAACTGTACAAGAAAGAAAGCCAAAGAAAAAGTGGACCAGTGCTCATCAAGAAAATTAGATCATAGATGATCCATCAGCAGGAGTTACAACAATAAGAAGAATTGTGGGAGCTACTGTGTTACTATCACAAGTTAAACCTAAATCTGTTGAAAAGGCTACACAAGATCTAACTAAATATCTATCCAAAGAGACGAGACCAGATCAAGAATATGTAAGACCAAATTCGAGTTGAAACGGGTGGATGAAGAGAGAGAAATCCGATGATAAGAGAGAGAAATCCGGTTGGACAGCATGAGAGAGAGAAACAGATAGTAAAATCGTGAGACAAGGAGACGGGTGAGACCGTGTGACAGTGAAAGTAGAGGTTGTGTGAAACAATATAGAGAAGAAATTTGGCAAAGCATCAGAAAAAACTCAATGTATTTCTAGATTTCTTCAAGAAAGGTTAGAGAGCGTTGCGATGAACTTCTAAGTGGTAGTGGAGTAACCTTTCAATTCAATAGAGGCAAGACAAGCTAGAAGAAGGGTAGACACAGTAAGTGACACTTTTTGTATTGTACTTGCTTAGAAATTACAATAGTGAAAAGAGTAGAAGATTAAGACATCTATTGTAACTGGAATTCTCAAGTATAATGGATAGTCTCAGTAAGAGAGAGTCCTTACCACCATGGATGTATGTCACATTGACGGAACCACGTAAATCTCGTGTGTCTTTAATTTGCTTTACGTTCTGTGTTTAGAACTGAGTTATGAATGCAACTAAAGTATTAGCCAACCTATAACCTAATGAATACCTAAACAAGAACATCCGAATTGTTTATTAGGCAAGGTGTCTAAAAGGTGACTTTGGGGACTATTGTAATTAGTAGGTAGCAATAAATCCAACTTAGTTAAGTCTAAGAAAGGTTCGCTTTTATTAATAAAGTCCCATTATACTAGAATATAATTAGTGAACTCTACGACAACTAGCTTCACTTTCTTTTCTTCGTAGAAATTATGGCACTTATATATCAATTCTACCCTGTGTTTCCAATCTAAGTAGTCATCGGATTCAACTTTCCCTTGGAAAAAAGGTATTTTCATTTTAATATTGCTAAGATTTTTGTTTACCCCTTTTTCCCCCTTAGTCATCCGTTCACGGTTTTTAGTATACCTATCATTTTTGGTTCCATTAACATGGATTCCTTTACCTGTTTTATTACTTTAACCCCTTCTATAACTTCTACTAAGGTTGTCGCCCTCTTCATACTAATTTTAACCCTCTTCACCAAATTCTAGTATTAACGATGCATGTACCATTCTCCTTACTACCCTCTTAGGTCTCTCACTAAACTTCCTTTCAATTCTCTCCACTCTATCTCATATTTCACCAAACATAAATACTATTCTCTCAAACTTCCTCTCTAGGGCTTTCATAAAAAATTTAAGGTCTAATATGTCTAATTCTTCCTTTCCTTTAGTGGGGCTATCAATTTAATCATGTGAAATATTTATAGTAATAGAAAATGATAAAGAATAAAAAATGTAATCCTCTCAAATCACTCTCTTATGTGATTGCACTCCACTCAATGTGTTTCATACAATTAATTGTAATTTCACAAGCAAGAGTTTTTTCAAAAGGTTTTAAGTAAACTAAATTTGATCAAACAAAACTTGAATATATAATCCTAGACCTATCTCTTTAAAGAAGTGACTTGATCAAGGAAGATAGGTAATAAAGCAAACAAAATGATAAGGAATTCAATGATATAAGTAGTTTAATTGAACAACAATCAATTCTTGAATATAATTGAGTAAATGTCTAATTGAACAAAGAAGTAGATTTTCTTTTTTTTTTTTTTTGGTTAACTAATAGGTATTTCTATAGAAGGAATGAACAGTGATAATGAAACACAAGAAATACATGATTTGTTTTTTTTTTGGATAACTAATGGGTATTTCTATAAAACAAATGAATAGCAACATTGAAACACAAGAATTGTTTCTTTTTTTTTTTATTTTTTATTGATAATTTATCCAATAATGAAGAATATATGAAAAAGATGATAACAAAAATGATAACTAACTTAAGTTAAAACCTAGCTTTGATACCAAATGATATGAACTCTAATTATAACAAATCAAAACCCAATACCAAAATTAATGTCACTAGTATCATTGTAAAACATGTTGTGAAATAAACAATTCTAACCCAATGATTATAAAGCAACCATAAACCAGAAGTATAGAAGGATTAGATGCCACTCCTATGTAACATAAGGTTAAAGAAGATAAGTCTATGAGAAAAAACAATTAAGCATGCAAATCAACAAGTTCACAAAGAACCAATGGAAAAAAATGCTCGTTTGTGTTGAAAACTTAAGAGAAAACAATGTCTCTTGTAATTGTAAAGTTGTATTTTGATCTATATGTTTAGCCCCCTAAGTTACAGTCATATTTATAAATATATACAATACACAAACCATAGTTACCATATAGGCCTATGACCTATTAGTGAAATACAATATAGGCCCACAGAGTTTCTTAAATAACAATTGGACTATTAAGTGAACCTATTGATTTGTAAGTTAAAGTTGATTTGCATTAGTTTATGGAACTATGGCAGTTTTGTAAGTTCAAGTTGAAATTCTTTCTTTAAGGGTTTTGATTGAACCATAATTAGAGGAGGCAAAATAGTTCAAAATAAGATACAAGTAATTAAACCTTATTAAAGAAAAAAGGTTGAGTGTAATTTACCATAGACAATTATACCAAAGTCGAATAAGTTGGACACATGAAAAGAAAATGCATCCTTGATACTTCAAAGAAGAAAACTTAGTCCTAAAATGTTCTTACCAAGTCAAAGTGATCCAAAGGCCAAATGGGCACCAAACTACGAATGTTTGTATGTCATAAAAAAGGCATTATTGATTGTGGCACTAATTTTGACAAATATGGTTAGTGAAGGTATGTTAAATCCCATTAACTTAGATATAGTTAGAAAATGCTTAACCAAAGCATTAGTCAAGATTGAAATTAGTAAATCATTTTCCATTAGCTAGGGACAGAAGTATAATGATTAAGATCAAAAAAGATGTAAGACATAATCAAAGAGATAAGGTTTATGCATAAGGGTCATTCAAACTAGGATCTTGCCAAGCTACTGGCCACACTATTAGTCTTTGTTAATCCCACAACATTAACCTAACTACTTTTTTGCCATTTTATATTCATTAATAATAACTCTCCTTTGAACCATGACATAATCATATTTATTTGGTTGACATATGCTGATGGGTATTTAAAATAAACATAATATAGGCTACATTTCTTTGTTAGAGACTCTTAATTACATAAGCAATTCTTTTAATGTTATGCTTAAATCCTTTAAGCAATGCATACAAGCAAAGATGGATTAAGAATTCAAGATTCCTTAGAGGACTGAAATAATAGACTAGCAAGTCAAGCATGTTTTAGTAGGAAAAGGCCTTAAGATCTAATAAGAATTCAAGACATAAACATGCAACATGCATAACGAAGGTATACATCCCCCTAAGGTAAGGTTGTACACGTTAATGAAAACGGTCTAAGTAGCAAATTGGGAAAAAAAACATGGAAGGGTAAAGTATCAAAAGGCATGATAGGGATTAAGAAACCATAAAGCAAGCAAAAA
>JAHLGO010000351.1:6872661-6933132 GCA_020615895.1 Ceriops decandra | reverse complement strand
CAGTTAAATTACTAGTAAAGAAAATTCTCAATGGAAAAAAAACACAATTTTTGGCAATATTATGGTCCTCATTGGCAAAATCATCTTTAACATACAAATGGAAATTAGTTATGAGGAGTCAATTAGGCACACTTTGTAGGCCTATTCCTTAATTTTAATAACAATCTCTAGATAGGAATCTATGAAATATAAGTGTTCCTACATAGACATTCATAAGGTAGACAAAATAGGAATCCAAGATCCTTGTTTATTCCTTTGTCCTAAAGCAACTCATAAATGGAGGTAGTTGTTATACCTTTATATTGTCCATCCTTAAGACCTCACATTCATCCACTCTCATACAAGGTTAATTTTGCAAGTTAATCAAATTGTAAATTATTCATTGGAAAGTTAAAAAAATAATAATGTAACAAAAAAATAAATAATAGAAATAATAATAACAATAATAATTAGATTGATGTAAATTAATGTCTAATGTATAATTAGTGTCTAAAATATAAAAAATGTCCCATAACAACAAAAAGAAGAGCTAGCAACCTTTTTGCTCCTTTAACTAAACCTAAAGTCAAAAAAAAATATTTTTAGATACCAATTGCATGATTGAATAAAAAAAAAAAAAGGGCTTTCCCTTTTTTAAAGATCCTAAGCTAAACATCTAAGTGCAACAATATTAGTCCAACCCTTTCTTTAAGGTCTAATAGCCTAAACCAAATATGAATCTTGCAAGTCGAAGGCTCATAAAATATTGAATATATATATATAAATAATCGTGGCTATTTAGTAAAAAGGAAAGTTAATTTGAGCCATTAAGCGAAAAGCAATTGAAGATCAATGGTTGATATCAAGCCAATCTTACCATAAAAAGAACCAATATTAATTAAGAGAGACTTTTATGGGGCATTTCTTTTGGCTAATAAAAAGTGTAATTAGTGAGCATGAAAGAATAATAGAGTTCATTTGAGTTTCCTTATTTAAAAAGGATTAGCATCAATTAAAAGATAAAAGAGAAGACCAAAGGCATTTTTAAGGTACCAAATAGAAAACCAACGAGAGCATTTAAGGCTACAAAGAGAGATAACATCTTTAAGCCTTTAAAAATGTCCAAGTAACAACTGAAGTGGAGGAGTTCTTTCCTTTAGCCAATAATGTCAAGAACAAAGATATCCATAAAAGGATTATATGACTTTTCATTTCCCTTTTTATTTTCTTTGCAATTTTTAAGGATGTAATCTCACATAAAGGATCCACATTAAGCTCAATGACCCTTACATAAGCAACTTCAATTAATTTGGCACAAAAAATAACATAATTACCCAACAAAAGGCAAAACATAATCATTAACTTTGATTAAGAAAATACTTATCTTAAGTGGTAAATCCCCTTTTTATCCTAATCAAGGTCCTTGTACGAAAAAGGTATAAGTTAGCACATTTTTTTTGTTTTGCTTTCCTTTTTTTTTTTTTGCATAAATACATACTAAAAAGAAAACAAAACAACAAAATAACACAAAAATAATGACAGAGGTGGAGAAAATAGCTATAATCAATATTCTATGCCAAGGAAGCTTGCTGAACTCTCACTAATGTTGTTAATGATCACTAATGTCATTACTAGAAAACATCATTGATACTATCACAAATTTCCTTATGCCGATCTAAGTGTTGCCAAAGGCTACATGTTGAAAAAAAAAGGTCATAAAATAGACAAATTGACAAATAGTTAAAGGTTAACTGATGATATTCTAACTTAAAACTAATACCTCTTGATGCATTGGTTGTCAATATCTCTAGTTGTGTCCTCCACATGCTTTAAAAAGCATTAAGTAGTAATAATCATCACCTTAAAGCTTAACCCTGTAACCTACCTCACCTGCCACACACACAGCTTTTAACCATCGTCATTGTACACAACTAAAACTAGTAGATTCAATAAATGACAATCTACCTAATAATAGCCACCATGCATTGATTAGTGGCTAAAAAGACCTTATTGCTAATGGAAGGTTACCCTCGTTAACTATATCTAATCTAAAAATCTACCAAAACATCATTTATGAAGCTAAATTTTGGCTTCCCACATCAAAAATCATATCTGAAAATGATGATTAGAGTATTCTGAAGCCCAAAATCACACAAAAAACAAAGCCATTAAAATGGTCTATGCAAAAAAGGGAAGAGTTGTGAATTTTTTTTTCTTGGATAGAGAAACTAAAAATGGGATTTTGGAGTTGAGAAAGAAAGAAAATGGGAAAAAAAGAGAAAAAGGAAAAGGAAAGGATAACAAGAAAAGGAAAAAAATGTGAAAAAAGAAAAGGAAAAAAATGTGAAAAAATAAAAGGAAAAGGAAAAAAAAGGCAAAAAAGTTGACATAAAGAAAAGAAAAAAATTAGAATACAGAGTTTATGACAATAGTACCATTCTAAAATACCTTAAGTGAGCCTCTAGATGGAAAATAATGTTATTCATTTCTAATTTTTTTTTGGTCTTTCTTCTAGTGTGCTAGATCACTATAAAAGGCATCTTAAGTTATCAAAGAAAAAAATTCACTGTTTAAAACCTTGTGTATCCACCAAGCCTCTCTTATCTCGAAAAGGCCATTGTGATAAGTATAAACCTAAATTAGGTAAAAATATGCTATTTCATATTAGCCCTTATAATGCTCCAAGTTTAGATAGTTACAAAGGCATCTTTTATCATAAGCAATAGGATATGGTAGGCAAGTCTCATTAAATTTGTTAAACAAGCTTTTTAAGATAGCTCCATAAAGGTGTAAATGATACTTATATTCTTCTTATTCCAAATGTAAAGCTACCCACATTGTTGAGCAAAAGACCTTTATCTTCATATTTATGTCCTATTTATGGATTGACTATCACATTTAATCAATCAAGTATTGCAATTAAAGCCTTAGAAACCTACCATTCTCACAATGTTAGGATCACTTTTGTTACACTTGTTAATGCAAATGATGTCATTTTTTTTTTAATTGAGGCAATTATGGATCAAGTCTAGAAGATCAATAATTGTTTGGGTGTATTTTGTGTTAACTCAAGCCAATGGTTCAATTTTTCAAAATCAATAATATTTATGTCCAAAATGTAGAAAAGTGAGAGGTCTACAAGTCAACCTATGTTGTTAGTCTCCATCTGGTTGACAATTTAGGAGAATAACTTGGCATTCATGTTCTTCAAGGAAAGCTCACTTTTACCATGCATAAAGCTATTATAAATAAGGTATAGCCTAGTCTTACAAGCTAAAAGGTACAACTTTCATTTGTAAGGCATCTAACACTTTTGAAATCATTGATATTAAACCAATTAATTGTTTACCATTTAAGGATATAAGAGGAAGTTATAGATCATAAGGCATAAGAATTCAAATCAGATAGATAGGTCATTATTAAGTTTGCTTACAATAGATTAAGGGAAATCTTGCTCCTTGTTCGCAATTAAGTTTTATGGTTATTTGAAAGCTACAAATACCATAAATGGTGTATTGCATTATGTGGCATTTGGGTCATAGGTAACTACTCATAAATTTAGAGTGCTGAAGTTGAGGCTTTAAAGCCTTTAACCTCTTCTTGCTATATAAGATACAAATTGAAATATAGTAAGCTTGTTCAAAGATTGGCATGTCATAAAGATTTGTAAATAAATTGTTAATCCAACCAAGCACATTACTTTTTTTTTCCTAAGCTTGGTTAAGAATCAACTTAAGGAAAATTCATGCTAGATTTTTGAGTTGTATGCAACTACTACAAACTAAAAAAATTGTTTTCATGGTAGCCTATTCAATGATATGGAAATGGTGTAACTAGCAAGCTTTAGGGGGCATATTACTAAAGACTGTGTGAGAATATGTAGTTGTACGAGTCTCACAAATTGACTCTTCTCATAATCTACTTAGAAGAATATACCCCTATGGGATGGTGCCTACCACTTATTGGTTGAGTTATGACAAACTCTAACGACATTATTAAAGGGAACCCACAGCTAGTTGGGGCCAATGGAGTTATAAGTGATTGTACAAGTGCTTAAATTAGTAACTTCATTTAGAATATTGGTTATGGTACAATCATTATGGCTAAGCTTTGAAGTATTTTTCAAGGCCCAACATATGCTTGGCAACTTGGGTTTCAAAAGGTTAGTTTGGAAGTACACTTTAGAACTACCTTAGATGTTATAATGAAAGGGGGGTCCCTTATACCCATTCTTAAGTGAATCTAATTGCTTCCTACTAAGAATTATTTAAGTATAATTGGATGGTTCATTAAGTACACATGTATAAGGAAAGAAATAGAGCAGCATATCAAATGGCTTCCTTTGCCATTACAAAGCCTTTTGAGTTAATGGTATTAAAATAACTTCTATATGGAATTTTTCATACTCTTTCAAATGACATTATGGATATTTGTTTACCCAAAGATATTGTTTCTTAGTTTATGTTAATACTTTCCCCTTTAATCTAACCAAAAAAAGAAAAGAAGAAGGAACTGAAAAAAAAAAATCAATGGCTTAGCTTGATAAAAGCTCACTTGATTTTGTTCATTTATATAAACAAACAACATCCAAACCTAATTTCAAAATTTGTTTGATACATGAGACATGACGCAACAAGGGCAAGCTCAACTCTTTTAAACTAGTGAATAATGTTGTGTACTAGTCTACTTACTAAAGAAACTTCTTGCTTTTCCGTTGATGTGTTTCATCAATAAATATACAAGGATAAAAGAAAAGACGAGTTAATAGTTTAGAGGATATAAATAATAACTAACTTGTGTAACAGTAAAAACAAATCAATTAGTTATTAAGCGTTTTATCCCATAATACCTTTCATAAGCTAATAGTGTAGTGAAGCATAGCCAAAGTTTGTCTTAGAGCCTAATGAACATCTATTCAGCTAATGGTTTTGCAAAGATATTTGCCACCTAATCAAAGGTAGACATGATATGCATACTTAATTGTTTCATTGCTACCTATTCACACACCAAGTGAAAATCTACCTTAATATGTTTTCTTCTTACATTAAAGTAAGATAGGTTATTAAACAAATAGCTTCAACATTGTCACAAAAAAGGCAGGAAGTGAAGATAGTTAAACGCTGACCTACTAAAAGAGAAACTTAGTCATAAAATTATGTTATTATATTTGCAAAATACAACAACATTCACTTTCAAATAAAGATCATATAATAGTAAATGCTACTTAGCTTGCCAAATAATTAAATAAAAGTCCAAGCAAATGGCAAGGCCATTAATAGAGCACTAATCCTTTAGACATCCACCTTAATCTACATTCAAAAAAACTATAATTCCATGTTGGTTTTTGTAAACTAAAGTCCAAGGTCATAAGTCATTTTGACAAAGTGCAAGTCATTTAATCACTAACCAATGGTTAATGGTTAAAGAATGCATGAATTGGCATAAGTAATTGATAGCGAAATAAATATCATGCTAGTAAAAGTAGCATATTGAAGAGCCCCAACAAGTTGTTTATAAAGTTCAAGATCATTATATAACAGTCTAAAATCCATGGTAAGAACTAATGAAGTCTTTATTGGGATGGCACATCCTTTGGCAGTATCCATCTTTGTTTTGACAAATAAATAATTAAGAATTTTATATTTGGATAAAACTATGCTACACAAGAAATAATGTGCCTTTATACCAAAAAAAGTAACAATGCTTGCCAAGAATGTTGCAAATTCTCACTAAAGCATGGAATAGTTTGGTAGACAAATATTAGTAACAATGATATCATCCACATGTATTTAGATGAGAATTTGAGTTTTACTATCCTCACAGATAAAGAGAGAATTCTCAACTTTAGGGTCATTAAACTAACAATGAATAAGAAATTAATTCAGCATGAAAACCAAGAGTGTAGCACTTATTTGATTCTATATAAGGATCTTGTAAATAGCAAACAACATTAGAATTATTTGTCAACAAAGCAAATAGGTTGCACTATATAAACTTCTTTTTCTAAGTTGCCATAGAGTAAGGCATTAGAGATGTCAAGCTGTTAAAGTTTCCAATTATTCCTCTATTAAAGATGTTACATTATTGGAGTTCCCAGTTACATGACAATACTAGTTATTGTAAATTTAAAAATAAGGCTAAATGTTTCTTTGTAGTTAACTTTTGCATGTTATTATACCTTTTAGCAACTAAACAAACTTTGTATCTATCAATTGAAACATCAATTTTGTGTTCAATCTAGAAGACCCACTTGTTGACAACAAATTGCAATTCTTTATTATTAAAATCAATTGTTAGAACCAAAGCAAAAAAATATGAAATTGAAAGAGAAATTCAACTACTAAAACCAAAGCCATACCCTAAAGATGTAGAACTAAAGGATATCTTCAATGACAAAACAATTACCAACATTTACAACCAAATGGAAGGATAATTATTTTGGAAGTAAAAAAAAAATGATTGACTCCAAATCCTACAAAAGAAAGAGAGAAAAACAGAAAAAGGAAAAAAAAGAAAAAAAAAGTAAAAGAAAAAAATACAAAACAACTTTGCAAAAAGACAAACCTATTTTTAGTATAAACAAGATGTAAAGATTACTAGTTCCATAATAAGACAAGACAACTTTACAACTTTATAAAAATACAAACTTTATTTTGATTTAGATAAGAAGTATAGATTGTCATCTCTATAACAAGACAACACAACTTTAGATGCGTTCCAAAAATACAAAGCTCATGATTAATTCCAAAGGGCCTTCCTTAAGGCTATAAAAGAAAACTTGAAGGTCAAGAGAAAGTATCCTTTTGGCATCCAAAATCCTTTTAACATCCTTTTACAAACCCTTTTAAACGTCCCTTGTAATGTATCCCCTCTCCCTTTATGTATAGTCTCTAACCTAATATGGAATTCGTCTTTTGTACTACAAAATTTTGTAAGTGTTCTTTTCTTTTCTTGTATTACTCTTCTATATGTAAATTTTATATTATAACATATTAGTTGGATACCAATAACTTCTTTAAAAGCAAAATATTTTTCTAAGCAACTTTTAGTATAACAGCACCATGTACTATAATATTAATTTTCAATAAAATTGTGTGTTTGTTTATTTGTTTGTTCCATTTCCATTGTCTATCTAATTTTGTGCATATCACCCGCTAACCACAAGGATTTAATACCAATTCCATTTTCATCTAGAAGGTTTTAGACTAAAATGGAATATCTTGACAAACACACATAATTGGCATAAGAAACAAACAAACCTTAAGTAACGCATGCAATATTGGAAAGACAAGGAAATGGTACAAACAAATAAATGTACAATTTAATAAAAATTAATATTATAGTGCGTGGCATTGTTATACTAAAAGTCACTTAAGTAAATATTTTGCTTTTATAGTGGTTACTAGTTTCTAGCCAATATACTATAATATGAAAATTACACACAAAAAAGTAATACAATAAAAGAAAAGAACACTTACAAAATTTTATAATATAAGAGAAGAATTCCACACTAAGTTAAAGATTACACACAACAATAAAGGGGATATTCCAAGGTATGTTTAAGAGGGTTTGTAAAAGGATGTTAAAAGGATTTTAGGTGCTAAAAGGATGCTCTCTTCATCTCCAAGCATCCTTTTATAGCCTTGAGGAGGGCCTTTTGGTATTAATCATGAACTTTGGATCCTTAGAGGGTATCTAAAATTGTTTCCTATTGTGAAGCTAATAATCTTTACATCTTGTCTACACTAAAAGCAATCCATACATCTTGTTTGCATTGAAAGTAGGTTTGTTTTTTTATAAAGTTGTAAAGTTGTCCTATTATGGAGCTAGTAATCTTTACATCTTGTTTACACTAAAAACAAGTTTGTCTTTTTGCAAAGCAGTTTTGTATCTTTTCTTTTCTTTTTCTCTTTTTCTTCTTTTTCTTTTTCTTTTTTTCTCTTTTTCTTTTATAGGGTTTAAAGTCAATCTTTTTTTTTTTTTGACAACATAGTCATCCTTCCATCTAGTTTTCAATGTTGGCAATTTTTTTGTCATTGAAGATATCCTCTAGTTCTACATCTTTAGCGTATGGATCTAGTTCTAGTAATTGAATTTCTCTTTCAATTTTATAATTTTTTACTAGTTCCATGTGGTTAGTCCTAAAAGGTAGCGTCAGAGTATTTCTTTGATTTTTATTTTTTATGAAGACTTTTTAAATGTTATCCATTATGAAGAAATAGATTAGTTGATAGTCTTTTGGAAAATAGTTGAATGTTGAGCTTTTTGTTCTCCATCAATGATGTTGTATCTCAAGAGACTTTTTGCAATCCCAAAGGTAGGAACTTTTTAAGAGTTGTGTGAGTTTGATAAGTCTTTGGATGTAAATATGGTATCAAGTTAGTTAGAGTCCTGAGTCCTTGAATGAATATTTTGGGAAATAAGGCTTTTGATTTTTGAAGGGAGGTACAAGAGAAAGGTTTAGGGATAGAAGAAAAATCTGGCAGGAAGGAATTCAAATGGAAATAAAGTAGGATTTGTAAAGGTGCTTTGTAGGAATTGATTTGGAAATGTATTTTTTACTATATTTTCTATAGATAAATTTATAATATTATGAGTTACAAAGTAACTTGCTAAAATGTTTAATATTCTAGCCTTTTTTTTATATATAGTTTTAGCTATTCAAAGATTATCAAAGAGGCATTATTATTCCTCTAATAATTGCTTATGGAATTAATTTCTAAATGTAAGATTGCTACCAAGTGTGAAAGTTACTAATATATAATATTATATGTTAATGCTTTTGGATTCTATTGCTAAATACCTACAAAAGAAAGAAAATATTAGTAAAAGTCATTTAAGATATTATTAAATCTTATTCTCATAAATTGAATTAGTTTCTATCAAATTAAGAATGTTGGTCTTTGGCTTTTTGAAAAAATGGAAAAACACATTTTGGGGATTTTGTTTTGAAAGAAATGCCATCATAATCAATAAAATAGGAAGTAATAAAATTAATGAAAGATGTTCCCAATATGACAAAATGATACATGTTTTCAACTAACATAAAAGTAGTTTTGATTTAAAAATTTTGATTTTGAACAAAAGCAATAATTTAGTTAGAAATTTTCTTTTTGGAATCATTTATGGCAAAACGTTTTTCATTTGTATTTTCAAAAATTTTGAAAGAATTATTCCTTGTTTGATACAATTTAAATTTGCATCTATATCAAATAAGCCAATAGTAATGAATTTTGAAATCATTTGAAAAAATAAGAGTAACTTTGACTAAATATTTTTCAAATGTTACTTGTTAAGAACAAAAAAAAAATATGGAAAAGTTTCTCAAGGTTTTGGATTTTTGGTTCATGGCTTCATGGCTTTTAATGTCTAGGTGTTTTGAAAAGAGAAGTTGTAAAACTTCTTGGTCTCTTTGATGTTAAAGTTGGAGTTTTTTGAGTTCTACTTTGATGATTCAATTTCCTTTTGGAGGTCATAAAGGGTTAGAGTGTTTCTTTTGAGAGTTTGTTTTGACAAAATGATTGTAAGGTCATAAGGACGTTTATTGGTTGAGGGGAGATTCAAAGGAGTGGGTTTTAAAGGATCAAAAATTTTGAGAAGTGTATCCAGGTATTTTTTTTGTAAGGAAGAATTGATAATATACTTGACAACTTTTAAAAGAGGTTCTTGGTCTCTTTTGAGCATGTTGAGCTGTTGAGAATTTGAATGAATTTCAAAGGAAGAAGTTTGGATATCATTTATTTAAAGAGGATTTTTATCAAAGAAATTTAAAGGATTGGTTTTAGATTTAATGGTTTAAAGAAGTACCTCAATTTTGGTAAAGGTATCTTATTCTAATTGGAGTTCATGAATTTTTCAATTGATTTTGCAATATTTGAAAATATGTCCTTTCTTACCGTATTTATAGCAAGTGACATTTTTATATGGTGTTTTGAAAGTAGATTTAGGTTAAGAATGCTTAGGTTTAGAAGTTCTAGGATTATAGTAATAAGGTGTTTTACTTAGTTTAGATAAGGTGTTATATTTAAGAAATGATCTTTCAAGTTTGAAGGTGGATGATTTTGACTTTAGAAAATCTAAATCAAATTGTTCACAAAATGTTCTTATTTCAAAATGAGATTATTGCAATTTCCATTTAAGATGTTTTTGAAATTTTAAAACTTGATAAATTGTAAAACCTTCTTTTTAGGTGTAATTGACCAATTTTCTATAAGTAAGATGGTCATATGAAATTAGGTTTTCATAGGTGTTTTGCAGAGTATTTGTAATTCTTTCTCCTAATAATGTTAAAAGTCTTGCGAGAATTTTTTTTCTAAGGTTGGCTAAAATCTTCCCTAAGCATAATGCTAATAAGAAAAGTGGTTTTATAATTTTGAAAATCATTGACCTTTTTGCATCTAAAGTTGCTAAGAAGTTTAAAATTTTTATCCTTAAGATGAAAAGGATCTCCAATGAAATGTTAAGAAATTGTAAGAATAAGATAGGTCACTACATCCTTAATTGAGTTGCTTAAATTATTAATGATAGGAACATTATTTTCTGTAGTTTAAAAGGATTAAAGGATTTTAGACTTTTAAGAGTCCATGAGATGGTAGTCTTACCATCCTTTAAGTTATTTTGAAAATCTTAAAATGAGATATTCAACAACATTTTTATTTGAGGTTCAGTTTTGGTAACTATAGTCATTCGTTGTATAACACTAAAGATGTTCTATTCAATTATGTTGTTAATATTTCATTCATAAATAAAAGAGGAATTAAACCTATATTAAGCCAATTTATTTGATTTATTTTTTATATCTAACTTCGGGGCAGGAGATCAAAAATAGCTATAAATCAAGAAATTTTGTTGAGTTTTGAACTTTCTATAACATGCATAGCATTGAAAAGACAATGGAAATATAATATGTGTAACATAGGACAAATAATGGAAATGGAACAAACAACAAACACACAATTTTTTTGAAAATTAATATTCTAGTACATGGCATTATTATACTAAAAATTGTTCAGGCAAACATTTTGTTTTTAAAGCAATTACTAGTTTCTAACTGATATATTATAATATGGAAATTACACAAAGAAGAGTAATACAAAAAAAGAAAAGAACATTTACAAAACTTTGTAATACAGAAAAAGAATGCCACATTAGCTTGAAGATTATACATTAGGGGAGAAGGGGTATATTGCAAGGGATGTTTAAGAGGATTTGTAAAAGGATGGTGAAAGGATTTTAGGTGTCCAAAGGATGCTTTTTCTGGATCTTTGAACATTTTGGGCTTTCTAGAATTAATCGTCAGCAATGGTTCCTTGAAAGGCATTTAAAGTTATTTTGTCCTATTATGAAGTTAGTAATTTTTACATCTTATCTACACCAAAAGCAAGTTTATCTTTTTGTAAAGTTGTAACGTTGTTTTGTCCTATTGTAGAGCAAGCAATCTTTATGTCGTCTCTTCACTAAAAGCAGGTTTCTCATGAACCTTAATAAATTTATTAACAAACAAACCTTACCCATCAACAAACTAACCACATACAATTTTCAATAACATTATGTGTTTGTTTGTTTTTAGCATTTCCATTCTCTTTCCTATGTTGTGTGTATTATTAGTATCAAAGCCTTACAAATTGCTTAAGCGTTATATGATGCATATCAAAGCTTAAGGTTTGTGTGAAAGAGAAATAGTCTTATGTTTCTACATATCATTGTTTTCAAACAATTTTTATTATATTGTACTTTTGTTAAGACCTTTTACATTGATTTTTCTAGATGTTATCCTGTTTGATTGTGTTAAGGAAACTTGATCCATCAACAAGTCCTTGGACTGTATGTAACACTATATCCCTAGTTTTAACCATGAATCCAATTGTGCACAAAACTGAAGTTTGAGACATAAAAAAAAAAAAAAAAGGTTTCTTTATCACCTCTTTGTTTTTAGACATTTTGGCTGTAAGGTTGACCTCGATAACAAATAACCTTAGAAGACTTTACTAAAGGAATTGATAATTGGAAAATACTTAAGATACAAAAGTATCAAATTACAAATTTTCAAAACTAAATTCTTTCAAAATTAATTTTACAATTAAAACTAAAGAAAGAGATATTCAAATCTTTATTTTTTTTTCTCCATAATCTTTACAAAACTATAAAGAAAAGTCTTACAAATATATCCACATAGGACTTGTACAAGTTAAAGTCAAATCTCTTACTAAAGAACGTTTAAGCATCTCTATCTTTGCAATCCTCAAGAATTCAAGATTTACAAATTTTCAAAATTTGTTGTTAAATACTTTAAAATCCAATTTCTACAGTGGTCCAATATCTTTTAGTTGTCATCTAAATCTTACAATTTCTTTAAACAACAAAAATATTTATAAAGTATTGTTTTACAAATAAAAATGCATAATTATAACATGTTAAAATAATCAATTTTAGTAGCATTGATTATCAAAATATATTATAAAGTTATAATTTCTACTTTTGCATCAAGACATTATTTTTAATCCAGAAAGGGAGAACCCTCCTTCTTTAAACAAACTTATGATGAGAACTATTGTAAGTCTCACAATAAAAAGGGGGTTAATCAATATGAGATATTCTTTTTTTATAAATCGATCCAGATTTAATCTTTATGGTTTGTTAGTGTCAATGATCCAATTTTTATCTTTCTCCCTTATGTGAGCGTAACCGTATGAATATAAATTGATGCATAAGCACCCAAACACACATAACAATTTTTATGTGGTTCACCCATAATGTGTGAGTTATGTTTATAATGTGATAAGATCCCTTTTAAGTTACACAATTCACTCTTTTTATTAAGGGATACAGTTTGGTTGTGTAAGAATCACTTTTTAACCAATTACAATGATCTCCCGATCACTCCAAGGGTATCCCACCCTTTTTCAACACGTTCATTAAGAGTTTATAATTAAAACCTTTCTTAAAGAACAATCATTTAATGTATACAAACTGCTAGAACAATATATGGATCTTCTCCTTCCTTTATTGCAGGTGTTATCTCACCTATTATTGCTGCTATCTGTAAGCTCTGCTAATGCTATCCTATGCACTACCATTGCTGTCCGCGCGTACTATAAATGTTATCTGTATGTGCTGCCATTGCTGTCTGCACACATTCTATGCTTACTATCCGTGCACGCTATGCCCACTGTCCACACAAGCTCTACCTGCTGTTTGCACAAGCTATGCTGCTATTGTCCACACATGCCTTAGTTGCTGTCCACATGTATTGCCACTGCTGTCCGCACACATTGTTCCTATTATCCGTTCATGTTATTCTTGCTATTCTCACACGCAGTTGCTGCTATTCAATTGCATTGCTACCATTGTTTGTATGCACTCTACATGTGCTACTCCTGCTGTCCACGTGTGTTGCTTTTACTATTTGCTGTTGCTATCAAGGCACGTTGCTGCTTTTATCCGCACCCGTTGCAGCTGTTGTCCAGACGTGTTGTTCTTGCTATCTGAGCACACTGCTGCTATCTACTCACGCTACTATTGTTGTCTACTCACACCTTTGTTACTATCCACGAGTGCTACAGTTGTCTTCACACACCATTGCTGGTATCCCTATGCTTTGCAGTTGTTTTCTCACGCTGCTGCTATGATCCCCACACGTTGCAGCTCTCTTCTTGCACTACTGATACTCTCTCTGCGCATTGCAACTGTCTTCTCACACTATTGTTGCTATCTGAGTGTGTTGCCATTGTTTTCTCACATCACTACTACTATCATCGTGCTCTGCCACTGTCTGCTAGTGCACCACCTGTTGCTCCACATTGGTTACTAGTGTAAGATCTTTATGCCACTATTCAACCTCCTGCTAGACTCACATGCTACTTCTGCCTCTTTCTAGTTTGTCTTTCTTCACTACTTTATTTGTTTGCTGGTGTAGCTGCTACCTTGGTGATGTTTGTTGGTGTGGCTATTGCCTTGGTGGCATTTACTAGTGCAAGTATATCCTCTTAGACATACTACTAGTGCAAGGAAGCCTCCTAGATGTGCTACTACTGCTGAGAAGTCTCTTAGATGTGCTACTACTACTAGTAAGCCTCCTGGACATGTTGCTATTGCTGGGAAGCCTCTTGGACATGCTACTACTGCTAGGAAGTCTCTTAGACATGCTGGGACATGCTGCTATTGTTGGTATACCCTTCTAGATGTGCAAGGACATGTTGCTGATGTTAGTATACCTTCCTAGACCTATAAGGACATCTATTGCTATAGGTATACCATCCTAGATGTACAAGGACATGCTGCTGGTCTACTAGAAAGTCTCTTGGATGTACTGGTGTGGTGGCTAGCTATTGCTGTCACCTTTGTGAGGACTTGCTGGTGTGGTGGCTGTCATGGTGAGGGTTTACCAATGTGGGTGGCCGGTTACCTTGCTCTCTTTCTTTCCTTCTTGGCCGACTGCACCTCCCTTGTTAGTTGTCTTCTTTGCCTTGGCTAGTCACTCTCTCCTTTCATGGCTGCCTTTCTCTTTGTTGTTCACCCTTTCCTTGCCTTTAGGTTTACCATTCTCTATCCTTTGGCTAGCTCTTTCAAAGTTTTGCAGCACACCCCTTTCTTGCAAGATGCATAGGGGTATTTAAAGAGCTTTGAGATTGGGGTGACATGATTATCGTTAATTCCCACATGTTGCCTTATAATCAACAATTGAATTTGATTCCTAAAATTTAAGGTTAATAGTTAATATTGACTTCCTAAAATTTAAGGTTAATGGTCAATGGTCAATGGTGACCTATAAAATTTAAGGTCACAATTAGTGTTGATTCCTTAACGCCAAGGTTGACCTATCATCACTGGTTTCTCCCAATGACCTTGCTACATCTCAACGACATTCATAATATCAAATCAACACATATAACCGTGTGAGATGATGTTGACAACAAACATAACATTAGCTATCAAAGATGGACTTAATAACTTAAAAAGTTCTTACTCCATTATTCCAAAAACAATCTAACGAAAATACATTACCCTTCCAAAAGAATGGATTCTCAAAGAGTAATAGACCATTAACCTTAACCACAAACAAAACCAAATACTAAACTCTTCAAAGTACAACAACATCAATATGAAAAAGTTTTTTTTTTCTTTAAATATAGATTAAACAGTTCTTATTTTTCTAAAATAGCTTTAACCACTTCCATCATAAATTTGGGACATTTCTCAAATCTTCCTTAGGTTACAAACATACCTTACAAACCTCAAATTCAAATCTTAACTTCAAAATTCTTCACTTTTAACCTCTTACCACCTTTTAACAAAATAAAGAATACCATACAAATATTTCACATCCAATCTACATAAATTCTACAAATCAATCACTACTAAGTTCTTCCCTTGCATTAGTCATTATTGAAAATGTTTCTTATGAACTTTATGTTTTTCGAAAAAGATATTCAAGTTAACAACAAATATTTATATGATGATTTTTATGCAATCATAGCATAGAAAAAAAATAATTTTTCAAATAATTTTTTCAAACTTATCAAGAAATATAAAATCAATTTTATGATTTCATTTCAAACAAAAAATACACATCTTGTTTTTTGACTAGTTCAAAATCTTTTCAAAATAAAATTTCTTATCCTTTTAAAAATTTTTCCAATTTGTTATTTCAAGAAACAAAAGCAAAGCATAGATTACTTCTAATGACAATGTCATTAAAGCAAAACATCTACCTTTAAGAAATTTAAAAATTACCATTCTACAAAATATTATTGATCTGACTCTTTATAAAATTTCTTAAGAATTTGATGATTCCAAAAAGCTTTTTAAAATGATTATTCACCAGAATAATTTCTTAAATGCTTATTTTCATACCTCATGCACTCAACTAACTAAGATAAAAAACCATCTCCAAAAGATTGATTTTAAAACTACCATTTTTATAAAAATCTCTTCCATACCCAAAAGTCCCTTTGATAATTAAAAATCTTGTTTTCAAACCCTATCAAATTTCAAAACCTTAAAAAGACTCATTATCCAATAACAAAAAAAACATTAATACCATAAAAGCTTATCTCTCAAAACTTAGCTCTTTTAAACGTTCCTTCTCCAAAGACATTAACACCTTAAATTAAGACTCAAACAAAGAAGCATTCCAACTAAAAAGTCCAAAACTCAACAAAACCTCATGCCCCAAATCCATTTCTAGCCTTACTACCCTATACTTAAATATCTAAAACAAACCTAACACATTGGCCTAATACAAGTTCAATACCTTTTTTACTTATGAATGGAATATTGATGGCATGTCCAAATATAACATATTTAGTCTTCTATAACAAATGACTATGACTACCAATGCCTACAAAATCCAAAACCAAGCCTCTAACAAAATTGTTGCTAAATATCTCATCTTAAGATTTTTAAGAACACTTAAAGGTTGATGAGACTACCATCTCATAGACTCTTAAAAAGTCTTAAATCCTCTAATCCATCAAAATCATAAAAGGCAATAATTTTATCTTTGATAATTTAGGCAATCCAATCAAAGATGTAGTGACTTACCTCATTCTTACAATTTCTTTACATTTCATTAAAGATCCTTTTTACCTTAAGGATAAAAATGTTGAACTTCTTAGCAACCTTAGATGTAGAAAGGTTAATGATTTTTCAAAAATACAAAACCACTATTCTTATAGGGATTATACTTAAGGAAGACTCTAGCTAACCCTTCTAGAAAGAAAATTTCTTGCAAGACTTTAAACACTATTGGAAGAAAGAGTTAGAAATACCTTATGAAATAGCTTTGAAAACTTAATTCCATATAACCAACTTATAAAAAATTGGTTAGTTAAACCCAAAAAGAGGTTTCAAAATGTATCAAGATTTAAAGTGTTAAAAACATTTTAAATAGGAATTGTGATAGTCTCATTTTGAAGTAAAAACGTTTTGTTAGCAATTTAATTAGGTTTCCTAAAGTCAAAACCATCTATCTCTAAACCTGAAACAACATTTCATAAATACAACACCTCATCCAAACCAAGTAAAGCACTTTATTACCAAAAACCCAAAACTTCTAAACCTTAACCTTCTAAATCCAAATCTACTTTAAAAACACCTCTTGAAAATGTCAATTACTACAATTATGGGAAAAAAGGATATATTTCCAAATATTACAAAATCAATCAAAAAAATCCATGAACTTTAACTAAAAAAAAGATACCCTTAATAAAATTGATGCACATTTCCCAACCTTTGAATCTGAAACCAATCTTTTGAATTTATCTGATGAAAACCCTCGTCAAATAGATGAGATCTAAACTCCTTCCTCTAAAACACATTTAGATCCCAAATAGGTCAATATGCTTAACAAAGACCAAAAACTTCTTTTAGAAGTTGTTAAAAATATTACTGATACCTCTTTACAAAAATAATATATGCATAAGCTTCTTAAAACCTTTAATCCTCTCAAATTGACTCCTTTAAATCTCTTCTTATCTATTAAACCTCTTTATGACCTTATCATCATTTTGTCTAAACAAATTCTATTGTTCCCACAGCCTTGTATGAGTTGTAATTTGAAGTTCCTGACTTCTCCATAAGATCTACTAGTTAGTGATACTGAGAGGAAGGGTGAATCAATATCACCACAATTCATAATTCACAAGTAAGTGAACAACGTCAACCTCTTCTTGAAAGCAAACTCTTTCTCAGACTCAACTAAGATGGATCTATTGCTACCTACTAATCACAATAGTCCCCAGAGTCATCTTTCAAACAACTTGCCTGATAGATAATTCAGATGTTCTTGTTTTGGTCTTTGTTAGGTTATAGGTTAGCTGATACTCTAGCTACATTCACAACTCAATTTAAAACACAGAATGTAAAGCAAATTTAAGACACACGGGATGTATGTGGTTTTGTCAACGTGACGTATATCCACGGTGGTAGGAACTTTCCCTTACTAAGACTATCCACTGTACTTAAGAATTCCAGTTACAATGGCTGTTTTAATCCACTGCTCCTTTCACTATTGCATTTACTAAGCAAGTACAATACAAATAGTACCACTTACTATGTCTACCCTTCATTAACTTATTTTGCTTCTATTGAATTGAAAGTTTGCTCCACCGCCGCTTAGAAGTTCACCGCAACACTGTCTAACCTCTCTTGAAAAAATCTGGAAATACGTTGAGTTCTTTAATGCTTTGCCAAATTCCTTCTCTACGTTGTTTCACACAGCTCCTACTTTCACCATCTCACGGTCTCACTTGTCTCCTTGCCCCACGATCTCACTGTCTCACACCTCACCTGTTGTTTCTCACCTCTTTTGGTCGTTGGTCTACTTTGATTTGCTTAATTTGCTGACCTCTCCTATTTTCGATGATAGTTGCTTTTCTCTCTCTTCCAAGTGTTTTCTCTCTCCTTATCAAACGACTTCATTTTCTCTCTTTTCTGTTTTTGGCCAACTCCACTCTTCCAATGTTTTATGGTTTTCGTTTGCACTAGGTTTTGGCCGGCTACTCTCTTTGCTTGCACAGTTTCTTTTTTCTTTTGCAGGTGTTCTTCCGTGTAGGGTTTGGTGAGTATTCAATTGTGTTGGCCTTACCTTAGTTTTGTCTTCCAAGTTTTTTATATACTCTCTTCCATGAAACCCTAATAAGGCTTACGAGGTAGATTTACATTCTTGCCCTTATGCGGTAGATTTACTTTCTTGCCCCTCTATGTGGCTTTACTTTTACTTTCTTGCACACTTAAACATAGTTGACAACAATTATAACCCATACAAGGCTGTGGCAATAACAATCTCCCCTTTTGTAATTGTTGGTAACACTCAAAACAAAAATTACTATGCAACAGTTTCAACTCCCCGTTTCTTAACAATTCCCCCTACACTGTTGCTTCTCTTCCCATTTGCCAACCAACTACAAATTGGAAAATCTCACAAAGTAAAGATGGAGGATTCACCTAATTTTCAGACTTTAAGAGGCATTCGCACAAACAGACTCATTCTGTACTTTTCAAACAGCTCTGCGAACAGAGATAGATCTTGTGTAGCCTCTTCAACAGATTTAGGTTTAAATTGTGAGAGTAAAGCAGTAGCTCCCATAATTCTTCTTTTTGTTATACCTCCTACTAATGGGTCACCTATGATCTAATTTTCTTGAGGAGCACTGATCCATGTTTTCTTTGGCTTTCTTTCTTGCACAGTCTTAGTTGCAAGAGAATCTCTTTCTCCATTAATCACATACAAATTTCTAGCTATTCTCTTCCTGGTTGTGCAATAGTATTACCTTCTTTACTCTTTACCTGGCAACCTATTTTTGTGAATATTACCTTATGGTCTTTATTGAGATAGATGCTAGATTATATCTGAGTCCTTCAGCATGCAGAACATCTTTTAACTTTCCTCTTCCAATGTTTACTGACCCCTAAGCATTGATGTTAAGTGAATCATCATTGCCAAACTTGACTCTACCTTCTATTGACTTGTTTAGCTTTGACAATTTACTCTTGTCTCCCATCATATGTGAAGTGCATCTTTGTAATCAGCTTTGAGTGTAATTTCAGCTATATTAGCCACCTCCCTTTTAACTTTGAATTCCTTCTTTTGAACTAGTTAGAAGATATCTTTCCCCTTTTTCTCAACTTTGACTACACCGCTTGTTTTTGCTGTGCCATTGAGTGCCTTCTCTTGCTCAGGGAGAAGTGTCATGCATCTCTTAGCATTATGGTCATCCTGCCCACATCTTTCACACTGTTCCAAGTCTACCAATATACCAAACTTATTTTTTGAAACCATTGGTTTGGGCTTCCACTAACACTCCTTATCAATGTGTCCTTGCCTTTTACAATATATGCAAGAACTCACGACAGGTGTTCTCTGATTTTGTATTGTCTCCCCCTATATGTAACATCATATCTTCTCGAGTTGGATACATATACTAGCCTTCTCCACTAGCAGTTACTCGCCTTATGACCCTAAGCTCCACAATAAAGGCATTGACCTTGAAACTGCCTCTTTTTGGGTCTGATCACAACTTGTCTTCTTCTGTTCATCACTTGCTATGTAGGCAACATAGCTGGCTTCTTTGCTTGTGTGACTATCATTTCATCCACCTTCTTCTCCTTCTTCTGTTCAGTTGTAGCCCTCTGCTAGCTGACTTTCTTTTCTTCCTTCTTGTTTGCCACCCTAGGTTGCTTCTTTAGATCTTCTTCATTCTCAGCTATCTTCTTCTAAGTCATAACCTTCTCTTTCAACTTTTATGGCACATTCTTATTTTCTTTAGCCAATGTAGCCTCAGATTGCTACACTTTCTCTACATTCTTCTTTCCTTTTGTAGAACTTGTTTCTCTTATCATTTCAAGCTTCTGTAAGTTCTCTTTGCTACTTTTGAGTTGTTGTTAAAGTCTCATCAACTCTTTCTCCATTTCTTCAATTTTTGAAGCCCTTGAACCAAGCTCTATTGTAAGGTCTTCACATATTTTAATATGTTCCTCAAATCTTCTTTTCAAGTCACTATGGTCAGCCCTTATTTCATCCTTTTGGCTTTCAGCTTCCGCAAACTTTGCTTTAACTTGTTTTATATAGCCTCTAACCTTCTTATGGTTCTACCCCTTCTAATTATCTCCTTTAAAGCTGATTCCAGCTCAGCTTCAAGATCTGGCTCTTCTTCATCAACCTCCTCTTCCTCTTTAGAGGTTGAGCTACCACCTTGAGCTGATGCCATAAAGGCATGCTTATCTGATGAGTGTTCAACTTCCTCCCCATCAGCTTCTTTTATCTGACTCACATAACTCTTGAATGAGCATCTCTTCTTCTTTTATAGGTTAGCAGTCTTCTTATTGGACTTCTTTGATTTGAATGATGATCTTCTCCATCTTGAATTCTACTTATCATCACCATCCTTATTTTCATCATCAAGTTTCACTTCGCACTGAGAAGCAAAGTGTCCAATCTACCCATAACAATAACATCTCAAGGACAACTGTCCTTTTCCCTTCTTAGACCCCTTTTTGAATTTTCTTTGTGAAGTAAGCCAATACTTCACCTTTACTTTCTTCCTCCTCATCATCATCCTCACTGGATGATTCTTCCTCTTCTTTTATCTTCAAGTGTTTCATGACTTTGAAAACTGCCTTTTTGGTACCTTTGTCATTGTAGAGCTTTTAGTTTACTTTATCCTTATATCATATGCAATGAGATTGCACTGGAGATCATGCAGAGACATAGAATTGAGATCTCTACTCTCCTCTATGGCTGCTACCTTTGAGGCAAACCTCCCAGACAGAATTCTCAAAATTTTCTTCACAATCGATGAGTCCTTCTTGTTCTTCCCATGACTTCTCAGGTCATTTACATCGTCAATAACCCGGTGAAGAACTCTTGAATTATCTCATTCTTCTGCATTATGAGAGATTCATATCTCTCCTTGAACACTTGAAGCTTAGCCTCCTTCATTCCACCATCATATTCATAGACTTTCTACAATCTGTCCCATATCTCCTTAGTAAATTTGTAGTCAATAACTTTAGCATACTCAACATTTGTCAATGCTAAAATGATGACGTTTGAGGCCTTACCATTTTTCTCAAATTGCCTTAACTCCTCTGGGGTTGGATCTTTACTTTTTTCCGGAGCCACAAACCCTCATGTATGCATTTTACCACATTTATGCCCATGGTTGCAAATACCACATGCATTCTTGCTCTCCATATATGGTAGTTGGTTCTGTTGTAAGTGGTGTTAATGCTAGTACAACTTCCGTTTCTCAGTATACTAAACAAGTCAAACTTCTAGATCCCTTCAAACTAATATACCAAGCTATTAAACTTCAAACTGGTGAACCTATGCTTTGATACCAATTGAAGTTCTCGACTTCTCCCTAGGATCTATTAGTTTGTGATACTAAGAGGTGGGTGAATCAGTATCACCACAATTCATAATTCATAGGTAAGTGAACAACTTTAACCTCTTCTTAAAAGTGAACTATTTCTCAGACTTGATTAAGGTAGATATATTGTTACCTACTAATCACAGTAGTCCCCAGAGTCACCTTTCAGACACCTTGTTTAATAGACAATTCGAATGTTTTTGTTTAGGTCTTCATTAGGTTATGGGTTGGCTGACACTTTAATTGTGTTTACAACTGAATTCAAAACACAGAACGTAAAAGCAAATTAAGGACACACGAGATTTTTGTGGTTCTGTCAACGTGACATACATCCATGATGGTAAGGACTCTCCCTTACCGAGACTATCCACTGTACTTAAGAATTCCAGTTACAATGGATGTTTTAATCCTCTGCTTCTTTTACTATTATAATTACTAAGCAAGTACAATATAAAGAGGGTTACTTACTGTGTCTACCCTTCTTTTAACTTGTCTTGCCTCTGTTGAATTGAAAGGCTGCTCCACTGCTGCTTAGAAGTTCTCTGCAACGATCTCTAACCTCTCTTGAAGAAATATGGAAATACTTTGACTTCTTTAATGCTTCACCGAATTCCTTCTCTATGTTGTTTCACACAACTCCTGCTTTCAGCATCTCACAGTCTCACCCGCCTCCTTGGCCCACGATCTCACTGTCTTATGCCTCACCTGTTCGTTTCTCACCTCTTTTGGTTGTATTAGATTTTCTCTCTTCTCTGTCGATCACTGTTCATCAGCCGTCCACCCCTCTGTTATGGCCGTAACGGGTTTCTCTCTTCTTCTGTCAATGGTGTCTCTTTTGGTACTGTGTTTTGGGCGTGTTGGTAGTGTCCAGTTTTCTCTTTTTGCTCTCCTTCTCTCGTGTTCTGCCGACGATTTCTCTCTCTTTGTCCAACCAGATCTCTCTCACCATCCAGCCAGATCTATCTCACTATCCACTCTGTTTTGCTGTCCACCTCTTTCAGCCGTTTCTCTATGTTTTCGATCGTCTATTTATCTCTCTACCTCTTTGTCGTGTTGTCTCCTTGTCGACCGCTAGTGCGCTAGTGGTGTGCCATTCCTCACGGGTTTTTCTCTCTTGCCATCACACGGTTTGCTTCAATTTGCTCAATTTTCCGAACTCTCCCTTACCGAGACTATCCACTGTACTTAAGAATTCCAGTTACAATGGATGTCTTAATCCTCTGCTTCTTTTACTATTATAATTACTAAGTAAGTACAATATAAAGAGGGTTACTTACTGTGTCTACCCTTCTTTTAACTTGTCTTGCCTCTGTTGAATTGAAAGGCTGCTCCACTGTTGCTTAGAAGTTCTCTGCAACGATCTCTAACCTTTCTTGAAGAAATATGGAAATACTTTGACTTCTTTAATGCTTCACCGAATTCCTTCTCTACGTTGTTTCACACAACTCCTGCTTTCAGCATCTCACAGTCTCACCCGCCTCCTTGGCCCACGATCTCACTGTCTTATGCCTCACCTGTCCGTTTCTCACCTCCTTTGGTTGTATTAGATTTTCTCTCTTCTCTTTCGATCACTGTTCATCAGCCGTCCACCCCTCTGTTCTGGCTGTAACGAGTTTCTCTCTTCTTCCGTCAATGGTGTCTCTTTTGGTATTGTGTTTTGGGCGTGTTGGTAATGTCCAGTTTTCTCTTTTTGCTCTCCTTCTCTCGTGTTCTGCCGACGGTTTCTCTCTCTTTGTCCAACCAGATCTCTCTCACCGTCTAGCCAGATCTATCTCACTATCCACTCTGTTTTGTTGTCCACCTCTTTCAGCCGTTTCTCTATGTTTTCGATCGTCTATTTATCTCTCTACCTCTTTGTCGTGTTGTCTCCTTGTCGACCGCTAGTGCACTAGTGGTGTGCCATTCCTCACGGATTTTTCTCTCTTGCCATCACACGGTTTGCTTCAATTTGCTCAATTTTCCGAACTCTCCTCTTTTCAGATGACGAGTTTTTCAATGACTACTCTGTTTTAGTGTGGAATCCTTGTTCTACCATTCTCTTGCTGTCGATGTTCTCTCTCTCTTCGTCCATCAATTTGCTCTGATTTGCTCAATTTGCTGACCTCTCCTATTTATGACAACAGCTACTTTTCTCTCTCTTCCAAGTGTTTTCTCTCTGCTCGTCCGATGGCTTCATTTTCTCTCTTTTGTTTTTGGCTGACTCCACTCTTCCAACGTTTGGTGGTTTCTATTTGCACTAGGTATTGGCTGACTACTCTCCTTGCTTGCACGGTTTCTCTTTCTTTTGTAAGTGGTGTTCTTCCATGTAGGGTTTAGTGTTTTACCGATTATTCAATTGTGTTGTCGTAACCCTAGGGTTTATGTGGCGGATTTACATTCTTGCCCTTACGCAATGGATTTACTTTCTTGCCTCTCCATGTGGCTTTACTTTTACTTTCTTGCCCTTCCATGTGGCTTTACTTTCTTACCCACTTAAACCTAGTTGACAACAATTGCAACCCATACAAGGCTTGGAAGACAAAGTGTGTGAGAATGGCAAAATTGTGTGGACAAAAAACAAGGGTACACGGCAAGAGAGCAGAATAGCTTGAGAGCAAAATGGCAAAAGGAGAGCACGACAAGAGAACAGCAAGAGAGCAAAATGACAAAAGGAGAGCATGACAAAAGAATAGTAAAAGAGCAGAACTGCAGAAGAGCACAACACCGGGAGAGTAAAATTAGACACAACAGCAAGAGAGCACACCACCTAGAGAGCACACCACCGGGAGAGCAAACCAGAAACACACCACCTCGTAAGAGAAGACAGTAGACCTGGTATCTATGAGACCACCCAGAAGGGAAGACAGCAGATCTGGAACAGGTGTGACCAGAAACGAGAGACCAAAAATTGATGACCAGAAATGGGAGACTAGAAATTGGTGACCAAAAACGAGAGACCAAAAATTGGTCACTAGAAATGGGAGACTAGCAAAGCTGAAACGAGAGACAAGCAAAGCTGAAATGGGAGACCAGCAAAGCACAAATGCGAGACCAATAAAGCTAAAATGAGAGACAAGCAAAGCTGAAACGAGAGACCAGCAAAGCTGAAACATGAAATCGGCAAAGCTGATAGGGTAGTGCAACAGAAGCATGAAACAAACAGGGGAGTGACAGACCAGAATGACCCACCAGGAATGACAGGCCAGAATGTACGTCAGCATGAGACCGGAACATGCAACAGCATGACAGATTAGAAGCGTGGGGCAGGCCATGAGATGTGAAATGGCAGACCAAAAGCGTGAGTGCAAGCCGTGAAACCATGAGACAGTGAAAGCAGGAGTTGTGTGAAACAACATAAAAAAGTAATTCAATGAGGCATTGGAAATAACTTAACATATTTCTAGATTTCTTTAAAAGAGGTTAAAGAGCATTGTGGTGAACTTCTAAGCAGCAATGAAGTAGTCATTCAATTCAACAGAGGCAAGACAAGTTAGAAGAAGGGTAGCCACAATAAGTGATGCTCTTTGTATTGTACTTGTTTAGTTTTACATTTTGTGTTTTGAATTCAATTGTGTGAATGCAGCAAAAGTATTAGTCAACCCATAACCTAATGAAGACTTAATAGGCAAGGTGTCTGAAAAGTGATTTTGGGGACTATTGTGATGAGTAGATAGCAATAGATCTACCTTAGTCAAATATGAGAAAGAGTTCGCTTTTAAGAAGAGGTTGAAGTTGTTCACATATCTGTAAATTGTGGTGATACTGATTCATCCCCCCTCTTAGTATCACAAACTAGTAGATCATAGGGTGAAGTCAAGAACTTCAATTGGTATCAGAGTACAAGTTCACTAGTTTGAAAATTAATAGCTTGGTGTACTAGTTTGTAGTGTTTTAGAGTTTTAGCTTGTTCAACATACTGAGAAATGGATGTCGGTACCAGCACCAGCACTACTTATAGTAAGAAGGTTCCAATATTCAACAAAACCAACTATCATATGTGGAGAGCGAGAATGTAGGTGGTATTTGCAACCATGGGTATGAATGTGGTGAAATCCATACATGAGGGTTTTGTGGCCCGTGAAGAAGGTAAAGATCTAAGCCCAAAGGAATTAAGGCAGTTTGAGATAAATGGGAAGACCTCAAATGTCATCATTTCAGCATTGACAGATGCTGAATATGCTAAAGTTATGGACTACAAATTTGCTAAGGAGATATGGGATAGATTGTAGAAAGTTTATGAAGGTGATGGCATAATGAAGGAGGCCAAGCTTCAAGTTTTCAAGGAGAGATATAAATCTCTCAGAATGCAAAAAAATAAGACAATCCAAGAGTTCTTCACCAGGGTTATTGATGTTATAAATGACCTTAGAAGTCATGGGAAGAACAAGAAGCACACATATATTGTGAAGAAAATTTTGAGAATTCTACCTGAGAGGTTTGCCTCAAAGGTGGCAACCATAGAGGAGAGTAGAGATCTCAATTCTATGTCTCTGCATGATCTTCGTGCAATCTCATTGCATATGAGATGAGAATAAAGTCAATTGAGACCTCCTTAACATCAAAGGTATCAAAGGAGGCAGCTTTCAAAGCTATGAAATACTTGAAGATAAAAGAAAAGGAAAAATCATCTAGTGAGGATGATGATGATGATAAGGAAGAAAGTGAAGCTGAAGTGTTAGCATACATCACAAGGAAGTTCAAAAAGGGGTCTAAGAAGAGAAAAGGATAGTTGTCTTTGAGATGTTATCGTTGTGGGCAGACTGGACACTTTGCTTCTCAGTGCAAGGTGAAACTTGATGATAAAGATAAGGATGGTGATGATGAGCCGAATTCAAAATGGAGAAGACCATCATTCAAATCAAAGAAGTCCAACAAGAAGATTGCCAACCCATAGAAAAAGAAGAGAGGCGCATTCAAGAGTTATATAAGTCTAATAAAAGAAGTTGATGAAAAGGAAGATAAAGACTCATCAGATGAGCATGCCTTTGTGACATTAGTTCAAAGTGGTAGTTCAACCTCTAAAGAGGAAGAGGTGGTTGATGAAGAAGAACCAGATCTTGAAGCTGAGTTAGAAGTAGCTTCAAAGGAGATAATTAGAAGGGGTAGAATCGTAAGAAGGTTGAAGGCTTACATAAAACAAGTTGAAGCAAAGTCTGAGGAAGCAGAAAGTCAAAAAGGTGAAATAAGGGCTAAACATATTGACTTGAAGAGTAGATTTGATGAACAGATCAAAATATATGAAGACCTTATTATAGAGCTTGGCTCAAGGACTTCAACAATTGAAGAAATAGAGATAGAGTTACTGAGACTTCAGCAACAATTCAAAAAGAGTGAGGAGAACTTGCAAAAGTTTGAAGTGGTAGGAGAAATAAGCTCTGTAAGAGAAAACAAGAATGAGACTTTCCCACAGAAGTTGAAAGAGAAGGCTGTGACACAGGAGAAGATAACTGAAGAAGATAAGATAATTATCAAACCAAAGCTAAGGCCAAAAATGATGTATGTGGTTAAAGAGCAGCAACCCATAGCTACTATGTCTCAGAAAGAAAAGAAAGTCAGCCAGCTAGGGCAATGGCTAAACAGAAGAAGCAGAAGAAGGTGGCTGAAATGAAAGCCACACAAGCAAAAAAGCCAGCTACATTACCTACACAACAAGTAATGAACAAAAGAAAACAAGCTGTGATTAAACCTAAGAAAAAGCAGTTTCAAAGTTATTGTTTTTATTGTGGAGTTTGGGGTCATAAGGCAAGTAAATACTACTGGAGAAGGCCAGTATATGTCTCCAACTTAAGAAGATACAATGCTACATACAAGGGGAGACAATACAAAATTCATAGGAGAACACCTATCGTGAGTTCTTGCATATACTGTAAAAAGCAAAGACACACTGACAAAGAGTGTTGGCGGCAGCCCAAACTAGTGGTTTCAAAGAACAAGTTTGTTATATTAGTAGACTTAGAGCAGTGTGAAAGGTGCAGGCAAGATGGCCATAATGCCAAGAGATGTATGACACTTCTTCCTAAGCAAGAGAAGGCACTCGATGGATCAATAAAAACAAGCAATGGCTATCTTCCAACCAGTTCAAAAGAAGGTTTATAAAGCTAAAAGAGAGGTGGCTAATATAGCTGAAATTGCACTAAAGGTTGACTACAAGGATAAGCAGTGGATCCTTGATAGTGGATGCACTTCACACATAACAGGAGACAAGAGTAAATTATCAAAGCTAACTAAGTCAAGAGAAAGCGGAGTCAAGTTTGGCAATAATGATTCACTTAACATTAGTGGTTAGGGGTTAATAAATATTAGAAAAGAAAAGCTGAAAGATGTTTTGCATGTTTAAGGACTCATATATAATCTAGCATCTATAAGCCAACTATGCAATGAAGGCCATAAAGTGATATTCACAAAAACAGGTTGCCAAGTAAAGAGTAAATAAGCCAATACTATTGCAGCCGAGAAGAGAACAACTGGAAATTTATATATGATTGATGAGGACAAGATAAGCAACTATTTAACTTTGGCATAGGAGGCTAGGACACTTAACACAGAAGAGCATAAGGAAGCTGACTATTACTCATGCAATCAGAGACATTCCTAACCTCAGAGGAGAGAGAGAGAGATTATGTTTGCTTAATATGCTCTAAAGGAAAACATGCTTGAAAGCAGTATAAGACCAAAGAGTTCAGTTCTGAAGCAATGCTTGACATTGTGCATACTGATTTGTGTGGAATAATGAGGAAAAAAAGGTTGAATGGTGAGAGGTACTTCGTCTTGCTTGTTGATGATTATTTCATAAGGACTTGCATCATGCACCTCAAACATAAGTCAGAAGTTTTGAATTGCTTCAAGAGATATAAAAGATTGGCTGAAAATGAGAGTGGAAGGAAGATCAAAGTATTGATGTTAAATCAAGGCACTGAATTTACAAATAAAGCTTTTGAAGATTTCTTTGAGAAACATGGAATTTGTCACTGAAGTTCCCAACTTCACCCTAGGATCTACTAGTTTGTGGTACTGAGAGGGGGTAAATCAAAATCAATGAGCATACATTGATGTAGACTGGATAGGAAGTATAGATCACAGAAAATCAACCAGCACCTGTAGCTTCTACTTGGGTTCAAAGTGTGTTGCATGGTTAAGTAGAAAGCAAAATAATGTTGCTTTGACCATAGTTGAAGTTGAGTATATGGCTGCTTATGCAGCATGTACTCAGGTGATATGGATGCAAAGACAATTGGCAGACTTTGGTATGGAAGTGAAGTTACTAGTGAGTATACTTTGTGATAATCAAAGTGCTATTGATCTTAGCAAGAATCCGATTCAACATTCAAGGAGCAAGCATATTGACATCTGGTATCACTTCAACAAAGATTAAGTGAAACAAGGTACAATTCAATTGGAGTATGTTGGCACTAAAGATCAAATTTTAGATATTCTAACTAAACCTCTGTCCATAGAGCTGTTTAAAAAGTACAAATTGAGTCTATCTGTGAAAATGCGTCCTCAAGCTTGAAAATTAGGTGAATCCTCCATCTCTACTTTACGATTTTTTCATATTTGTAACCACAAAGGGGGAGAGAAGCAATAGTGCAGGGGGAGTTGTTAAGAAAGGGGGAGTGTATATTTAGAAGGAGTTATAATTGTTGTACAATAGCCTTTTGTTATAAGTGTTGCCAACAATTACAAAGGGGGAGATTGTTGTTCCCACAACCTTATATGAGTTGTAATTGTTGTCAACTAGATTTAAGTGTGCAAGTAATTTGAAGCCACATGGAGGGGCAAGAAAGTAAAACCCCATAGAGCAGCAAGAAAGTAAATTACAATATCCTAAGGATTTCATGGAAGAGAGTATTAAACCAAATTAGAGTGAACGACCAAAGTGTGTGAGAACGGCAAAGTTGGTGTGGACCACAAACAAGGGTACACGACAAAAGAGTAGAACAGCAAAAAGTGAGCACGACAAGAGAATGGCAAGAGAGCAAAATAGCAAGAGAGCAGAACGACAAAAGAAGAGCACGACAAGAGAACGGTAGGAGAGTAGAACAGCAAGAGAGCACACCACTAAGAAAGCAAAATTAGACACAACAGCAAGAAAGCACACCACCGAGAGAGCAAACCAAACACAACAGCAAGAGAGCACACCACCTAGAGAGAAAACCAGAAACGCACCACCTTGTAAGAGAAGACAGTAGACTTGGTATCCATAAGACCACCCAAAAGAGAATACAGTAGTCTGGAACAGGTGTGACCAGAAACGGGAGACCAGTAAAGCTGAAATAAGAGACCAACAAAGCTAAAAGGTGAGACCAGCAAAGCTGAAATGAGAGACAAGCAAAGCTAAAACGAGAGACCAGCAAAGCTGAGACGGGAGTGCAACAGAAGTGTAAAATGAATAGGGAGTGACAAACCAGAATGACCCACTAAGAGTAACAAACTAGAACGTGCGTCGGCGTGAGACCAGAGTGTGCATCGACATGAGATTAGAACGTGCGACGGTGTGAGACCAAAACATGCGACTACGTGAGACCAGAACGTGCAACAGCATGATAGTTCAAAAGCGTGGGGTAGGCCATGAGATGTGAAAAGACAAACCAGAAGCATGAGTGCGAGCCATGAAATCATGAGATGGTGAAAGCAGGAATCATATGAAACAACTTAGAAAAGGAATTTGGTGAAGCATTGAAAAGGACTCAACATATTTCTAGATTTTTTCAAAAGAGGTTAGAGGGCATTATGGTGAACTTCTAAGCGGCAGTGAATTAGCCATTCAATTCAATAGAGGAAAGACAAGATAAAAGAAGGGTAGACATAGTAAGTGATACTCTTTGTATTGTACTTGCTTAGTATTTGCAATATGAAAGGAGTAGAAGATTAAGACATTCATTGTAACTGGTATTCTCAAGTATAATGGATTGTCTCGGTAAAGGGAAAGTCCCTACCACCGTGGATGTACGTCACGTTGACGAAACCATGTAAATCTCTTGTGTCCTTACTTTATTTTACGTTATGTGTTTTGAATTGAGTTGTGTGAATGCGGCAAAAGTATCAGCCAACCTATAACATAACAAAGATCTAATAGGCAAGGTGTCTGAAAAGTGACTTCGGGGACTATTGTGATTAGTAAATAACAATAGATCTACCTTAGTCGAGTCTGAAAAAGAGTTCACTTTTAAGAAGAGGTTGAAATTATTCATATATCTGCGAATTGTGGTGATATTGGTTCACTCCCCCTCTCAGTATCACAAATTAGTAGATCTTAGGGTGAAGTCAAGAACTTCAAATTCTTTAAAGGAACACTCTAATTCTTTAAGACCCCCAAAAAGAAATCAAAATCATTAAAACCAAGTTCAAAGAACTCCAACTTCAACAACAAAGAGACCAAGAAGTTTTACAACTCCTTTTTCCAAAACACCTAGAAAATGAAAGCCATGAATAAACTAACCCAAAAGAACTAGAAACCCAAAACCCAAAACCTTCAAAACCTTAAGAACCTTCCCCTTGATTTTTTATTTGTTCTTGAACAAGTAATATCCAAAAAATATTTGGTCAAAGTTACTTTGGTTTCTTCAAATAATTTCAAAATTAATACTATTACCTTATTTAATACCAGTGCAAATTTAAACTGTATCAAATAAATAATAATTCCTTTAAAATTTTTGAAAAATGCAAATGAAAAATTTTCTATCACAAATGATTCTAAAATGAAAATTTCTAACAAAATTACCACTTTTGTTCAAAATCAAAATGTTCAAATCAAAAACACTTTTTATATTATTTGAAAACATGCATCATCTTGTCATATTAAGGACACCTTTCATTAATTTGATTACCCCTTATTCTACTGACTATGATCACAATTCTTTCAAAACAAAATCCTTAGAGCTTGTTTTTCTTTTTCTTGAAACATCAAAGAAACCAACAATCTTAATCTTATAAAAAGTCATTCAATTTATGAGAATAAGATTCATTCAATAATATCTTAAATGACTTTTACTAATATTTTCTTTCTTTTATAGGTACTTAGCAAGGAATCCAAAAGCATTAACATAAAAAATCATGCATTAGTAACTTTTACATATGGTTAATGTTGTTCCCATAACCTTGTATAGGTTGTAATTGTTGTTAACTAGGTTTAAGTGTGCAAGAAAGTAAAGCCACATGGAAGGGCAAGAAGGTAAAGTTACATGGAAAGGCAAGAAAGTAAATCCACCATATAAGGGCAAGAATGTAAATCTGCCACGTAAGCCCTATTAGGGTTTCATAGAAGAGAGTATATAAAGGCCTTGGAAGACAAAGTTAAAAGGAGTCGGCCAAAACACAAAAAGAGAGCAGCATGGCAAAACAACACACGACGTGAGACCATCGGCTAGAAGAAAACTAGAAACAGATAGGTAAGGTGTGAGGCTTGAGACCAGCGAAAAGGAAGAAAACCAGAAACGTAAGGTGAGAGCAAAAACTAGAAACGCACCACCCCTAGAAGAAACAAGTGACCAGGCTGTGAGACTAGTAATGGGTGACCAAAAAAGGGAGACCAGAAACTGGTGACATGAAACATGAGACCAGCAAAGTTGAAAAGGGAGACCAGCAAAGCTAAAATGTGAGACCAATAAAACTATAATGGGAGCATAGTAGAAGCGTGGATATACGTCAAGAGACGATGTAAGACCAGAACGTGCATCAACGTGAGACCAGAAACTTGCCTGAGGCATATGACCAGTAATGTGTGCAAACCAGAAGCTTGTGTGAGATGTGAAACGCCAAACCAAAAATGTGAGGCAGGCCGTGAGACATGGAACAACAAATCAGAAATGTGAGACAAGCTGTGAGACAGTGAGATCATGAAATAGGAGACGGGTGAGACCGTGAAACGATGAAAACCGATGCTGTGCAAGACAACCTAAAGAAGGAATTTGATGAAGCATTGAAAGAACTCAACATATTTCCAGATTTTTTCAAGAGAGGTTAGAAAGCGTTGTGGTGAACTTCTTAGTGGCAGTGAAGTAGCCATTCAATTCAATAGAGCCAAGACAAGCTAGAAGAAGGGTAGACAAACACTCTTTGTATTGTACTTGCTTAGTATTTGCAATGGTGAAAGGAGTAGAGGATTAAGACATCCATTATAACTAGTATTCTCAAGTATAGTGGATTGTCTTGGTAAAGGGAGAGTTTCTACCACTGTAGATATACGTCACGTTGTAGGAACCATGTAAATCTCATGTGTCTTTACTTTGTTTTACGTTCTATTTTTTGAATTGAGTTTTGTGAAAGTAGCAAAAGTATAAGCCAACCCATAACCTAACAAAGACCTAATAGGCAAGGTGTCTGAAAGGTGACTTTGGGGACTATTATAATTATTAAGTAGCAATAGATCTACCTTAGTCGAATCTGAGAAATAGTTCTCATTTAAAAAGAGCTTGAAGTTGTTCACATATCTGCGATTTGTGGTGATACTGATTCACCGCCCCTCTTAGTATCATAAACTAGTAGATTCTAGGGTGAAGTCATGAATTTCAATTGGTATTAGAGCTCAAGTTCACCTGTTTAAAGCTTAACAACTTGGTGTACTAGTTTGAAGGATTTCAGAAGTTTTTACTTATTTTGCATAATGAGAAATGGATGTCGATACCAGCACCAGCACTACTTATAGGAAGAAGGTTCCAATCTTCAATGGAACTAACTACCATATGTGGAGAGCAAGAATGCAAGTGGTATTTGCAACTATGGGCATGAATGTGGTGAAATCCGTGCAAGAGGATTTTGTGGCTTCAAAAGAAGGTAAAAACCCAACTCTAGGGAAATTAAGGCAGTTTGAGATAAATGGGAAGGCCTTAAAGTTATGGATAAGTTTGTCTAACCTTTGCAAGTTTGTTGAGGGAGAGATTCATGACCTTTGTAAGGAGATGGAATCTCTGCACCGAAACAACTCACTTACTAGTACGGCTGCCACTACAAGCACCACTGTAGTACATGGCTTGATGCATATATGCTAAGGAGATATGGGATAGATTGTAGAAAGTCTATGGAGTTGATGGCAGAATGAAGGAGGCCAAGCTTCAAGTTTTCAAGGAGAGAGATAAATCTTTCAAAATATAGAAAAATGAGATAGTTTAGGAGTTCTTCACCAAAGTTATTGATGTTATAAACGATCTTAAAAGTCATGGGAAGAACAAGGACTCATCTATGGTGAAGTTCTGAGAATTATACCTGAGAGGTTTGCCTCAAAGGTGGTAGCCATAGAAGAGAGTAATGATCTCAATTCTATGTCTCTGTATGATCTCTAGTATAATCTCATTGCATATAAGATGAGAATAACCCCAATTGAGAGCTCTTCAACATCAAAGGTATTAAAGAAGGTAGCTTTCAAAGCTATGAGACACTTGAAGATAAAAGAAGAGGAAAAATCATCCAATGATGATGATGATGGTGATGAGGAAGAAAGTGAAGGTGAAGTGTTGGCTTACTTCACAAGGAAATTTAGGAAAGGGTATAAAAAGGGAAAAGGACAGTTGTCCTTGAGATATTATCGTTGTGGGCAGACTGGACACTTTACTTCTCAATACAAAGTGAAACTTGATGATGAAGATAAGGATGGTGATGATGAGCTGAATTCAAAATGGAGAAGACCATCATTCAAATCAAAGAAGTCTAGCAAGAAGACTGTCAACCCACAAAAGAAGAAGAGTGGCTCATTCAGGAGTTATGTGAGTCAAATATAAAAAGCTAATGAGGAGAAAGATCTCATTAGATGAGCAGGCCTTTATGGCATTAGCTCAAGGTGGTAGTTCAACCTCTGAAGAGGAAGATGAGGTTGATAAAGAAAAATCAAATCCTGAAGCTGAGTTGGAAGTAGCTTCAAAGGAGATAATCAGAAGGGGCAGAACCATAAAAAGGTTGGAGACTCACATAAAACAAGTTAAAACAAAGTCTGAGGAAGCTGAAAGTCAAAAGGATAAATTAAGGGCTGAACATATTGACTTGAAGAGAAGATTTGAAGAAAATATCAAAATATGTGAAGACCTTACAATAGAGTTTAGCTCAAAGACTTCAAAAAATTGAAGAAATAGAGAAAGAGTTGTTGAGACTTCAGCAACAACTCAAAAGGAGTAAAGAGAACTTGCAGAAGCTTAAAATGATAAGAGAAATAAGTTCTATAAGAGAAAAGAAGAATGAAGAGAAAGTGCAACAATTTAAGGTTGCATTGCCTAAAGATAATAAGAATTTGCCACGGTAGTTGAAAGAAAAGGTTGTGACTTAGGAGAAAATAGCTAAGAATAATGAAGATCTAAAGAAGCAGGGTGGCGAACAAAAATGAAGAAAAGAAGGTCAGCCAGCATAGGGCTATGGCTGAATAGAAGAAGGAGAAGAAAGTGATTGAAATTAAAGTCACACAAGCAAAGAAGCCAATAACTTTGCCTATACAGCAAGTAATGAACAGAAGAAAACAAATTATGAATAGACCCAAGAAGAGGTAGTTTCGAAGTCACTGTCTTTATTGTGGAGTTTGGGATTATAAGGCGAGTAACTATTAGTGGAGAAGGCCAGTATATATCTCCAACTTGAGAAGATACGATGCTATATATAGGGGGAGACAATACAAAATTCAGAAGAGAACACCTGTCATAAGTTCTTGAACATACTGTAAAAGGCAAGGACACGCTAACAAGGATAATTTGTGAAAGCCCAAACCAGTGGTTACAAAGAACAAGTTTGCTATATTGGCAGACTTGAAATAATGTGAAAGGTGCGGGTCAGATGGCCATAATGCCAAGAGATGCATAACACTTCTCCCTGAGCAAGAGGAGGCACTCAATGTCATAGTGAAAATAAGCAGTGTAGTCAAAGCTGAGAAAAATGAGAAAGCTATCTCCTTGACAATAGAGGTGGCTAATAAAGAAGGAATATAAAGTTAAAAGGGAGGTAGCTAATATAGCTGAAATTGCACTCAAAGCTGACTACAAGGATAAGCAATAGATCCTTGACAATGGATGCACTTCACACATGACAAGAGAAAAGAGTAAATTATCAAAGCTAAACAAGTCAAGAGAAGGCAGAGTCAAGTTTGGCAATAATGATTCACTTAACATAAATAATCAGGGGTAAGTAAACATTGGAAGAGGAAAGCTAAAAGATGTTTTGCACGTTGAAAGACTCAGATATAATTTAGCATCTGTCAGCTAACTATGCAATAAATACCATAAGGTAATATTCACAAAAACAGGTTGCCAAGTAAAAAGTAAAGAAGGCAATACTGTTGTAACTGGGCAAAGAATAACTAGAAATTTATATGTAATTAATGAAGACAAGACAAGCAGCCGTTTACTCACCAAAGAAGAAAATAATCAATTATAGCATAGGAGGTGGGACAATAATCACAGAAGAACATGAGGAAGCTGACCACTACTAATGCAATCAGAGAGATTCCCGACCTCAAAAGAGAGAGAAATTATGTTTGCTCAGCATGGTCTAAATGAAAATACCAAAAAATAGTATAAGACCAAGGAGTTCAGTTCTGAAGCAGTGCTTGACATTGTGCATACTGATTTGTGTGGACCGATGAGAACAAAAAGGTTAAATGGTAAAAGGTACTTCATCTTGTTTGTTGATGAGTATTCTAAAAGGACCTGCATCATACACCTTAAACACAAGTCATAAGTTCTAAATTAATTCAAGAGATATAAAAGATTGGCTGAAAATGAGAGTGAAAGGAAGATCAAAGTATTAAGGTCAGATCAAGGCACTGAATTTACAAATGAAGCTTTTGAAGATTACCTTAAGAAGCATGGTATTCACCATCAGATGACAGCAGCAAGAACACTTTAACAGAACGAGTGGTCGAGAGGAAAAATAGAGCTATGGTTGAAATGGCAAGAACTCTACTGCTGGAATCCAAGCTTCACACAAGATTTTGGACATAAGCAACATTTATAGCCATATATTTACTGAATAGAGTTTTACTAAGGCCCAATACTGATATGACTCCATATGAGCTATGGAGTGGGAAGAAGTCAACAACCAATTATCTCAAAATTTTTGGCAACCCATGTTTTTTGAAGAACAAAGAGCAAAACTTGGGAAAGTTCAATGCTAGGTCTGATGAAAGCATCTTTATGGGATACTCAGCAAAGACAAAGGATTACAAAGTTTTCCTGCATAAGCTGGGAAAAGTGATCACATCTAGTGATGTGAGTATAAATGAGAACTGGAAAACAATGCAGAATGGAGAAGCTGAGGACAATGAAGAAGATGACTTCAAGATAGATGAAGAATCAGACCAACCTATAGAAAAGGAACAAGAAGTAAGTTCAGACTCAGAGAAAAGTGGACCAATGCTCATCAAAGAAATCAGATCATAAGTGACCCATCAGCAGGAGTTACAACTAAAAGAAGAATTATAGGAGCTATTGCTTTACTCTCACAAGTTAAACCTAAATCTATTGAAGAGGCCACACAAGACAAAGCCTAGGTCAAAGCTATCAATGAGGAGCTGGATCAAATTGAGGATAATGATACATGGGAGTTGGTTCCAAGACCCACTAATAAGAATGTCATAAGAACAAAATGGGTGTTTAGGAATAAACACAATAAAATGGCAAGGTGGTGAGGAACAAGGTCAGGCTGGTTTGCAAAGGCTACACTCAGATAGAAGGAGTAGATGTTGATAAAACTTTTTCACCAGTAGTAAGGTTAGAAACTATTAGGTATGAAGTTTATCAGATGGATGTGAAATTAGCCTTTCTCAATGGGCTCCTAAAGGAAGAAGTGTATATTGAACAACCTAATAGAGTACAAATCAGTAAGGATGAGACACACATGTACAAGCTGAAGAAAGCCTTGTATGGCCTTAAACAAGTCCCAAGAGCATGGTACAGTAGGCTGGATGCATACTTGAGAAGGTTGAACTTCAAAAGAGAAACAAACAGTTGATAATAACTTATATGTGCTCAACTCAGAGAAAGGCTAGTTGATAACCATAGTAAATGTAGATGACATCATCTTTAGAGGGGATCACTCTAAGCTATGCCAAGATTTTTCATAGAAGATGAGTGAGGAATTTGAGATGTCATTGATTGGATAAATGAATTACTTTCTTGGATTACAGATAAAACAATATGAAGAAGGTATTTTTATTTCTCAAATGAACTATGCCAAAGAGATGTTGAAAAAGTTTGGCATAAAGGATAGCAGACCAGTCAGTACTCTTATGACAGTAGGCTACAGGTTAACAAAGATTAGGAAGGAAGAAGTACAAGCCCTACAGAATATAGGAAGATGATAGGGAGCCTTATGTACCTTACAACATCAAGGCATGATCTTATGCAAGCTGTGTGCATTGCCAGCAGATTCCAAGTTGATCCTAAGGAATCTCATGTGTTGGCAATGAAAAGAATCCTAAGATACCTCAAAGGGACATTGGAAATGGGTTTGTGGTATCCTGCCATGGATTCTGGGAAACTACAAGCATACACTAATGCAAACTGGGCAAAATGTATAGATGACAAAAAATCAACCAGCGGCTGCAGTTTCTACTTGTTTTCAAAGTGTGTTGCATGGTTAAGTAGAAAGCAAAATAGTGTTACTTTGAGCACAGCTGTGGTTAAGTATATGGCTGCTTGTGCAGCATGTACTCAAGTGATATGGATGCAAAGACAATTGGTAGACTTAGGTATTGAAGTAAAGTTACCAGTGAGTGTACTTTGTGATAACCAAAGTGCTATTAATGTCAATAAGAATCTGGTTCGAGGAACAAGCATATTGACATCTAGTATTTTTTCATCAAAGATTAAGTAGAACAAGGTACAATTCAGTTGGAGTATGTTGGCACTAAAGATCAATTTCAGATATTCTAACTAAACCTCTGTCCACAGAACTGTTTGAAAAGCACAAATTGAGTCTATCAATGCAAATGCCTCCTCAAGCCTGAAGTTTAGGTGAATCATCCATCTCGACTTTGCAAGTTTTTCAGATTTGTAATTAGTTGGAAAAGGGGGAGAGAAGCAATAGTGTAGGGGGAGTTGTTAAAAAAAGGGGAGTGCATATTTAAGGGGAGTTAAAATTGTTGCATAATGACTTTTGTTGTGAGTGTTGCCAATAATTACAAAGGGAGAGATTGTTGTTCCCACAGCCTTTTATGGGTTGTAATTGTTGTTAACTAGGTTTAACTGTGCAAGAAAGTAAAGCCACATGAAAGGGCAAGAAAGTAAAGTCACATGGAAGGGCAAGGAAGTAAATCCACCATGTAAGGGCAAGAATGTAAATCCACCATGTAAGCCCTATTAAGGTTTCATGGAAGAGAGTATATAGAGGCCTTGGAAGACAAAGTTAAAGGGAGTCGATAAAACACAAAAAGAGAGCAAGGTCGGCCAAAATACAAGAGAGAAAGCGTTGGAAGAGCAACTGGCCGAACAACACAACCCTAAACTGCAAAACCACTAAACAAAAAGAGAGGGTACATAGCAAGAAGAAAGGGTAATTATCCAAGAAAGAGAAATCATCCAAAGGCCAAAGGAGACAACTAGCTAAGCAAGGAGGTGAACGTCCAAACCAACCTACATCGCCAAATAAGGTGAATGTCCATACAACCCTACGCGACAAAGAACAACCAATGGCAAAGAGGTGGACGACCAAGCAAAGAGGTGAATGGCCAAAGAGGTGTAGACAGCAAGGAGGAAACGGCCAAATAGAACCACCGAACAAAACATAAAATCCTACAAGGAGAGAGGACAGCAAAAGGGAACTGGCTAAAAGAAAGAAAACCAAGAATGTAGGGCAAGAGAACACTACACAGCAAAATAAAGGCTTGACAGCAAGAAAGAGTGGACGGAAAAACAAAACCTACACAGCAAAACAAAGAGCAACACGACAAAACAACACACGACATGAGACCACTAGCTAGAAGGAAACCAGAAACGGACAGGTGAGGTGTGAGGCTTGAGACCAACAAAAAGGAAGAAAACCAAAAACGTAAGGTGAGACCAAAAACCAGAAATGCACCACCCCTAGAAGAAACAGGCAACCAAGCCATGAGACCAGTAATGGGTGACCAGAAAAGGCAGACCAGAAACTGGAGACATGAAACGCGAGACCAGTAAAGCTGAAACAGGAGACTAGTGAAACTAAAATGGGAGACCAGCAAAGCTGAAACGCGAGACCAGTAAAGTTGTGATGGAAGTGCAACAAAAGCCTACGTCAGGAGACGGCGTGAGACTAGAAACATGCATGAGACATGTGACCAGCAAGGCGTGCAAACCAGAAACATACGTGAGTTGTGAAACCAGCAAAGCGTGCAAACTAGAAGCATGCGTGAGACATGAAACCAGAAACGTAAGGCAATCTATGAGACATGGAACAACAAATTAAAAACGTGAGGAGAGCCGTGAGATAGTGAGATTGTGAAATAGGAGACAGGTGAGACCATGAGACGGTGAAAGTAAGAGCTTTGTGAGACAACCTAAAGAAGCAATTTGGTGAAGCATTAAAAGAACTCAACGTATTTTCAGATTTCTTCAAGAGAAGTTAGAGAGCATTGTGGTGAACTTCTTAGCGACAGTGAAGCAACCATTTAATTCAACAAAGGCAAGACAAGTTAGATGAAGGGTAGACACAGTAAGTGACACTCTTTGTATTGTACTTGCTTAGTATTTACAATAGTGAAAGGAGTAGAGGATTAAGACATCCATTGTAACTTATATTCTTAAGTATAGTGGATTGTCTCGGTAGAGGGAGAGTCCTTACCACCATGGATGTATATCATATTGATGGAACCACGTAAATCTCGTGTGTCCTTACTTTGTTTTACGTTCTGTGTTTTGAATTAAGTTGTGTGAATGCAGCAAAAGTAACAACCAACCCATAACTTAACGAAGACCTAATAGGCAAGGTGTCTGAAAGGTGACTTTGGGTACTATTGTAATTAGTAGGCAGCAATAGATCTACCTTAGTTGAATCTAAGAAAGAGTTCGCTTTTAAGAAGAGGTTGAAGTTGTTCACATATCTGCGATTTGTGGTGATACTAATTCACCCCCCCTCTCAGTATCACAAACTAGTAAATCCTATGATGAAGTTGGGAACTTCAGGTAGAAATCAATCCCATAAGTAATTATTAAAGGAATAACGATGCCTCCTTGATAATCTCTAAAATGCTAGAACTACAAAACAAAAGGTTAGAATATTAAACATTTTAGCAAGTTACTTTACAACCTATGATATTAGAAATTCATTGGTACAAAATATAATAGAGAATGCATTTCCAAATCAATTCTTACAAAACCTCCTTTAATTCCATTTGAATTCTTTCCTGCCAAATTCTTCTTCTATCCCCAAACATTTCTCTTTTACTTTTGTCTAAAATCAAAAACCTCATTTCCCAAAAAAATTTAAAATAACTTTTACAAAAAAATTCAAATTAGCTTAGAAACATTTTAGTTAAATTCAACAAAGACTTCTTTCCTTCCCTAAAATCTCCATTTCACAAAATGTTTCTTATATACCCACCTATGATCACATAGATTGCCAAAAAGAAACCAGCAATATATTCCCTCTCAAACAAGAAAATTAGGCTTGCAACTTAGTACATGCATTAAATTGGCCAATATACATCTAAACTAATATGCTCTAACACACTTTTAAAAAAATATCTAGATAGCCTAAGTACTGATGGATATGGGCTTACTCAATTAAGCCATTTTTACCCATCGCAATTAAATAAAATGTTTCAACTACAAGATAGCAATAATAATTCCAAAAAAGAAAATACATATAAATCCTTATGAATCTATAATCCACTCTTTTAGAACTAATCTAGATAAGAATCTAGCTTGGTTAACAACTTATCTATATTTAAGGACTCACCAAACCCACACAACTCTTAAAAAGTTCCTACCCTTAAGACTATGAAGAGTCACTTGAGATATAACACCACTGAAGGAGAAAAAAAACCATAACATTCAACTATTTCCCCAAAGACTATCTACCAAGTTATCTCTTCACAATGGATAACATTCAAAAAGTTTTCTTACAAAATGAAGATCAAAGAAATACTTTGGCATTACCAGTCAAGACTAATCATATGAAACTAGTAGAAATATATGGAATTAAAAGAGAAATTCAACTATTAGAACTAGAGCTATATGTTGAAGATGTAAAACTAGAGGATATCTTTAATGACAAAATAATTATCAACATTGACAATCAGATAGAAGGATAATTGTTTTTTATGTGAAAAAAATGATTGATTCCAAATCCTAAAAAAGAAAATGAGAAAAAGGAAAAACAAAAGAAAAATGAAAAGAAATAAGAAATAAAACAACTTTAAAAAAAGACGAACCTAATTTTAGTGCAAACAAGACAAAGATTGTTAGTTCCATAACAGAACAAGATAACTTCATAACTTTACAGAAAGACTAACCTACTTTCAGTGCAAATAAGACGTAAAGATTACCAGCTCTACAATAGGACAAAACAAGTTTAAATGCCCTTCAAAGATCTGAAGCACATGATCAATTCCAAAAGGCCCTCCTCAAGTTTATAAAAGAAGGCTTAAACATCAAGAGAAAGTATCCTTTAACACCCAAAATCCTTTCAATATCTTTTTACAAACCTTATCAAACATCCCTTGTAATATATCCCCTCTCCCATTGTAAGTAGTCTTTAACCTAATGTGGAATTCTTCTCTTGTGTTACAGATTCTATAAGTTTTTTTTTTCTTGTATTACTCTTTTATGTGTAATTTTCATATTATAACATATCAGTTAGAAACTAGTAACTGTTCTGAAAGAAAAATATCTACTTGAGCAACTTTTGGTATAATAACATCATGTATTATAATATTAATTTTTAATAAAATTATGTGTTTTTTTGTTTATTGGAATTTCCATTATGTTTCCTATGTTATGCATGTTATTGGTATCAAAGCCCAATATGTGTTGTAATGTCATAAAGAGTTATTTTTTTATTAAAAAGAAAAACGTTTGAGGAGATCCTTAATAATAACTATTACCACCCAAAATCCTTAATAAAAGCTCGGTCATATAATGTCTAATATATAAAGAAGTCTACCTAAGTAAGGTCACACAATGTCAAACAAACCTTACTTTTTTATCAGACATATATATATGTGTGTGTGCGCGTGTGTGTGTGTGTGTGTGTGTTGCAATTGTAATGCCAAATACATGAGACTATTTTTAGATAATAAAATCTCTTTAATATTTAGCAAATATTAAGAACATTATAAGTTGTCTTCCTTAATTATAGTATAAAATCAAAATTCTATTTAGGGAATGGTTTATTGGTTTATTTTAAGATCTACTTAACCCAAATATTTTTAATATTATAATTGATGGGACTTAATTAAATTTGTGTGATTTTGATGGGTTACCATATGATCACACCAATTTAAAGGCAATGATTAAGCGAAACATAAAGACATGTTTAGATAAAGAGTTGTCACCTAATTGATCTGAAAGTTACATAAGATTTGATTGATACGTTATATTATCTATTTATTTAGTTTTATTTGATTTGTTAGATTTCTTTAAGATCAAATAAATTAAATAAGATTTTAGCCCACTAGAAAATCTTCTTGTAAGTCTTTTTAAGTTAATAGTGAGGACTATAAATTTCTATAAATTGGTGAAAGTAACCAAAAGGAATAGAGACCTAATATTTTTATATATATATGCATTGAACTAACACTCTCTTTTTACATGCTTTTGTTATTAAAACAAACTAAGTAATAACTTATCTTTTATTACTACCTAATATATACTAATAAACTTACTAGACTTAATTTCTTAAACTAGTATATTCCATTGAGTATTATTCTCAAATAAGGCAAAATAGGTTTTTCTTGTTATGCTTCATAATCTTATGTAGTATAACCTTGTTATGGACATTGTTAATAAAACTTTGAAGACTTATTAATTTCATAAGATAATAATAGTTTAGTGGCAGAAGTAATCCTAACTAGTATATCACTTAAACTTGATAACAACATAATATTATGAATATTAATACCATGATCACACATTTCATAAAGTTGAATGATGTGAATGGTAAGATGAAGAAGTAATAAAATCCAAAAAGAATTGTTCAATATAAACTGAAAAAAGTATCTTTAGTGAATGACAAGTGTTCTAAAGATGATTGGTTAAGCCAATTAGGTTTTGTTAAAAATCATGAGTTAAATGTTAACTTGATCTCCTTATCCCTATCTCAAAGTTCTTCTCAATATAAGATGAATCTTCAAATGGATAGATGCATCATTAATCAAGCTATTAAATGTACTCATGATTGCAAAAGCATACTTTATGGAAGTTTATCTTATATTCTTCTTATGGATTCATTCAAAGAGTGAAAGAGAAAAATTAGAATAGACAAGTTTAAAAATAAATGCAGTATAGTCTACAAGTATTGAAAAGACAACAATAATGACATATATCATTAGAAAAGAAACTACAAGGTTTCTTATCATCCTAAAAGAAGGCAAAATTAAAGAGTTTCTTTTTGAAAACTAAAAGAAGTAACTCTTTAAAGAAAAACTTTTTATATGGAGGGAAACCTAAATTGGTTAATTGTTAGCCTTTTATATGAAATTATTGATTAAGTCATATCAATGAAATAAGAATCACCAAATTTCATAGAGATGATTACTCGGATCCATTTGATAATTGATTATATGAAAAATGTAAATCTTGTTTATTGAATAAAATTACTAAATTAACATTTACATGATAAAGAAAATAGTTAATAAACCATTTATACATATTGCAATGTATATGGTCCAATAACTATTCATGATAAAGGACGTTTCGTATATTTCATTTACCAAATTATATCAAATATGATTTCAAGTATTTAGCAAAATATATATTTGAATTCCTTTAAAAAGTTCAAAGAATTTAGGAATCAAATTGAGAAAAGAAAAACTTGTAAAAGCATTAAATTATCTTGATTAGATCAAGTTAAAGAATATTTAAAATAAGTTTGATAATTATTTTAAAAAGTATAAGATTCTCTTACTACGAGCTCCTTTTATTATGGAGTTTAAAAAAGAAATAATCATACATTATGAGATATAAAATTGATTGGAATTATGTCATAGAAATTTCTACTTTCCTTTTGAAAAGTTTTATTCAAATCAATTGACAAAATTTTATATAGGATATAAAATTATAAAGCCCAACTTGTCCTATTTTATATTTAAGGATGTAACACTTATATAAAGCATTTATAAGTTAATTAATTTAGAACTATATCACATAAATACATTATTTGTAAGACATCGATAGAGATTATTTTTGTGGTCTAATTAAGCAAAGGAGTTTGTCTTAAAGCTTTCCTTTAAAAATAAAATTTATTCTCCAAATAGCATTGGGAGCTAGGCAAAACTTGAAAAGGTGTGAGATTTATAATATAATATCTAGATGGAACTTTAGCCAATGGTTCTTATATTGGATACATAATTTAAGACTCAATAACAAAATTAATTTTGTACTTCTTGTAAGATACATCATACAAAGAAATGAGTTTCTCTTAAAAGTATCAAATGATGTATTACTTATTAAGAATGAGTTTACTAGTTATAAGGAACTGTGTGTGACATTAGTTTTAGTAAATGGTTAAAGATAGTGAAATCTAAAATGGACTCCATATACGTTAACTAAACATGCACTTTGATTCACTTAAAGGGATTAAATCCATTAGATACAAGTATGTCTTTCAAAAAAAAGACAAACGTGGACAACTATGCTAGCAATCAAGGTTACAAACAAAGTCATAGAGTTAACATGAATAAAACCTTTGCACTTATAATAGTGATTAAGTCTATAAACAATTTATTTTCAATTATGGCATTTTATGATTATATAGGTTTTACATAATTTCAATATCCATATTAATAAAAGAATCAAAATTTTTCATTTTGTCAAAATAATTGATGAATCTTATGTTTACAAGAAAGTTAGTGGGAATACATTACTATTCTAGCAGTTTGTGTGGATGATATATTGCTAATAGAAAAAGATATATTATTATACCAATCAATTGGGTAATCTAAGAATATACTATATAAAAGATGTGGAAGAAGGAACCTATATTTTGGAAAATGATCTATAAAGAAGATTTTAATTACTAAGATTTATATAAATAAATTTAAAAAGTTATTTTTGGTTATCTTAGTCTAAGTATAAATTGTTATAATAATTGAGTAATATAAAAATTCAACAAGAGATTCTTATCTATAATATATAACATAATTCTCTGCAAAGATGTGTGACATAAGCACAAAATTAAGAGATATATTATAAATAAGATCTATCATGTATGCAATATAATGTACAAGACTAGATATATGTAATGAATTGATACAAAATGGATTCAAATGATAGCCATTAGATAGCAAGTGAAAGATATTCCTAAGTATTATAAAGTATTAAGAATAATTTTCTAATTTATGGAGTAACTAAACTTCAAGTTTAATGATATTCAATTAATAGCTTTTAGTCCATTAAAGATGATCAAAAGTCATAATCTAAACAAAATTTTTACTCCAAATGATGAGATTATAAGTTAAAAGGATTCTAAACTTGAGATGGTTGTCATATTTAAGCACATCTTTGCATATGATGCAACATAATAGGTAATTTTAGATCAAGGAGTTTATTATTGAACTTTAAGGTTTTGAGCATTGTTGTACTAGTGATTATGTATTATGGCAACAATGGAATCAATGTATAAGTGACCTACGTCTTATAATGAGACAATTATGTGCTTAAATGATTCCTTTTAATTGTAGAGATGGAGCGGAATAATGTAACCATAAAGAAATTACTTGCTTAAAAGGATTTGAGAAATCTTAGTGCTAAGCCTTTGTTAAAATAAAAATGTGATTGCTACATTAGGGAACATAGTATAAGATACAAAGCGATTGGTTATAATGCAAGTGAGAGATTGTTAGTACATGTCATAGTTGTAATGCATTTGTCATTATGATGAATGTGTATTTGATATTTCATAATATAATTAATTAATTAATTAAAGAAATTTCTTATTTTTAGTATTGTTTATATAATAATATAGTTATTAATAGATTTTAAAGATAAAGTATAAGTAATAAATATATTTTACACAAATAATTTGGATGTGATCATAATTATAAGAAACTTGTTGTATCAAAATATTATTTCTAAATATTCCTAATTGCTGCACCATTAGGCTAGAACATTAAAAGAGTTGTAAGTTTAGGTTATATTATGTTTCATTCTTATAAAAAAAAGTAGATAATCTCATAAACTGAAGTATGAAAAGACTTAAATAAGCATATATGTTGAGCCTATCTTTGGTGGCTAAAGTTGAATTTGTTGTCAACACCATCTCACATAGTTATATATGTTGATTTGATATTATAAATGTTGTTGAGAAGCAGAGAGGTCATTAAGAAAAATCTATGATGATAGGTCAACCTTGAAGTCAATGAGTCAATATTAACCATTAACTCTAAATTTTAAGGGTTAAAGCTAATCATTGACCCTTGTCCATTGACCCTAAATTTTAGGAATCAAATCTGGCAATTGATTATAGTACAAACCTTTAGGAATCAATGTTAATTGTTGATGAGTGTACATCCCTAATCTCAAGGTTCTATAAATAACCTCATGCATCTTAAAAGATGAGTGTGGGCTACAAGAGAGAATGATTAGCTACAGAAAAATAAGAGAGAATGACAAGCTGAAAAAAAAAAAGCAACCAAACAAGGAGAGTGTAGTAATTGGCCAAGGAGATTACAGTAACAATCAACCAAAAAAGAGGTGATAGCAACCACCAAAGAAGGAAGTAGCCATACCAACTAAAGGAGGAGTTACAACAACCAAGAACCATACCAAAGGGAGAAGAAGAAGGCAACCCTACCAAAAAAAGAACAAGGTGCAGCAGCTACAGCCACACCAAACCAAAAAAGGAGACGTGCAATAGCCACATTAAACAAAAGGAAAGTGCATGCAACAATCACACCAAACTAGAGAAGAAGGTGTGTAATAGTCGTACCAAAAAACAAAAAAAAAAAGATAGCTAGCCAAACCAAAGGGAAAAAGAGTTACAGTAGCCACCCAAGGAAACCTATACTTACAGCAAGAAGAAGGAACCTATTTCAAAAAGGGCAGGTGACAAACCAAGGAGAAACCAGCAACCTACAACAAGCATATCTAGTAATACCAGTAATAACCTGTAACACCAATAACATATCCAGTAGCACCAATGGCAAGCTATAATAGCAATACTAGCAATTGCAGCATGTCCAAAAGGCAATCCTAGCAATTGCAGCATGTCCAAAAGGCAATCCTAGCAATTGCAACACATCTAGTAAGCAATCCTAGCAATTGCAACAAATCTAGCAAGCTATACTAGCAATTGAAACATAAGCAATGATTGCAGCACATATGGCAATTCTAGTAGGCAATCCCAGTAATTATAGCACATCCAAAAGGTAATCCCAACAATTGTAGCATGTCCAGTAGGCTATACCAGCAATTGTAGCACAGATGGTAAGAGCAACACATGCAGGTAGCGATAAAAAAATGTGCAAGCTGTGATAACAACACGTGTAGGCAACGATAGCAACATATACAAGTAATGATAACAAAATGTGTAGGCAACAATAACAACACGTGCAGGTAGCAATAGCAGAACGTGCAAGCAGCAATAGCAACACATACAGGTAGCAAATAACAGCAAGTATAAGCATGACTAGCAGCTTGTAGTAGTAAGGAAGAAAATGTGCCCTAATAGTAAGTCCAACAGCTTGCAACAACAAAGGAGAAAATGTGCAACAACAGCTTGCAGCAACAAGGAATAAAAGTAAATCCAACAACTTGCAGTAGTAGAGGAGAAAACATGCACTGACAATAGGGGGAAAACCTGTCAAGGCAGCAGGTGAGGCAACCTTCCAAAACAACAAGTAAGGAAACCTGCCAAAGCAGCAAAGGAAGAGAATTTACCAAGGTCAAAGGAGATAGTGCCGACAATAGAAAAGAGAACCTACTAAGGCAGTAGGAGAAGCAACACCAACAGCAAAGGAAAAATCCTACCTAGGTAACAAGGGAAGTAATACTAGCAACAAAAAAGAGATCCTATCAAGGCAGCATGTGAGGCAACACTAGTAGTAAAGGGAAAAAACCTACAATAAAGATAACTGGTAGCAAAGAGGACTAACAAGGGGAGAGAACTTACAACAGAGATAACTTGCAACGGAGATAACCTGTAAAGAAAAGACTAGCAAAGCTTAAGCAAAGACTAACAGTAAGGAAGAAGAAGATCTACTTTTTGTATTAGCAACCTATGCATATTGAACGATCCTTTGTAGAAATGTGTTAGTTACTAAACTCTTGATAAACTTGTTGAAAAAAAGTGGGATACATTTGGAGTGATCGAGAGATCAATCCATTAAGTGATCAGGAGATCATCGTAAATAGTTAAAGAATGATCCTTCCATAACCAAACTATATCCTTTGATAATAAAAGTGGATTATGTGATTTAGGAGTGATCCTATCCTACCATAGATGTAACTCACATATTGTGGGTGAACTATGTAAAAATTGTCGTATGTTCTTGGGTACTTGCATTTTATTGATATCCATATGACTAGTCTTACATAAAGAAAAAAGATAAAACATTTTATTATTAACTTTAATAAGTTATAGAGGTTAATCTGAAAAGATTTGTAAAAAGCAAGCATCTTACACTGATTCACCCCTTTCCCTTTTTAGTGTGAGACCTAAGAAGGTCCTCTTCAATATGAGTGTTTGTTAGTTAAGAAGTCCACTAAATTGATCTATTATTAAAATTATTAAATAAAACACTACATGTATATTTAAAGAATTTTTTATGTGACAATTGTGTAAGGTAACCTAGTAGTTTTCCTTAAGTACTTGTGTAACTCAAGTGGAAAGAAGCTCCCTCCATTATGGGCAACTCTTGTCAAAAATTAATTAATGAAGATTTGATCTTCATTAAAAATGATATACTCCAATAACCCATGTTATTTGCATATTTTTTCAAAAAAGGAACTTGGCTAGCATTAAAGTTGTAAATAGATGTTAGAATTTGACAAAGTCCACAATCACCCAAATCACATTCTTTCCTTTAAAAATTGACTATTTTTCAATGAAATCCATTGATATATGGTGTCAAGTCTACCATGAAACAAGAAATGATGTATGGCAAATTTTATAATTTTGACAAATTTCACAAAAATGAACCCATTTCTGCATACTTATCTTCATACTTGGCCAACAAAAGAAGGGTCTAAGTTTTACATGAATAGCCAAGACCCACAAATGTCTCCTAATTACTAAATTGTGCATATTTTCCTATTGTGTGATTTCTTCTCACCATTAATGCTGCACACTTTATTTTTCAAAATTCCTTGCTCAACTATATTTGAAGTTATTGCTAGTTACCCAATAACTACTTGTCTTAATTCAAGAACTAATTCATATCCCCCATGAAGATACCTTCTATCTAACATAAAAGTGATAGCATAAACTTCTCTTTTCTTCTACCATGATAGAGCATTTGTTGCTATATTTTCTTAACCCTTCTTCTTCAAAATTACATAATTTAATCCAAGAAGCTTTGTGATACCTTTTTATTGGACATATATATGGAGTTGTTATTGTAATAAGCACTTGATACTTTCATTATTAGTAGTGATTACAAAGCATTAGCCTTCCAAGTTGTATTGACATATTGTGACAACAAAAATAATAGTTAGAAATATATGTAGGTTAGAATTTGTAAACCTTGATTTCTAGAATTAAATGCTTATCATAATGAGAATGGCTCCCATTTTGGCATCATAAGCATCTGTGTCCACAATGAAGTTCTTATTAAAATCAAACACAATGAAGATTAGTTCTTTGTATATGGTTTCCTTTAATTGCTTAAACACCTATCATGCCTTATGACTCCAACAAAAGTTATCTTCTTTAAAGAATTCTATTAACAACTTACTTATAATCTTATAATGCTTGATAATCTTTCAATAATAATTGATTAGTCCCAAAAAGCCTTAAAGACCTTTGACCAATATGGGAATATACCAATTCCTCATAACTTCTATTTTCAAATCATTAAGAAACATACTTATATGCCCCAAGTACTTGATTTGTGTTTGCCCAAATAAGCACTTGGATCTTTTTGTATACAAATAGTGCTAGTATAAAAGCATTAAGACTTGTTGCAAGTCTTGAAAATGCTCATTCATCTTAAAGTTACAAATTAGTTTGTCATAAAAAAAAATGCAAGCACACAGTTATATAAAACATAAGACAAGATACTATTCATTAATGATGAAAACATTTTTGACATATTTTTAAGCCTAAACAATATCATTTTAAACTTGTAATACCATTAAGAAGTGTGAAAGGCTATTTTGGCAATGACTTCCCCCCTACCTTATATTTGGTGATGCCAACACAAAGATATATAATGAAGAAGAACAAAGGTCATGTAATTCATCTAAGAGATTGTCAATAATAAGAATTAAACATTTATACTTAACGGTGATTTCATTCAAATGTCAATAGTTCATACAAAATCACTATGATTTATCCTTTTTCCTCACTAATAAAACCATCAATGCAAATAAGCTTATGCTATGCAGAATTAAGCATGGCTTAAACCTACTTTTCAATCTCAATTTTATGGTAGTAAGGCTAACAATAAGGGCAAACATTCACCAATTGGGCTCCCAAAAGCAAAGGAATCCAATGGTCTTATACTCTTGTTGAAGGAAGTCTTTAAGGTTCACCAAATAAATCCTTAAATTCAATAAATGATCCTTGTATTTCTTATGGTATGCTAAATAAGGACAATGATGTTGTTAAGGCAAACGAATTTAGGTTTGCTTCTTGGGCTTATCTTACTAACTTAAAAGGTTACCCATTCTTTACAAAAAAGATCCTTATTGCTTTGAATTCTAATAGCAATAGGTTGTAATTATGCAACTAGTTTGCACCTAAAACTACATCATAAAAGTTTAAAGGAATAAGTTGCATCTTTATGGAAAATGTCTCACCCTGCGTCCTTTATACAAACTTTGGACACTTTTTCCAATAGTTGATTTTTTCTTTATTGACAACAATTATCACCATTATGGTAGTTGTCATTGGGCTAACTCTTTCATTTAAATTTTTAGTCTTTTAATAGTATTAAGTCACACTTAGTCTTAGCTAAATCACACACTTGAGGTATAAGAATACTTATAAGAATTATTTTCCAACCTTTATTACTTTCCTTAAAATAATCTCTATACTTTTTGGTATACCCTTAGCTATCACATTACACATATATAATGTTGGTCGTTAATACCCCTAATTACCTAGGGACATGCATAACTTGGCTATTAAGCCAATCATACATAATTGGTATCCCATTCTTATGAGCACACACTCACTTTCTTATGAGAACATGTAACTATACTTGAAGAGAACTTGATACCTCATTGAAATTTTGATTAACCACTTTCTTTAGCCACCCATGTTTTCTTTCTCTTAAGAGTTTATGCCAACATATTGACTTAGACAAGGCTTTTAAAAAACTTATAATTTCTACCACTAACACCCACTCTTATGTTTTAATGGACATTAACACTCTTGATCTCTTATTTTTGTAACATATAAAACATAATTTGACTTGGTTTGCACCTTAATCTTTTGACTTGTTGGCTATCCCACAATTGATTTTGTTTAGCATTGGCCTAAGCTTGTAGCCTAGGTGCCAACACACATTGGTGTCATAGTTAATTCTTAAAGCATATGTTAGCCCTTACTAACTTTAGTGGAAGACATGCATTACCTCTTTCAAGAGCATTAAGGAATGTGGTTGTCTAGTAGAAGGAATCATTGATATGCTTAAGTTGTCCCTTAATAGCCAATAGCATGCTTACAAATTGCTAGCACATGCTACCATGTCATTATGCACCCTAATGCACCAATCAATGACTTATATGTATTTCTTCCTAGGTGCTAATACCTTAGCCTCCCACATCATGCTACAATACAAATGTTCTTAATACTCTTTTCTTGATTAGGTGTCCACACCTAATTTCTCATGTAAAAATTTGTGCAAGGTGTCACCAATTTGCTTGCATTCTTAAACGAATAAGCTTAAGGGACTAATAACAATGGTTATGTGCTGACACTACAATTCATGCCATCCTTAAATCCAAAAAGCTATGTGTGCTTGCCATTTGGTAAGCATCATTAACTTCTTTCAATTCACATAACCAAGTAGCTTAAGAGTTCTACAATCAAAGTTACCAGTGATAATGTTCATCATTAATGTCTTCTATTGAGTTTTATGGAGTTAAGTTGCTTATTGGAGGTACACCATCATCCTTCTTTTCTTGCCTTTCAATTAGTTGGAGATTTTTTTTTCTTTTGGTTTTTTGACATTGGTACCCCTAAGTGTATTTATCACTACACTTGTAACTAACACCCTAACACTTGATTTCCTCCCATGATTTCTTCTCTAGCCTGGTTGATAACTTTGGAATTATTAGTGATTGTTTGGAACTCAACTATGAAACAAAGACAAAAACCCCAATGGATTTTCTTTATTTCCCTTTCTTATAGAAAACTTTATAGCTACTTCTTAAAAGAGTTGTAAACTTGCAAGTCTCTTCCAATAATGAATGTTTAAGCATCTTAATGATAGGTTAAAGTTCATCACATAGCTCGCTTGAGAAACTTGAAATAAAGAATGATTCAACAAGAGATAGATTACCTACTAACAAAAGAGATTGGAGCTCCTCAAATTATTTCTAATGAAACTCCTCTATGACATCCAATTGTAATAAATCTCCAAAATAATGACAAAGATCCTTTTCAAATAAGGACCATGAGCTTTTGGGCTTGGTTGTGACATCAACCTTATGGTCCAAATACAAGGCTATTATTTCTAATCATGTCATGTTGGTAATGTTATAAATTAAAAGCAAGGGTTCTCACCATCAATAAACTATAGCTTAACTTTGGGTGATTTAGGCACCTAAGTGCTGCCTTTAGTAATTTTTTGATTTCCTTTGGAACTACTTTCCCTTAAATCCATTGGTTAGATCCTAGTAGAGGGTAGCATTCCATACGCCACTGTAATAAACAAAGCTTTGATTGTCTTACCTTTGTCCTTCAATTGCAATGAGTCACAAGAGTTTAACCTATTTAAAAGTTGCTTAAACGATTCTTGCAGCTTAACTAGAAAATTTTTTAGAAGTTGTTTTTCCATCATTTGTATATAGATTTCCATAGCTTGTATCTAAGTTGGAATAATGGTTGTAACTTCTTCATGATTGTCTGAGTTTGGTATTTGTGTTTTGACATTTGCTTGTCAATTGCTTTGACACTAGTGTTTTCAGCAATAGCTAGAGTGCATTTTTTTGGCCAAAGTGAAGTTAGAATAAAGAAGGAATTAAGAGAGAAGAGAGGCAAAATACAATAAAGAGAAGAGAGAGAGAGAGATGAACAAAAAGGAGAGATACAGTTTAGATATGATTTCTCATCATAGATTTTAGTTAATTATTCTCTGCGCCTCATGCACTATATATTGTAATCTAAGAAGCTATTGTAACTACCTCTCATAATTACATCAATAATAGAGAAATGAAACAAAAAATGATAAGGAAATGGCTATGGTAACAATGACAATTCTCAAGTCTTCCTTCTTTGGTCCTTATTTAGATATGCCACCTCTGGGTTTAGGCTTTTGTTACTTGCTATATTGGACTGCATTATGCTTAAACTAGATCCTAAAATACCAAAATCAACATAGGTTTTGGGGTTGGAACTCAAAAACAACATCCCAACAATTAGGATTTTAGGAACTGATCTTATTTTTTTTTTAGTCTTTTAGTTTTTTTTAATCCAGTTATTTTAGTCAATTTAATTAATAAATTGGCTATAACAATGTGAAGAGGCTGAAGCCTTCATATTACGGGCCAGGTCGGGCCTTTGATTTGGATTCCAAACACTTCTCCCTTCAGGCTATTCTAGGTTTAGCTTTACATCCATTGAATCGTGTGCAACCCATAGCATGTGTGTAAACATCAAAATTGTCCCTCCCCTTTTACAAAATGGTTGATTTAGTCCATCACATTTCTTATTTTATTCAATTCAATATAAAAATTTTGAAAAGTTACGTCTACATTTGATTCACAAACTTGTTTATACCTACCATAAAGCGTTTTTGCAACTAAGAAAAAGGTTAATGTGCATGTAGGGATTCAAATCTTATATGAATGTGTAGGGCACCCATAGGCATGTAAATAAGCTTCCTCTACACAAGTCACAAGCATATAAGTTCTCCTCTTCTTTGTGTCATTCAATTTAGATACACAATTATAATGTACGTGCAATCATGTGTATTAACTTTCGTCTCTAATATTATTATTGTTATGTTAAGTTTTAAGATTCTTTCTTTTAAGTCCTATTGGAATTTGGTTTCAATTTCATTACTTTTGGGCTGCATTTCGTATCTCTAACTTTTGCTTGGATCCAAAGTTATCTATTTCACTAATGGATATGATAAAAAGTATTTAACTTGAACACTATCGTTTCAATATCATATTGGGTAGGAGAAGCTTCTCTTTCGGAGCATTATAATAGCATGATATGGCATCTCAATGACTAACTTGCCAAGATCCATATGTTCCTTTTACAGCTGCATCTCCTAATATTTTAGAAACCTATGTTTGTTTATTTACATATATTTATAGTTTCCATCATACGTGCTTTTTTTTTTTTTTCGTCTATCACAAGGCCTGTCATGTATACTTTTAATAATACAAGCTCTCAATCTCACATAAATTGTTATATATGGTAGGATTATATGCATGAATTTTGATAGTCTTTTACCTTTTTTCATTCATTAATTAAAAGAATGATTTAGCCATTAACTACATAATGTAATTTTTCTTTATTTCATAAATATCTAATGTCCTATCATAAAGTGATAAACTTAAAATCACCAAAATGAAAGCTTAAAGCATGTTCGGTAAGGTTAGAATTTTTGGTTTTCAGTTTTTTTTTTTTAATTAAAAAGAGCAAAATGTGTTCTAATGACGCTATCAATTTGTGTTTTTTGCTAAGAAAATAAAAACATTTCCCTTTAAAGAAAACAAATTAAAAAACCACAAAATAAAGCTTTCTCTCTTTCACTCTTTCTTCCCTAGCATCCTTCCCTTCCCCCCTCCCCCCTCTCTTCCTTTGCACCACCTCCTATACTTTCTTCCCACTCTCCCTATACACTTCTCTCTTCTCTTCATTGATTCTTTACAATTATGTTTGATCTTTAGATTCAACCATAGTATATATGCTCTCTCTCTCTCTCTCCCTCTCTCCCTCCTTCCTCCTTAGCCCCTATCACCCATTCCCGTATCTCCTCTCTTTTCTTCATCCATTTCTTTTCTTCTTTTCCAAGATTAAATTTCATCTTCACTTTTGTTCTTCAAAATTGTTTCACTTTTTTTAAAAATTTTTTATTTTCAGCCTTAAATCACATTCTCTTTCATTAATTCTAGTATTACTCCTCCTTAATTGTAGGACCTTTTTCACCTAAAATTCATTAATCTTCTTATCAAAATTTATTCCTTTCAAATTTTACTCTCAGCATTTTACCTTAAAAATTTGAAAATTACTTAGTTATATTTTAATAGTTTATCAACTTATTTGAGTTTTGAACTTGTTATTATAAACTCAAGTTTTATCATGCATTACTTCAGTCAAATTATTGAAAGTTTCTTTTTAGTCCTTCATATTTTTTCTTAAAAATAATAAAAAATGTAATGATATATATATATATAATAGACAATAAACACCAAACTAAGAACAAATATATAACAACAAAAAAATAATAAAAAAGAAATAGATAATGCAACCGGATAAACCATTAGTTAATTACTGAACAATAGAAAGTTTCTTTAAGAATTGAATATTTAATAAAAACAAAAAGAAAAACAATCTTAGCTTCTAGTTGCATTAATTAAAATCCAAAAAACTAAAGGTCTGCTACATAATAAAAACTGAGTGAAGATAGAAAAAATGATGGGGAAAGAGAGGGGAAAATAAAAAAAAAAAAAAACAAACAAAGAAAAAGCAAAAGAGACAACCGCTGAAAAACAAATTGAAGGAAGAAGTGCCTAACGACACAAACGAGCATCGCATTAAAAAGTCGGTTTCCTGATTCGTTGCCTCTAAATCCTGAAACAAGGACACCAGACTTGCGCCCCGAAAATTCTCCCTGATTGATTCTGAAGATAATAGAGGCATGTGACGACCCACATTTTTATGAAGGCGGGGGGTGGTGGTGGGGGGGGGGGGGGAATTTTTTTGATGTTAAATTTTACTTATTAAACACGCTACAAAACCAGAGTCAATAATTGAATTCGAAACTAATAGACTCTTACTTCAATTTGAGGTTACACAAATCGACAAAATGCGTTGACGATCGAGGGAGAGGAGGAGAACCTTAGATTTCTTCAAAGTATGGAACGAGCACACCTTTTATCATACGTAACGTAAAACTTTCATTCATAAGTAGACTCTGGGCATGTGTACCCTTCCCAAGTTCCGAGTTCCAAGTTCCAAGTTCCAAGTTCCAACTTAAAAAAAAAAAATAAAAATTAAGAAGATAAGAAAAAAAAAACAAAACAAAACAAAAAGGAAAAGTACATGGCGACTACAATCAATTATAGACGTCTATTTGGGGGACCGAGCATGTCTCTTGGCCCCCGCCCCCTCTTATCGTAGGAGGGAGGGGAGGTCATGGGCCCCATATTTTTAGGCCCCTTCCTCCCCTCTTTTTGCCCTTCAAAAGTAGGGGAGGCCGACAGCCGGCGTCGCTTCCCCTACCTTTTATCTAAACTATACAAGTCCCAGACGGCGCGCGCGCGCGCGCACACACACACACCCAATATATGTCTATGTATGCTTTTATCTCTCTCCAATGTATAACATATATTTTGAGGGCGAAATATTTTAAAGATTATTATTATTAAATGCCAGCATAAGTCTCGAGCGCGTCGTGGCTTAACTTGGAAACAAAGTAAGTGATGTAATCTGCGAAATTGAAAGGCCTGTAGAGAAGGGGATGCTCCTTGTCGACCAGCTTGTCAGGGACCTCAATCGTCGCTCCCTCCTTTGGAATTAAAAACAGCGCACACGAATACCTCTCTTTGTCGCCGCTTATCATCACTCTGTGCCTTGCCGCATGAAGCCTGCCATTGCTCCACGCCTGTGTGTGTGTGTGTGCGTGCACATATATATATATATATATTCATTCATTCATTAGCACCAGAAAAAACTTGGTTAATTAGGAACCCTGCAGTGCGGGAGTCGCATTTGTGGTTATATATATACATGCAAAATGGGAAAATGTAGGTACCTTAAGCGCATCACCCACGACAACAAACAATGCCTCCTGGGGAATCACCACCTGAACCCAGTCACCTTCCTTGGTTTGAACCTCAAGACCCTGAACCCCATTTTGACACAGAACGGTCAGGGCATTTTTGTCAGTGTGAGCCACAAGACCAATGGCAGAATCGCTGCTGCCGCGTGGAGGAACCTTGTACTTCATTATACGCAACAAACTTGTGCTGTCGTCAAACTGGGAATTATAGTGGCTATCCATCCCGAAGCTCTCGAAAATCATTTTCAGCAACAGAAAATTCAATTCTAGCATCTTTGAGCTCATGGCACTGAGAGTGTCACTGTATCATATGACAAGAAGCGACCCCCAAAAATGAAAAAGACATTAAAAAAAAAAAAAACGGAGAGAGAGGGAGTGTGTGAGTTACTTATTGGCCCCTTTTTTTTTGCCGTATTTTCCTATAGTATAAAGATGAAATCAAGTACAATATGATTACGCGGCCGGTTATTTGTGGTTTGCAGTTAAAAAATTGAATGTTGACCACAGAACTACCTGAGGATAACTGCACTTAATAGGAGCAGCGTATTTTGCAGGCCAACCCACAAAAATATTTTTTTAATTATAACAAAAATAAAAGAAAGTCAGGAGGACTTTAATGACAACTGTTACAGTTTATAATATAAAAAGCTGATTCTAGCTGTGCTCTGCTGATATTCTGGAACGACATGTGCAGAGTTTGAATTATGACAAATCATTTTAAAAGCTGTCAGTACTGTATTCAATTCAATCTGTCTCAAAGGATAAGACTCGTTAAATGTACAATGGCCAATAGCGCCAGTGTTCGGTAGCAGCCATTATCATGCGAAAATAAATTTGCCCTTGATGGAACATCCACCCTGGTCCGGGCCATTGCTCGGTTTAAAAGTTCTAATATTTTTTTTTTTTTCCGATACCATAAATTCTAATTAAGCACTATGATCCTTAATTAATGTATAAATAATTCAATTTAAAATTACATATAAAAAGAAAAAAAATTAAATAAAATTTGATAAAGATAAAAAATATATATATAATTCAAGTTAATAAATTTATTTTATAAAATAAAAAAATAAATACATCGACTTATTTAAGGTTTATTTTACTTTTTCTGTTTTATTTCAAAGTTGATGAATTTCTAGAATTTATTTTCCCGATGATGGCTGATGTTGACTTGGGTAATTGTCCACAAAAATCAAACTCAAAGGTGTTAGCGCCACTGGCTTGGGAAACGAGGAAAACATGTGAAAGCTGCTTCAGTCCAGTAAAAACTGAAAAATCCACTCCATTTCTATATGATAATGATAATGAGACCAGGTTGCAATTTGTATAAACAATGGATGAATATCAGCAGCAGCTTCCTTCGTAAAATTTCCCTATTAATTAATTAATTAATTAACTACCAAGATAAAAGAACAATGAGGAAAATTTGTGAGGCGCCCCTCAGGAAGGAATTTAAGTACAAAAGAAAAAAAAATTGATATAATTAATAATATTACCAGAAGCCGGGGTTGCCTTGAGGCCACATGAGATTGGTAAAAGCCTGAGCGGCGTCAAGGCAGTGCGGATCATCGATGCCAAAGCTTTCGTGGAGAGGCACAATGGAACACTTGCCGGAGTAGCTGCGGTAAGGCTTTGGATTAACGTACTTGTTCTTGGTGTCCTCAGGGAGATCAAACAGTGCCTTCATGCCCTCGAACATTTCCTGACGTAGGCTTGGAGGTATCTTACTCCTGTCATACGCCACGATGAAACAACCATGATCCTCGCATGCCTCTCTAACTCTATTGCATACTTCCTTCCATCTCTCATCGCTCCACCCTAGTTCTGTCACCATACCCTCCCCTAAAATATCAAGACATGGAATTTCACCCTTTGCCATCTCTCTCTCTCTCTCTCTCTCTCTCTCTCTCTCTCTCTACTCTTTACTCTCTGAGTTGTTGCGGTAGCAGTACTTCACTATGCATCGGATTAATTGGAGGTCTCTCTCTCTCTCTCTCTCACTCTCTCTTATATAAGGGCAAAATTTTTATTTAATTTAATTATTATTATTATTATTATTATTGGTTTTTGGTAATAAGAGAATTAGACAAGCTGATTTTAAATATAATAAGGGTGAGGATTTTCTTATATAATATTATTGTGGAACCCTCTCTCTCTCTCTCTCTCTCTCTCTCTCTCTCTCTCTCTCTC
>JAHLGO010000351.1:6850129-6865674 GCA_020615895.1 Ceriops decandra | reverse complement strand
TACAAAAGTAAGGGGTCTATGGTCCTTGATTCAAATAACTTGATCATTTGTTGCTCTCAGCTCTGAGACAAATTGTATTGGAAGCTCCTACCCCCAGCTACAGATCAAGACAACATAAATAAAACACGTTATGTACAAGAAGACTAATCTACATAAGGAAAACTTAATTCTTTTTTGTTGATGCCTGTGATGGGGCTTGACACCCACATTGATAAGGCACAGCATTATAAAGAGTCTTGTCTTTTCCTATTAGACATGTCTTTCAGGACAAGACTGTAAACTCATGCACTGAGGCAGGCAATTCCCCAGTTCGATAGCTTGGACCTAATCAATTGGCACAAATAGCATCCATCTAGGGGATATTCCAAACATGGCGATGTATGACTTATCATGTTTTACACATGGAAGGAGAGAATCAATACTGCCAATGACCATGAAATCCCACAAAAGGGTGATAAGCCAAAACTGGGATTATATCCCTGAAGCATGTCAGCACAGATTCAAGAAAATTTTAAAATAACCTGCAGTGTATGCTGACAAACTTGTGTCTCAGCATCTAATATAGATACAACATTTTCAGCAGCTGCAGCAAGGTACCTCCCTACACGGGGTTGAAATCTCATCTGAGCCATACCGCCCTAATCCAAATACAAAAATATATCAGGGTTGCCAGATTTATCAAAATATGAAAAAGGACATATCATAGTTACCAGATAAAACTACTAGAACACTAACTGCAAGTTGCAATTCTAAGCCCCATAACCACTCCTTTCATCAATTTTCCAGAAAGAATGACATTCCAAAACCATACCATATTATAAATTCAAGTACATCTACCTTGAATACCCTCATACAACTACCATTGGTAATACTCCAGTATCTTATTTCCCCCTCCCCATCACATGAGCAAATAAGGTCATCGTTCTTTGGATGGAAGTCAAGGGACATTACAGAGCCAGAATGTCCCATAAATGTACGTAGTGAGTAACCAGGCTGCAAAATAATGAAAAAATTACAACAACATCAATTATTGTAAAACAAAAAAGAAAAAAAAATCACCTTTGAAGAAGAAGAATGCAACCATCAACATGTCGCAATACGTGCAACACTTTTCTACCTAAAGAAATGGAAACTGAGAAGAAGATTGCAACCATCAACATCTGGCAATACACGTAATATTTTTCTAGCTAATGAATTGGAAACTAAGATAACTACCTTGTAGAAACTTAGAATAAACTCCCACTTTTATAAACATTGGAAAGTTCAATTTATGCATCTGGGAAAATTGCCAACTAAAATAAATGTAACCAAGCAAAGCAGAAAGCATCTTACACCACAACAAGTTTTGATGCAAGGGTTAACCCATAAGCAGAAGGTAGTAACCAAATACATTTTGTCCCACTGCAACTCAACACCCACAGAAAAGCTGCTACTTCAAGGTGCAAGCTACTAATCACCTCAGCATGCCCAACAAGCTCTCTTCTATTTTGAGCACCCAATTATCATGGGGATATGGATTTTGTTTCTAGTTCCAACTTCAATGGATGAACGTGTGCTTACTTATGTGCACTCTAATTCTATTTCTAGCTCTAACAAATACTGCACATAGCCTTCTGCATCCATTTCAGTTTTGGCTGAATATTCAATGCTCAGTATATGGCACATGGTTCCCTACTTTTCATTTATTGAAGCAAATTTTGTACTGAAAATTTTTAACAATGCATGTCTTGCATCAGGATTCCCAGTGAACAGTGTCTAAGTGCATGCAATCTTACCCCTGTTTTCACCAAGTAGTTTCTGCAATTTGAGCCTCATCTCTAGGTCACAATGAACTAATCTTATCATTACAGTAATTCTCACCCTTCAAACAAGGAAAATCTGCTCTAAACATCTTGGTAGTAAGAATTGAAATAAACTATCTACTTACATTGTCTGCATCCCAAACCCTGACAGTTTTGTCAAATGAAGATGTTGCAAGACGTGGCATGCTTGGACTGAAGCGGACATCTGTAATCAAAGATGAATGCTCATCTAGGTTTGATTTTAGCTTTAAGCCATCTGTGGACCACAATACAGCCTGTGTAGAAGACCATCAAACAAAATATTTAGCATAACATTTTGTCATATCAATTTCAGGCATCACACTACAGCAGGTAGACAACCCATGTTTTTGGACAATTAAATCAGGTTTGGAATATTCTAAAATATTAACGTGGGCAGACAACACATTTTTTGAACAATTAAATTTTGGTTCTCTATGAGTATTTCAGAAAGTTGATTGTTTGAAAGTAGATCAAAATTTTCCATCCAAGCTTCAGGGTTAGCCCTAAAAATATTCTTAAGAAGAAAATTTTGTATCATCTCGAAACTTGCCTTTTTATCATGCCCACCACTGGCAAGCAATTTCCCATCCGATGAGAAGTGGCAACAGACTACCTTGCTTGAACTTGCTCTGACAGAACTTAATTCAGTAAATGTAAAACCTGATATTAACGACAAGATATACATTCAGAGCTAATAATAATGTACAGTACAATACCAATTATATGAAAGTCAAGATGCATTTAGTTTCCACAGTTATCATGGAGTTAGTCATAGAGAAAATTGGCACACCATTCTTCTTTCGATAAATAAAAGTCAGTTCCAGTATAAAGAAGTGGGAAACAACAATGGTAGATCAAGAGCTTAAAGAAATATGGGCAATCCAGTAAAATCCTGCCAAGAAAATATAACTTCTGATAAATATGCATCTGCACACCTTTGCTGATGTCCATACGAGGAACTGTATCTCTAGGGTCATTATCCTCATGGGACAAGAAAGAATCCACATTATCTTCAAGAGATCCATCCTCAACAAAATGATCTATATCAGCCTGCAATTCAAGATCTTTATCATCCCACTGCCAAAATGGAATGCCAATGAGTTTCCAGCAAGGAATTTTCAATCCCTTTACCAACTCAAAGCTAGAATTTTAACTCACCAACTGATTCGATGAGGATGTAAGAGTGCCTGTGCCATCAGTTCCAAACATCATTAGAGCCTTAGAAGAACTATTGCTATGTGCCAAGGCAGGCATTGGGATAACATCTCCAGGTGTGTCAATTGAAGGTGTTGATGGCACTGAACTCGGGGAGGGTCCTGTTGTATTTGCAGTTCCTGAGCTATTGGCAGGACCAGAAGATGACACTGGCTGCTTTCTCTTCTTGCCAGTCAGGTTTTTTGTAACCTTAAAATGCAACAACAAAAAGCATGTCAGTAACTAGCCCAAGCTTATCATAATGATGTATACTTACCAGAAGATTATATACATAGGAAGACATTGGCTAAATGAACACCATCCATCCGATCAAAAACAAGGTTTAGACATCCCACTCAAATGAAAAAAACATTGCATGAGCTGAGATATTGATTCGCCTATCCCAGCAAGGAAAGCCACTTTAACATGAGCTGAGATGAGTAAGAAATATCCTTGCACTAGCCAAGATGAAAAAAAAAAAAAGCCATAACATGAAACCAGTATGAGTATTATCTTGGAACACTCATCAATATCCAAAAAATCCACAAGTTGTACCAAAACTAAAACTGTGGTGCTATAGAACTTGGAAAGGAAGGGAAAAATGCCTGCAGATTAAGGCACAACAAATAAACAAACAACTTTAAAGAGAAGAAAAAGCAGATGCAGACAGCTTAGATAACACATGAATAAGTTTGATTGATCCACCTAGGGACACTAGTAGCTGGAATAAGAAAAAATGAAGAAAACCTATGACATGCATGATGGATTACCTTGGAGAGGGATCAAAATTATAGATGTACAGCATTTACAGATGAACTGAAAATACGGCAGACCTGATCATTCCCACGAAAAGAGTTGGACATGCTACCATCTACATTGACATTGCCAGTACCCCCCGTCTTATCTTGTTGATGAACATTGTGATTAGAACATTGTGACGGTTGACTTGAAAGACCATGCTGAAGTTGCTGTGGATTGTTGCTATGTAGTTGCCGATGCTGTATTTGAGCAAATCTTAACTATATACAAATAGCAAAAAATTCAGAAAGGAAATTTTACAGAATACAAAACAAAATTGACATAATCAAGACACTGAGAAAAAAGAGTAAATATTGATGAAAAACTTAGGACCTTAATCAGCATATCTGCATCTTCACGTGGCAAAATATTGCCACCAGGTTGTAAAGGGGATCCAATGTTTGTAGCCACATCACCAACAGAATTTGCAAGGCCATCTTTACCAAGACCCATATTTCGGCTACTCAAAAGCATTCTCAGTCTTCTATTTTCCTCACCACCACATGGTGATGTTAGATTCTGCTGTGCAAGCATAAGCTGGTGCTGCTGTTGTGTCAACATCTGAAGCTGATGAAAAGGTTGAGGAGCCTGTATAAAGTGCTTTTGTTGTGGAAGCAGCCCAGAGCGAAGCTGATCCATTCAGTAGTTAAAAGTAAAGTTTATATATGTGCTTACAGCAATCAGTAATAAAGTAAAGATTTTTGAACAAAAACAGTGTTTTCAGTTTTGTCAGCAATGATAACAATTGCCATGTTGAAGGATATGAGAAGCACAGAAATGTATAAACAGCAAAGAACTTACTGCGAGTGGCCATCCTTTTAAAGTCAAATTGTTCCCATCTTGATTTGATCCTGAAATGTTCACACCCTTACAAGTGAGCTACAGGACATATTAAGCCATACAGATTACAGTAACCGTGAGACTCCAGATATTTTAATATCAGTCAAGCTGTCAGATTGAAATACAAGGGTGTGTGATTCCATAAAAAAAATATCAAACAGAGGTAACAAAAGCTGACTTGATAAAAAAAAAAAAAAGACTCAAGATTTCCATTTTTTTAACTTAAAATTTTATTTAATTTACTTGAAACTAGTATACATAAAGAGACCGTAATGATACAGGCACTTGCAAAAAATAGACCCACGCTTCATCACGTGGTAGTGAGACAGGCAAAGTGTTTCCAATCAACTTAGGCCATCACAACCCAAAAACTGGACCTGCGCTTTGTCACGCAGTTCGCAACCTTACAAGTGAGCCACAGACACCTTAAGCCATACAGATGATGGTAACCATGAAACTCTAGATATTTCAATATCAGTCAAGCTGTCAGATTGAAAAATAATGGTGTGTGATCCAGTAAAAAGATATCAAATAGAAGTAACAAAAGTTAACTTGACCCGAAACAAAACCTGACTCAAACTCTTTCACTTAAAAATTTTATTTAATTTATTTGAAAAAAGTACGTAAAGAGACTAATGATCCAGGCCCTTACAAAAAATGGCCCCGTGCTTTGAACTAACTTAGGTCATAGCACAAAAAAGAACCTTATTTATCACATTATCACAAGAACAAAAGGTTTCCACACTAACATGGGCCACCAAAGCCTAAAAGGAATCTGAATGATACCTTTATCTCACTATCCAACTTATAAACCATCTCCCTCTCTTTTCTTTCTGATTTGGAAAGGGTGTCACAGAGACATTACTTGCTAATTCAATTTGTTAGAAAAGCATTTTGATACATAGATTCTAGCCATATCTGTTGCATTTACCAGTAGCAAAAATGTTATTTGTGTATAAAAACTGTAAATCAAATTTCAGAAAAAGTTTACGAATTCTAAGATTCAGATTTGGCCATAAAAAATAAATAGACAATGTTCCTAGCAGCATTTAATTATATGTAAAAACAATAAAAAAAAATCCTAACACAGTCCACCCCTAATATGGTTCCCATTTTCAGTATCAAAAAAACAACATATTACCAACTATACAATTTCAATTTTCCAGATTTTTTTGAAATTTTTAGTTTGCTCCCTTTCCATAAATTATAGCTTGAAAGCTGCTTAGAACTTATAGTATCCGACTCAAAAGGATCCAAAACCAGCACAACCTAAAAATAAAAAATCACTTAAACCTGAAAATCCCAACATCACTTGAACCTGAATATACAATACCTGAGCAACCCAAAATACATGAAACCTAATGAACCTGAACCCAGAGTGACTCAACCTTGCCACCTATAGTATTGCAAGTGTAATAAATGCTTTGTGAGCAGTCACAAGAGACCATACATACCAGGAATTCCCATCAATGATCCATCTGGACAAGCAGCTCTAGGATTTAATACTGGATTCATCTCACTCTTTATGTCCTGGTTACAAACAACACTAAAACAATATGAATCGTACAATGTGCAAAAATTACAAGATCATGCTAATGAGTTCTGTACCGGTGTGGATACAGGCAATTGCTGAGATCGTGCCTGAACTTGTGGGGACATCCCACCAGCAGCACCATGCAACACTTGCCTAAAATTGACTAGCGTAAGTACCAAGTATATTAATTAATTGCAGAGTTAAGTATCAAATGCTACAATTGAAACACAAAAAGGGAAAAAAAAAAAATGACATCATGTGATATCCAAACTGCTTTTGTAGCTCTTAGAGGTCAATCACATTCAAATGCCTTCATTAGAAAAAGTAATAAAGGCATTGCCTAAACTTCTGCAGTCATTGTGAAGACTAATTATGCAACTTGGGAAACAATAGCAAAAAAAAAAAGGGTAATTCCCAATGCTGCACTTGAGATCATCTCATCAAGTTTCAAGCTGTGATCAGAAGCTCTTCAAATCTAAAAGAAAGATAAAGGTATACAGCAGGGGAAAAAAAGCACCCTGAAGGCTGGCCAGTTGCTGCAGCAGACTTTGATATGGAAGCATTATTTGGATCCAAAAGCTGGCCTACATTCTCACTGAATCTTTGCTGTAAAGTGTTTTTTAAGTGTTGTTACAGAGAACAAAAAGATAAAAATAAGCTAAATAATCCAAACCACTGATATAACAGAATAAAAAGGCCAGTCCACCTACCTTCATTGTTGCATTGTCCAAAGAATCCCTTTGAATAGGTAACTTCAATCTTTCCTCATACATCTTTGTTGCCAGAGCATTTGCAGTACTGGAATTTGGACGAATGAGTGGGTCATTTCCAACGAGCCCATTTGCAGAACCATTTAAAAGGTGGGCACCATCCCTTCGCTGTTGCTGCTGTTGTGGTTGCTGCTGCTGCTGCTGTTGTTGCTGTTGTGGCTGTTGTTGTTGTTGCTGATGCTGCTGCTGCTGTGGAGCTTGCCTTTGAAGCAGGAATTGTTGCATTTGCAGTTGCTGCTGCTGTTGGTGTTGGTGCTGTGGTTGCTGAACTTGCTGTTGTTGCTGCTGCTCCCGTGCTTTAATTATCTGAGTCTGAAATGTGCCATTGGTTTCTACTGGGTATCAGAATGCCCACATATCAAAGAACTTGAATAAACATCCTAGTACATCTTAAGGCTTTCAGTCCAGCTTCCTGATTATAAGGACACTTGAGTTCATACATTTCAGATTTTCAATAACCATACACATATAAGACTGTTTTTCAAGATATCAAGAAGGAATACCCAGCGCACTTGTCAGAAAACAGGTAATGATGCTTGGTAATCAGGGAGGGGGGTCCTTATCCACAGCATACTTGTGAGCTCAAAGCAAGTATATGTTACTGACAGATGATCTTGAGAACATATTTCATTTAAGGACTCAGTTTTTGTTCTTGTTTTTGAAGAGAAAGTTTATATACATGCATTGGAAAGGTAAGCCTCATCTAAACTTCTCTAATTTTAGCGCCTCCCCCCCTCCCTGGCAAGTTCCCCACCCCCCTGCCCAAATAAAAGGAAAAAAAAAACCTAAAAATTAGTGGACATCAAGAACATATTGGCCACACATGTAATCAGTAAGAGATAGCAGCACACACTATAACAATGGTCATGTATGAGGTGAAGCAATACCCATAACAGGCAAACCTAGAGAAAGAGGAGGAAGTGCTAAGAACTAACATACCATTTAGACCTTCCCAAAAAAAAGAAAAAAGAAAAGAAGAAGATCCAGTGTACCAGAGCATTGTTAACAAAGACAATATTAAGTGTTAACAACTACAATACAGGGAGCCTTCTCTACATTACATATTGGTCAGAACCAATAGCTATATCTAACAAACCCAAGAACTACAATATCAAAAACTACATGATAAAGATATATATGGACATAACATGACATGCAAAATAGAATTTCAAAGTAAATGGAGGTACACAAGGAACCTAACACCTATGAGCTCAAAACCAGTAAAAAACACATTCTTTTTTTTTTCTTTTCAGAATTTTTTCCATTCAAAATGGGAACAAACAATCAACTGAAACCTAAGGAGCTCTCCAAATAGCTAGATGCCACAATCATTAGATAGAAGTTTATATAAATCAAAGACACCTAACAGGTTCCACTAGATAACTATAACTCACATGACAAAGACCTCAAAATAAATGACTGCATAACCGCTATGGAAAATGTAATACACCTTTGGGCTGAAATCTTTAATTTTGCATGCAAAAGGTTAGTTACTCCTAAAAGTCACTTACTGAGTAGGAATTGATGTTTTTTCATTTGGAGGGATATAGTGCAACTACTAACTCAAAGCCCCACAACAATATGGTACTGAGCAGAAGCTTGCACTTTGTGCTGGCAAAGTGGGATTTCATGTTTCATGTTATCAATCAAAACCCTATGTTTTCTAAAAAAATAGCTATTACATTATGAAGCTTGGGAACCAGTGAACTCAATCACTTGATGCCATTACTCTTTTAATTTTCTTTGGCCATTTTATGTTTTGGAAGTTTTTCCTGCACAAATAAATTGAGATAACCTTTTTTGATCATTGAGGGCAGCAGTGAATTTTGTCAGGATAATTCTGGGTCATATTTTAGATATCCATTCATCCCCTGTTTGAAGATTATTTCAAGGATTGCAACAATGATCTGGCATGTATACCATACAACCTAATGACGTGTCAATGATGAACTAATTGGCCCAAACAACAGTTCAATGAAGATGGATCTTCCCACAAACATCTCACAGTCAAAAAGGATGTTATCCATACACGTTTCAAGCAGGTACCAACCAATCCTGATTATTTATAAATTTAATGGAGTTTTCAATAAAGCTCTTGTTTAGAATTTCCACTATTCTGCTAGGTTAAGCACAAATGATAAAGAGTGCAAACAAATTGCTTGTCAGTCCATCACATAGTTATCAATATCACACATAATTCTTCATCAACCTCTATGGTTCTTCATCTCTTTTCCCACTGTTCTCAAAGCAACCCAAATCTCCATTATTTGATTGGATCCTTATTTGTTCTTTTTTTTCCAATTAAACTGCAAAACTAATTGATAGTTTATTGAAAATGCAAGGAGATTAAATTATTGTCCTAAGAGATCTTGACTCAAAATAATTTTAGTGCCAGGATAAGATAATTATAAGGAAATTCTGTCTTTAAACCATCAAGTAAATACATCTCCAGAGGCAAACATTTTCTTTCTCCTCAGCACTCTCATCACATAAAAATGCAACCTAAAGACAGAAAAAAGAAAGGAAAAAAAAACACACACAGAGAGAGAGAGAGGGACCATATTAAGTATAATAGATAACAAATGTAAACCAACCTCAATGTAAGATGCGGCCACTTCTGAGTGCTTCTCATTTGTCCTGGCAATAAATATGTCCCAGAAAACGGACCACCATTCAAACAGAAAGCCTCCAGGAGCATCAATAGCTGGAAACATGGCACAAAAAATTGTTAAGCAATCATTGAACCAAAAGCCAAGTTTGAGAACAATAATGATAAGTCTCTTTAATCTTACCCACAGGGTCAGATGACACTTTTCCTTCTGCTTGAAATGCCTGAGCAGATGCCTTCAGGTCCCTCTTAACTAAGTAATCATGGATGTACACATCCAACCTAATGATCATTGAAAGGGAAAGACTAAAAAGAACCCAGAAAAAAAAATTGACAATGATGAAGCAGACATTAAGAGATAACAAGAAGGCAATGAAATCAAATAGCATAGCAGCAGACACAGTGCAAGATTAAGCCTTTAAATTAGATATTGAGGAGATTTTGGCAAAAAAAAAGTTGTGTAAATGGATAAATCAAGACAAAAAATTTTAAAAAAAAAACAAAGAAAGGAGAACAAGAAAATTGACTCCCTCCCGAAAATTTTTCACACACTAACAGGTGCAAAACAAAGTGGGCACCAAGCCAAGAACAAAACCAACAAATTCGAAATTATAACATCGTCCCACAATGGGATAGCAACAATTTCAGCATACGGCCAACCTACGACATAAATATTTAAAAACCCTAGACCACATAAACGACACCCACTTAGCAAGTCATCTTCTAAACAAACAAGAAGCTGTAGAGGAATGTGAATCCTTGAGAACAACACAGACATGCCTATCATAAAACAGCCTGAAAGGCCAAAACTTTGGTTTGGAAATGGCAGAAAGAAGCAAAATACAGAAGCCTTTTTCTTTTCAAGGGATGGGGTTGGGGTGTATGAAAACATTCTTTTTTGTTTTTTTTTATCTGAAGATGCCCGGAAACAACTCCCAGGTGAATCTGGGATCAAAAGTTGGAACCTCATAGGTAAGGATGAACCAAATGAAAAAACAATTGAAGGAACAAAATCAACAATTAAAATTTAGAAAAAGAAAAACCCACATAGAAATCTGTAACAAGAATCAAAGGAACAGGAAAATATTCAATGGAAACTTACATTTTATCGGCTTCCCAGTTGTTCTGAGACATTTTGTTGTTGAATCTTGAGCTCATACAAAAACAGTTTACAGTAATGTCGGGTTGTTGGACATTGGCTTATTGTCACGGAGTTAGCCTCGGATCGACATTATGCTTCAGTTTCACCTCAAAAATTGCAACCCAAGTTTTAATCTGCTGATATATAATCCAGAAATTTACACATGCACACACTGAGACAGACAGGTGGAGATGGGTTTTTTTTTTTTTTCTTTTTGTCTCTCAACAAATAAAGAAAAACAAGTCATAAAATATTTCCAAATGGATATAATTCATTTTCAAAAAATGCAAAAAAAAAAAAAAAAACTTTCCTGATAATTTACGTTTAAAGAAAATCAAGATGGACTGAGATACCTACAAACCCAAGAAGGATGTTGTTTATTTGCTCCAGAGCTTCTAATTTATTCCTTATTTTCTTGGGGCAAATTTTATTTAGAAGAAGAGGTTGCTGCTGCGGATATGATAATAGCTTGTTAAGTGAAGTTACCCAAAAAGCCATCGTATGTTGTCTAATTTTCGTTCTCAGCCACTTGTTCATGGATAACTTTAAAGCCCAAATGACTGCATTACTCTCCGATTAACATGTTAATTAGCTGCCCAATTTACTCGGTGTGCTCCAATATCAGTCAGGAGTTATACGTAAATCCAGCCTCACTTCTTTTTACAGCAAGTAGGCAGTTGAGTTTTTGATTATTAACACATTAACCAAGAAACTTTATTTTTTCATATGCGACCCCCATACTTCTCAAATTTTTCATCTGTCCATTTACTTTAAAATAGCCTAAAGTTTATGGGTTTGCATCAGTCCATTGGATCCTCACAGCACGTGTTTACTTAGGGTAAACAGTAAAACGCACAACATTGCAAAGGTCATGAAGTAAATCAAGTTAATATATCCATATCTCATTTAGGTCTCCTTTGTATAGGATATAATATTATCACCAAATTAATATATTTTTGGTCAAAATTTGATCACATTGACAAATTTAAGTGGTAAAAATATAATGTAGACTTATCACATAATTATTTGGTTGAAGATTTATTATTGAAATAAATGGACTAGTACAATTAGGAATGAGTTAAATGATTCAATTGTATAAAATTAAAAAGAATAAGAGGGCAATATGTGTGAGTTACATTACACTTACTTTTTTATTATTTTTTAGCCTTGTTTCATTTTGAGTAACATTAAAAACATTGCACTTATAAGGAAAAAAATTCTAAAAGATGAGATGGAAAAGGAATAAAAAGAAAAACTATTTAAGAATTAAGGATAACCAAAAGATTCCAAGTTGTTATCCAAGAAACTATTACAATAATAATAATATTACACATCTAAAAAATAACGATAATATTATCATTATTATGAAAAGTTGGTCATTCTTTAAAAAAAAAAAAGCATGTTGGTTCTAGTTGGCTTCCAAAGGATTTCTTTCAATGTTTGGGGCTTAAAGAATCAATGTTGCACATAATGTAAAAAGCACCACCATATGTCATATAGAGATTGTATATTCTAAAATCTTACAATTTGTTTTATTTAAGGACACAATTATTATTTAACTATATTTAATACTCTTGTACCTTGAGTTAAGAAGGATAATGAAGGCATGAGAAAAAATTTTAGCAATCATGAACTTTATGGTTAAAATTAGAAGGACACAAATCCAATGCAATTTAGGTTTAAGCCAATTTTCATCAATGGCTAGATATTTTTTCCTAAATAAAAGCTTTTGGGTTTGAACTTGTTAATCTCATTAGCCCAAATAATCCCAATGGGTACATTTTTAAGTATCAAGATTCAATTTAATATGAAGTTGGGTAGTAAAAACCATATCTCACAAAATGAAAATTTATTTTGTCTCACAAGAAATATTCCAACAATTAAGACTTTAGATCTATATCTTTGAGGTTTGGACTCTAATTCTAGAAAGGAAAATGAAGTTTATAGGAGTAAAACGAGTTATCTCCTTATATAGTTTACAATCCAACAAATCTTTTAATTGACCAAAAACAAATGGTTTTTGTGTGAGGATAGCTTGAAGACATAGTTGTAACATAAATCTATTAAGACTTTGAATATGGAATCTCTTGATTCCTAATATAATACTTCACTATTGTATTTCTCATTTTCTCAATAGTAAAATGTTCAATAGATAGAAAGTCATAAGTTGTTTTTTAAAGTTATCATATTAAAATATCATTAATTAACTCTTTCATTGAAAACATTATGAACTAACCAAATTTATGTTAGTTAACCACAAGAGCAAAATTTTGAACTTTTTGTTACTTATATTACTAATTGCTAACTTTTAATTAAACTTAACATTACTTTATTGATTTGTTTATGTGATTAAATCACAAAATTATATAAAAGGTTAAAATTAAAAGTGAAAAATATCATAATTAAAACTTGATTATTATTTTTTAAGATAAGTGTTGATGGTGGTTTCCAAATAGGGGCATATGACTTATAAAATAAGGAAAAAGGCTTTGAAATATTGGGTTGTAACTTAACATAAGTGCTATGATATTTAAGTTAGTGAGAACTTTTGGTAAAATAAAAAAGATGAAGCTTAGTGTATCAGACTTACTTTATAAGGATGTAATCATAAGGTATTTATAATGTCATGAGCAAACTTTAATTGGCTGGTAAGGTAATAGTACAATTGAGAGGGCATGCCAAAGGCTTCTTACCAAGTAACATTGGCATGCTCCTTCAACTTGTTTAATGCTATAAGTAGTATTAGCAAGGGGCTTTGCTAAGAATGGTGGAGCAATGCCTTATAACACATGAGGAGTTAAAGGCATTTATGCCAAGTATAAAGGTACAAGTGTCTCAAAGGGTGAATTGTGCTTCTTTCTACTAAGGAACTCTTTACTAGTTATGATAGAAAAAAGGTAAAGATAGTAAAGATGCCATCCAAGTGGATATTAAGTAATGACTACTTAGTTTTATATTTATAGTATAATAACTAGGTTAGAACTTTTAAGCCTATGGTGGGTTCATCAGAGGCCTTTTAATAATATCCAAGGAATTTAGGATTTGCACGTTTATGATTATTAGTAATTTTGAAAAAATTTAAATTATTTTGTTCTTTTAGTTATCTCTTAAGCAATGTGTTATTTCAAAATTTTTGGCCATTAAATTTAGGTGACACCTTTTTATTCAACTTAAAAATATCTATTTAAGGTATAGGTGTTAAGACCATCTTCGATGACTAATGTTAGATTTATTGTCAATAGCATTTAACATAGTTATTGGTGTTAAATTGATATTATCAATGTCGTTAAGATGTAGAGAGGTCGTTGGTCAAAACCGATGATGGTAGGTCAACCTTAAGTTTAATGAATTAATATTGACTGTTGACCCTTGACTATTGACCCTAAATTTTAGGAAGTCAATATTGACTATTGATCCTAAATTTTAGGAATTAAATCGGGTTGTTAATTGTAGGACAACCTTTGTGAATCAACGTTGATTATTGATGATTGTGTAACCCTAATCTCAAGGATTTATAAATACCATTATACATCTCATAAGACTGATATGTGGATTACAGAATTTTGAGAGAGAATAACAAAGAGAGGTTGAGCGGCAAAGAGAGAGGTAGCCACTAAAAAAGAGAGTGACTAGCCAAGGTAAAGGAGATAGCCACCAAGGAGAGGAGTAGTTGGATAAGGGAGTTACAGCAGTAGCCAGCCAAAAGAGTTGTGGTAACAACTAGCCAAGAGAGGTGTAGCACCAAAGCGAGTAGTAGCTGGCCAAAGAAGAGCTGACAACAACCACCGAAGAAGAAGGCAGCCCTATTAAAGGGAGAACAAGGTGCACAACTAGTAGCCACACCAAACCAGTAAAGGAGATGTGTAATAGGCACATTAAGGAGAGAAAAACATACAATAGCCAGACCAAATCAAAGGAGAGGGCTTGTAGCAACCACACCAAACCAAAGGAGAGGCTGTGCAACAACCATACCAAACCAAAAGAAAAAGGTGTGCAATAGCCACACCAAAGAAAAAAGAAGCCAATAGCTGGCCACAACAAAGGGAGAAGGAGTTGCAATAACCAGCCAAGGAATCTTGCAATTGCAATAAAGAAACTAGCAACCTACAGTAGGCAACACTAGTAGTACATCTTGCACAACACTAGCAACAGCCTATAACATCAGTAGTAGTCACAACACTAGCAACAACAGTTTGTAACACCAGTAGTAGTTCATAACACCAATAACAGCCCACAATACTAATAACATCCCGTAACACCTATAATAGCTTGTAACACCTACAATAACCCGCAACACTTGCAGTAACCCATAACACCAGCAGCACATCTCGCAACACCAACAGGTGCAAGTAGACAACTAGCAATTGTAAATTGCATCAACAGTAGCAAGCTTTAGTAGTAGGAGCAAGTAGACCAGTAACAATTATAGATTATAGCAGTAGTAGGTGTAGGTAACAATACCAGCAAGTGTAAGCAGCATTACCAGCAAGCACAACTAGAAATTACAACTTACAAGCATAACTACTAACGTGTCTTAGCAGCAAGATAGTAAACATAACCAGTAGTAGGAGAAGAAAAATTGCCTTAGCAACAAGTCCAATAACTTGTAGCAATAGAGGAGAAAACATGCCAAGGCAACAGGGCGGGTCGTACTAGCAGTAAAGGAAAAGAACCTGTTAAGGTAGTAGGTGAGGCAACACCGGTAGTAGGGGGAAAGAACCTGTAGTGGAGATAACCTGTAGAGAAGAGACTAGCAAAGCCTGACCAAAGATTGACAGAGGAAGGAGAAAATTTGTTTTCTACAACAACAGCTTGTGCACATTGAGTGATCCTTCTT
>JAHLGO010000351.1:6817796-6830228 GCA_020615895.1 Ceriops decandra | reverse complement strand
TGATTTGTATTTAAGGTGCATGAGACAGGTCCTTCTCGAATAATCATCAACAAACAAAATGAAGTACCTCTCACCTTTTAACCCTTTTGTCCTCATCGGTCCACATAAATCAGTATGTACAATGTCAAGCACTACTTCAGAATTGAACTCTTTGGTCTTGTCCTACTTTTTGGCATGTTTTCTTTTAGAGCATGCTAAGCAAACATACTCTCTCTCTCTCTCCTAAGGTTAGGAATGTCTCTGATTGCATGAGTAGTGGTCAACTTCCTCATGTTCTTTTATGATAAGTGTCCCAGCCTTCTATGCCAGAGTTGATTTTCTTCTTCTTTGGTGAGTAAACAGCTGCTTGTCTTGTCCTCATCAATTACATATAAATTTCCAGCTATTCTCTTCCTGGCTGCAATAGTACTGCCTTCTTTACTTTTTACCTGGCAACCTATTTTTGTGAATATCACTTTGTGGTCGTCATTACATAATTGGCTGACAGATGTTAGATTATATCTGAGTCCTTCAACATGCAGAACATCTTTCAACTTTCTTTTCCAACTTTTACTGACCCCTGACCACTGATGTTGAGTGAATCATCATTGGTAAACCTAACTCTACCTTTTCTTGATTTGTTTAACTTTGACAATTTACTCTTGTCTCCCATCATGTGTGAAGTGCATCCACTATTAAGGATCCACTGCTTATCCTTGCAATCAGCCTTTAGTGCAATTTTAGCTATATTAGTCACCTCCCTTTTTGCTCTATATTCCTTCTTTTGAACTGGTTGGAAGATAGCTTTCTCCTTTTTCTCAGCTTTGACTGCACCACTTGTTTCACTGTGCCATTAAGCGCCTTCTCTTGCTTAGGGAGAAGTGTCATGCATCTCTTGGCATTATGGCCATCTTGCCCGCACCTTTCACACTATTCCAAGTCTGCCAATATAGCAAACTTTTTCTTTGAAACTATTGGTTTTGGCTTCCACCAATAATCCTCGTCAGTATATCTTTGCCTTTTACAGTATGTGCAAGAACTCACGATAGGTGATCTCTTCTGGATTCTGTATTGTCTCCCCCTGTATGTAGCATCGTATCTTCTCAAGTTGGAGACATATATTGGCCTTCTCCACCAACAATTAATTGCCTTATGACCCCAAACTCCACAATAAAGGCAATGACCATGAAACTGCCTCTTCTTGGGTCTAATCACAGCTTGTCTTCTTCTATTCATCACTTGCTGTGTAGGCAATGTAGTTGGCTTCTTTGCTTGTGTGGCTTTCATTTCAGTCACCTTCTTTTTTTTCTTCTATTCAGTCATAGCCCTTTGCTGGCTAACTTTCTTTTCTTTCTAAGAAGTAGCAGCTATGGGCTACTGCTCTTTAACCACATCCATCATTTTTGGCCTTGGCTTTGGTTTGATAACTGTCTTCTCTTCTTTAGTTATTTTCACCTGAGTCACAGCCTTCTCTTTTAACTTATGTAGCAAAGTCTCATTCTTTTTTTCTCTTGCAGAACTTGTTTCTCCTACCACTTCAAACATCTGCAAGTTTTTCTCTCTCTTATTGAGTTGTTACTGAAGTCTCAATAATTCTATCTCCATTTCTTCAATTGTTGAAGTCCTTGAGCCAAGCTCTATTGTAAGGTCTTCACATATTTTGATATGTTCTTCAAATCTTCTCTTCAAGTCAATATATTCAGCCCTTATCTCATCATTTTGACTTTCAGCTTCCTCAAACTTTGCTTCAACTTGTTTTATATGAGCCTCCAACCTTTTTATGGTTCTGCCCCTTTTGATTATCTCCTTTGAAGTTGCTTCCAATTCAGCTTCAAGATCTGGTTCTTCTTCATCAACCTCCTCTTCCTCTTCAGAGGTTGAGCTACCACCTTATACTGATGCTATAAAGACATACTCATCTAATGAGTCTTCATCTTCCTCCTTATTAGCTTCTTTTGTTTGACTCATATAACACTTGAATGAGTCTTTCTTCTTCCTCTATGGGTTGGCAATCTTCTTGTTAGACTTCTTTGATTTGAATGATGGTCTTCTCGATTTTGAATTCGGCTTATCAGCACCATCCTCATCTCAAGAACAATTGTCTTTTTCCCTTCCTAGACCCCTTCTTGAATTTCCTTGTAAAGTAAGCCAACACTTCACCTTCACTTTCTTCTTCATCACCATCATCATCCTCAATAGATGATTCTTCTTCTTCTCTTATCTTTAAGTGCTTCAATGCTTTAAAAGCTGCATCCCTTGATACCTTCGTTGTTGCAAAGCTTTCAGCTGACTTTATCCTCATCTCATATGCAATGAGATTCCACTGGAGATCATGCAAAGACATAAAATTGAGATCTCTACTCTCCTCTATGGTTGCTACCTTTGAGGTAAACCTCTTAGGCAGAATTCTCAGAATCTTCTTCACAACAGATGAGTCCTTCTTGTTCTTCCCATGACTTCTCAGGTCGTTCACAGCATTAATAACCTTGGTGAAGAACTCTTGGACTGTCTCATTTTTCTGCATTATGATAGATTCATATCTCTCTTTGAACACTTGAAGTTTAGCCTCCTTCATTCTGCCATCACCTTCATAGATTTTCTACAATCTGTCCCATATCTCCTTGGCAGATTTGTAGTCCATAACTTTAGCATACTCAGCATTTGTTAATGCTAAATTGATGACATTTGAGGCCTTCCTATTTATCTCAAACTGCCTTAACTCTTCTGGAGTTGGGTCTTTACTTTCTTTCGGAGCCACAAAACCCTCCTATACGCATTTCACCACGTTCATGCCTATGGTTGCAAATACCACTTGCATTCTCGCTCTCCACATATGGTAGTTGGTTCCGTTGAAGATTGGAACCTTCTTGCTATAAGTGGTGCTAGTGCTAGTACTGGCTTCCATTTCTCAGTATGCTAAACAAGTAAAACTTCTAGATCCCTTTAAACTAGTACACCAAGCTGTTAAACTTCAAATTGGCAAACCTAAGCTCTGATACCAATTGAAGTTCCTGACTTCTCCCTAGGATCTACTAGTTTATGATACTGAGAGGGGGGTGAATTAGTATTACCACAATTCATAATTTGCAGGTAAGTGAACAACTTCAATCTTTTCTTAAAAGTGAACTCTTTCTCAGATTCGACTAAGGTAGATCTATTGCTACCTACTAATCACAATAGTCCCCAAAGTCACCTTTCAGACACCTTGCCTAATAGACAATATGGATGTTCTTATTTAGGTCTTCGTTAAGTTATGGGTTGGTTGATACTTTAGCTGTGTTCACAACTTAATTCAAAACAGAGAACATAAAGTAAATTAACGACACACAAGATTTACGTGATTTCATCAATGTGACGTACATCCACGGTGGTAGGGACTCTCCCTCTACCGAGACTATCCACTATACTTGTAAACACAAGTTACAATGGATATCTTTAATTCTCTACTCCTTTAACTATTGCAATTACTAAGTAAGTACAATACAAAGAGTGTCACTTACTGTGTCTACCATTCTTCTATCTTGTCTTGCCTCTATTGAATTGAAAGGCTGCTGCACTACTGCTTAGAAGTTCACCGCAACACTCTCTAACCTATTTTGAAGAAATCTGAAAATACATTGAGTTCTTTATGTGCTTCCCCGAATTTCTTTTCTACGTTGTTTCACACAATTCCTGCTTTCACCGTCTTATGCTCTCACTCGTCTCCTTGTCTAATGATCTTCCTGTCTCACAGCTCACCTGTCCATTTCTCTCTCACCGTCTAGCCAGATTTCTCTCTCTTCCCACCGAATTTCTCTATCCTCTCGCCGGATTTCTCTCTCTTTGCTGGATTTCTCTCTTTACCGAATTTCTCTTTTCCGTTCACCCACTTGGCTAGATTTCCTTCCTTTTCTACCGGTGGTTTGCTTTTTTTCATCCTACCGTCCAGCCTTCTTTGGCTGTTCCCAGTTTTCTCTCCCGTCGATCGGTTTCTCTATTTTTTTGACTGTCTGTTTCTCTCTCTTCCAATGTCTAGCCGCTGGATCTCTCTCACCCGTTACCAATTTGGTCTCATCTCACTTATTCCAACTCAGATTTGGTTTCCCCAATTCCCAGTTTTGCTCGACCCCCTGTTTAGGCATTTTTCTCTTTCTTCGTCCGCCAGTTTGCTCGATTTTTTGGCCATCGATGACTGTGTTTTCTCTCTCCTTCCTATCGACGGCTGCTCAATTGCTTCGGTCGTCCACCTTTGTTCTTTGTTCAGCTCCAAAATCTGATTTTGGTTGTGCTTCTCTTCGTTTTGTCGTGTACTGTTCATCGGCCGTTGGGTTTCTCTTCTTCTTCCAGTAATGGCCACTGTTCACTCGACTACTATTGTTCACGTTGCACTGTTCATTCTTTTCATCCTTGGCGATGGTGTTCTTCCATGTAGGGTTTGGTGTTCTCTTTTATTTGTCGGTTGTCTAGGTTTTGCTGAATGCTCAATATTGTCGACTCATGTTCTTCGTCTTTCAAGACCATTATGTACTCTACTCCATGAAACCCTAATAGGGCTTACGTAGTGAAATTACTTTCTTGCCCTTCTGTATGGTTTTACCTTTTTGCCCTTTCACGTGGCTTCAATTTACTTGCACACGTAAAGCTAGTTGACAATAATTACAACCCATACAAGGCTGTGGGAACAACAGTCATACATGGCATCTTTAGCTTCCTCATATTGTAATTGCATTGCGGCACCATCTTTAATCACTTTAACATCAAAGTTATTTACCATTTTTAGTAACCTTTTGTTGTAACATCTAAAGCCTCTTCCATTTGGTACATAGCCTAAGAATATGCCTTCATCAACCTTCTCATCAAATTTACCGAGATGCTTACCTTTGACTTTAATAAGGCATAGGTTTTTAAACACTTTAAAGTGTTTTACACTTGACTTCTTTCCATACCATAACTCACAGGGTCTCTGTATATGGTCTTATCAGGCATTTATTTTAAATCTAAGTTGTAGTGGTGATAACCTTTCTCTATTAGTCATGTGAAGTACTATGCTCAGCCAAGATGGTTCTTACCATCTCCATTAGGCTTTTATTCTTCCTTTTGACCACTTCATTTTATTAGGGTATGTAGGGATTAACATATTCATGCTTCACTCCATGCTTCTCCAAATAATCTTCAAATTCATTACATGTGTATTCTGTCACATTATCTGTCTTGAGCCTTTTGATATTTTCCCCCCAACTAGTTTTCAGCCAGCCTCTTATAGCTCTTAAAATTATTAAAAGCCTATAATTTATGTTTTAAGAACATAATGCAAGCCATTCTTGTAAAATCATTAATAAAGAAGATAAGGCACCTATCACTTGTTGTTGATCTTTGTCTATTAAGCCCACAAATGTCTAAATGGATGAGCTCTAATGGCTTTTTTGTTTGAACTTTCATATTTTTATGGGGAGCATTCACCATCTTCCCTTTTTGACACGTGCTATAAATTACATCTCTCTCACTTCTTAGCTTAAGTACATCTCTCACAGCATCATTTTTGGACAACTTGTTTTGCCTTTTCTATCCAAGATGTCCTAGTCTTCTATGCCACAATAAGTTCTCATCTTTAGTACTCATAAAGCATGTGTTTTTGCTTCTAAAAACTTGGTATAAATTTTCATTTGTTCTTTCACCCTTAGTAAGAACAACACCATCTCTTAGTTTCTTTACCGTGCAGCCACTCTTGTTAAAGGTAACTCATATCCATCATCACAAAGCTGGCTAACACTGATGAGATTGCATTTTAGCCCTTCAACATAAAGTATTTCCTTTGATTTCAATTTTTCTGCACTAATTTCAGCAGCACCAATGCCTTGAATCTTTAAGGCACCATTATTGCCAAATTTAACTGACCCTTCATCATATTTTGCTACCTCCTTCAACATCTTGGAGTCTCTTGTCATGTATGAAGAGCAGCCACTGTCTAGGATCCATGGCTTTTCTTTTTTAGAAGCTTTTAAGGCTATTTCCACAACCATAGTCGTTTCTCTTCCTTTTATTCTTCTTTGGTCGAATATGGGAGCACGTATAAGTGTTCTCCTTTGCACTCCTTGACCGGGTAGCAATGGTTGGCTGAATATAAGCTTATATGTAGATGTTCTCCTTTGCACACCTTGACCATGTAGCAATGGTTGGCTGAAAATAAGCTTATATGTAGATGTTCTCCTTTGCATTCTTTGACCAAGCAGCAACGTGAAGCAATCCTCAGCAATGTATCCAACCCTTTCACATTTTCCACAAAACTCTCCTAGCAAATCAAAACTATTTCTCAGTGGAATTTAACTTCTTTTCACCTAAGATTATCTCCTTTCTTGACAAAGTCTTCCCTTGGACTCTTGCCTTATATGCCTCTTCATTATAGGCCAAGTACTCCAACATACATTAACCTTATGCCCATACTTGCAATAGCTCTAGCAAAATCCTTCAAATCTAGATTTTCCTCTTTCACCAAGTCCATGTCTCCTTTCTTCAAAAACTGTTGTGGCAACCTTCTCTCCATCTTGGATATCCTATCTCCTTTCGATAGCAATCTTCACTACATCTTTCTTAACCCATTTTATCTAGGGTTGGTTTCTCTTCTCCATCATGCCATTGTGCTTGCTTTTAAGTATAAACGTAATTTTCTTCTTTTCTTCTACCTTCTCACTCGGTTTTTCAATATAGTCAAGTCCTTTCTTCCTTATGGAATGGGGTCTTTAATTACATAGATGCTTATTTAACTTTTTGGTAACATCCTCTCTGATGGCATTTACTGAAGATGGCTTAGTTCAAACTTAGCCTTATGGACCTTGGCTTGCAAAGTTAACACCTCTTGTTCTTGTGCAATCACCTTAGCACCAAGATCTTCATGTATCTTACCTTGATCTGACTCAAGCACGATTAGCTCCTTAATTCTCTTTAAGTACTCCTCTTCTGCTTCAAACTCCTTTACCCTCACCTACAGATCAGATTCATCAACAGCAGAATTTTCATATAACTTCTCGAGATGTTTTACCTCTTTTTCCAGCTTACTGTTTTTATGTAAATAAGTTCTTAACTCATTTTCAAGTTGCTACACCAACTTATCCTCTTCCTTTTTGTTGATCCTTATCACTTAAAAGATTTTTTATCATCATCATTAGAATCATCGTTAACTTCTTCTTTAAAATCTTCTTCATCTACCTTGCTCAAAAGATTCCTTTTTTTGGATCTGCGAAATTGCTTTTTCCTATGGCATTTAAATTTTTAGCTTTAGAATAGTTGGATTGCTTTTTTCTCCTCCTTTGGACTAGCTCATCATCATCACTACTATTTTCTTCTATTCACTTTGGGTAGTCTACATCAAAGTGTCCGATGTCTCCATAACTAAAGCATTTCAAGGATAATTTTCTCTTGTACTTCCCTTTTCCTTTCCTTATATTTTTGATAATGTATGCCATGACTTCATCCAGTTCAGTATCACCATCTTCTTCTTTAGAACTACTTCCAGATTCTTCTTCTTGGTCTTTAATCTTTAATTTCTTCAATGCCTTGAAAATCATTAGGGTTATTCTTATTTCTTAAGCCACCAATATGCTGTGCAAATCATCTAGGGGCAACCTGTCTAAGTCTATATCTTCTATGGAGGAAACCTTGGCATTATAAACTTTCAATAAGGTTTTAAGTGTTTTCCTTACCACAGTAGCATCGTGGATCTCCTCTTTATAGCCTCTGATGGAACACATAATTTTGTTGACTCTTGTCAAGAATGCATCCATAGTCTTATCATTATGTATCTTTATGTCTTTAAATTTGCTTCTTCAAATTTGTCACTTAGCTTCCTTCACAAACTTGTCTTCTTCATAAATATTCTTCAGTTTGTCCCAAATTTGTTTAGCTGTGTTACACCCTATCACTTTGGTGAATTCTTTGTGTGACAAAGAGGCATACAAGGTATTTCTTGCCTTTCCATCACACTCTAAATTTCTTGTCATAGCATCACCTTCACTAATAAGGATAAAGCCACTAACAGCAAACTCAAACACATTTATACCAAGTGACATTAGATATGGAAGAATTTTATTCTTCCATAACTGATAATTCTGTCTATAAAAAATGGGAATGCCTTTGTCATTAACATTGTTTAAACTATCCATGATATCAACCAGTAAAGATTCACAGTAGCAATAAACACTATCAGATTAAAGTAGACAAATTGGATCAATAGAGGAAACTAGCATTAATACCACTTGATGAGGAGCTTCTTAAGTCTTACACTGAGAGAAGGGTGAATTAGTGTAAGATATTCACTTTTTACAAATCATTTCAAATTAACCTCTGTAACTTGTTAGAGTTAATGATCTAATTTTTTATCTTTCTCCTTTATGTAAGAGCGGTTGTATGGATATTAATTAAACATAAGCACCCAAGAACACATATCAATTTTTAAATGGTTCACTCACAATGTGTGACCTATATCCACGATGTGATAGGATCACTCCTAAATCACATAATCCACTCTTGTTATAAAGGGATCTAGTTACAGTGTGGAAGGATTACTCCTTAACCACTTATAATGATCTTTCGATTACTAAGTTGATCTCCTGATCACTTAAAGGTTTGATCTCTCGATCACTAAATGAGATGATCTCCTGATCACTCAATGGACTAATCTCCCAATCACTCCAAGGGTATCCCACCGTTTTTTAGCAAGTTTATCAAGAGTTTAGTAACTAACACATTCTTGAGAAGGATCACTTAATCTTTTCTTTCCTCAGTGCTAGTCTTTGCTCAAACTTTGCTAATCTCTTCACTACAGGTTATTTCTACTATAAGTTCTCTCCCTCTATTGCTAGTGTTGCCTCACTTGTTGCTTGGACAAGTTCTTTCCTCCTACTGCCTCCTTTAGCCATGATAAGCTCTATTTTGTTGTCGGTGCTATTTCACTTACTGCCTTGATAGGTTTCTTCCCTTGCTACCGGTGCTACCTTACCTACTGCCTTGGCAAGTTGTCTCTTCTATTGCTGTAAGCTATCCGACCTGCTACTAAGTACATTTTCTTCTCTATTACTGCAAGTTGCTAAACCTACAGTCATCACACGTTTTCTCCTTAGCTACTGCAAGTTGCCAGATTTGCTATTAGGACACATTTTATCTTCTAATGTTACAAGCTGTCGAACCTATTACTAAGCACATTTTCTCCTCTACTATAGCAAGCTGCCAGACCTACTATTATTATTACATGTATGTGTTGCAATAGCTACTTGCATGGTCTGTTATTGCTACCTATACATGCTGTTATTACTGCTTACATGTGTTGTTGTCGCTGCCTGCACTTTCTACAATTGCTATCCACACGTGCTGCTATCACTACATACACGTTCTACTATTGTTGCCTATACGTGCTACTATTGCTATCTGCATGTAGCTATCACTGCCTTCCCATTCTACTATTGCTGTCCGCACGTTCTACTATCATTGCCTGCACATTCTACTATCGCTTCCTGTTAGTTCTACTTTCACTGCCTGCATATCTTGGTTATGCTACCCTTGCATTCTCCCACAATTGCAATTGCTAGTTGTAGTTGCTCTTAGTCATGCCTGCTGCAGGTTGTTGGATGTGCTATTGGTGTTGGAATTTATGATTGTTGGTTTTTTTGCACCTACTGGTTTGCCTGCACCTTTTACTCAGACCTTGTTGCTGCTTCTTCTGCCCAAAACTTACTACTGCTCTTGCAATCTGTAGTTGCTGGTTTGCCTAGTAGATGTGCTACAACTACTGGAATTGCTTACTTTGCAATTGCTAGGATTATAAGTTGCTGCTGGTTGTTATGAGTTACTGTTGGTGTTGCCGATTGTTGTTGGTGTAGCTCCCTACCCTTACCACAATAGGTTCCTTCTCCTTTTAGATTAATCGGCTACTACCTTCTTCTTTCTTTGGTGTGGTTGATGCACACCCTCTCTTCTGGTTTGGTGTGGTTATTGCACGCCTTCTCCTTTACTAGTTTAGTGTGGCTATTACACATTCTCCTTTAGTTTAGTGTGGTTACTACAATTCTCCTCTCTTTGGTGTGGCTACTGGCTGCTACATGTCTCCTTTACTGGTTTGGTATGGCCTCTAGTTGTTGCATGTTCTCCTCTGGTTTGGTGTGGCTACTATAATTCTTCTCCTCTTAGTTGGTGTGGCCAGTTGCTATACCTTTCCTTGTAATGGTCAGCTACTTTTATCCTTGACTGTAACTCTTTTGGTCGACTGCTGTAATTAGGTTTGTCGTTCTTCTCTTAAAATTCTGCAACACACTCTTGTCTTGCAAGGTGCATGGGGTTATTTATAAAGCCTTTAGATTAAGATTACATGATCATCAATAGTCATCATTGATTCCCAAAGGTTGCCCTATAATCAACGATTAGATTTGATTCTTAAAATTTAAGGTCAATGGTCAATATTGACTCATTGACTTTAATTGACCTACCATTAACAGTTTTGACCAATGACTTTATGCATCTCAACAACATTCAAAACATCAAATCAACCTAAATTACAATATTAGATGGTATTGACAACAAATCCAACATTAGCTATCAAAGATGGGCTTAACACAAGGCTTGTCTACAAAGGTTACTTACAAGTAGAAGGTGTTGACTTTAAAAAGACTTTTGCTCCTGTGGCTAGACTTGAAGCGATTAGACTTTTACTTACAAGTAGAATACAAGTAGAAATTATTCATGATCATTATTGCTTAAAGAAACTACAAATTTTATTAGATGGATGTGAAGTTTACATTTTTAAATAAAGAGCTTGAAGAAGAGGTATTTATTGAACAACCTGATGGTTTTATACTTAATCATGACGGTTCAAGTATGTTCAAATTGAACAGGGTTCTATATGGCTTAAAGTAAGCTCCAAAAGCATAGTATTCCAAGCTAGATACATGCCTCAAAGATATGAAGTTCAGAAAAGGGAATATGGACAGGAACTTGTACATAAAGGAAGATAAATAGGGCTAGTATATTGTTGTGGTATATGTTGATGACATAATTTTTGTTGTAGAAAAGGAGGCCCTTTGCACTACTTTCTCCAAGCAAATTTAAAAAGAAGTTTGAGATGTTGATGCTAGGTGAGATGAAATTCTTCTTAGGGTTATAGGTTTTGCAAAGCAAGGTTGGAATTTTTCTCTCCCAAGAAAAGTATGCTTATAAATTGTTAAAAAGGTTTGTGATGGAGAACTTTAAGAAGTAAGCCCTTTTATCACGGTTGAAACAAAGTTAAGCAAAGATAAAGAAGGCATCATGGCTGATCAGAAGGAATACAAAAAGTTGATTGAAAGCTTACTATATTTAACAACATCAAGGCCTGATCTTACTTTTGCTATAACACTCAATGCCAAATTTCAAAATAAGTCCAAAGAATCTCACCTCATGGCTGCTAAAAGGATTATAAGGTATATGAAAGGCACAAAAAATTATGGGCTGCTTTATGATAAAAGTGGACAGCTTAATTTGTATAGGTATATAAATGCTGATTGGGCTGAAAATTGTGATAATAGGTCAATGTCAAGTGGTGTATTTTATTTGGGTAATAAATGTGTTTCATGGCACAGCAAGATACAAAATTTAGTAACTCTAAGTATTATAGAGGCTGAATATGCAATTGTTACTCAAGCTTGTACTCAATTGCTATGGATGAAACAACAATTTGATAGATTGTGGCAACCAAAATGTCATCAATTTGTCAAAGAATCTTATCCAACACTCTAGAACTAAACATATTGAAATCAAGTACCACTTCATTAAAGAAAAAGTGGAGAAAAATGAAGTAAAGTTGGAGCATGTGCTTAATACAGAGCAAGTTGCCAATATATTCACCAAACTTTCATTAAGAGAGATGTTTCAAAAGTTAAGGCTGACCTTATTTGTTCGACCAACCCTCAGAGACTGAGGTATACCCCTAACCCCTCTCCTTTTTCCTTTTCTCTCATTTTTTGGATTTGTTGTCAAAAAGGGAGATCTTTTGCATAAATCCAAAAAGAGTATACATTGGTTAAAAGGGGGAATAGCTTGATGAATAAAAGGGGAGAAATTGTCTAAGGGGAGAAGTAAAAAACAAAGGAGAGTTAAAGGTACAAGTACATGCAACAAGGGAGATGTATGGTATAGGTAGAGCTGTGATTATGCTTAATTGTTGATTTATGGATTTAATGTGTTGCTAATAAATCCAAAAGAGGAGAATGTTGACCCCATCTTTGATGGCTAATGTTAGATTTGTTGTCAATAGCATCTTATACAGTTGTTTGTGTTGATTTGATATTTTGAATGTTGTTGAGATATAAAGAAGTCATTGATCAATACCATTGATGGTAGGTCAATTCTGAGGTTAATAAGTTAATATTAATTGTTGACCTTAAATTTTAGAAATCAAATATAGTCGTTGATTGTAGGGTAACCCTAGGGAATCAATGCTGGCCATTAATTTTA
>JAHLGO010000351.1:6719165-6809443 GCA_020615895.1 Ceriops decandra | reverse complement strand
TTACCCCTCTTTGTGACTTTTACCTTCTTGCCCCTCTTTGTGGCTTTTACCTTCTTGCCTTTCTATGTGGCTTTACTTTTTTGCACACTTAAAGCTAGTTGATAACAATTACAACCCATACAAGGCTATGGGAAAAACAAGAAGAATAAGAAGTAAAGGTAGTAATTGTATTTTGTGTCTTCCATATGCATAATCGTACTATTAAATTTAAGAATTTGATTAAGCAAATCGAGTTGTGATAGCTTATGAAGTAAAAGAGTTCCATAAACTAACAAAATGGTGTCTAATAACACCTAAAAATAATGGTAGAGACTTTAAACAAAGTTGTTAGTATAAGACAAAAGATTCCTATGTCCTTTCATTTGTATTCAATGATATAATAGATGATTATTAAACTAAATACAAATACCAAAATCCAATAACCAAATAAGCCAACCTAAAAAATTTGTAATTGGTGAAAAGGTGCATTACAATAACTTTAATCTAATATACCTAAGTATTTATTTTTTCTTAATGTATGCATGTTCATTGGTCAAGTGTCCAACTCTAAACTTGCGACCAATTTTAAATATATGCAAGCTCTAGTTATTAGCTTAAAGCTTTTAGATTAAATAAGTATAGGTAAGAAAAAAAATATGTTAACTAAAAGAGCCTTAATGATTATGCTCAAGAGACCAATCATACTAAGCACTTTTGTGATGGAATAACCTCTCACAGGAACCTATTGTCAAGTCCCCTCACATTATTATTAAGTTAGTTGGCAATTAGGAACCTTCTGTATTAGATCTCATCCATGTTAGCTCATTTTAGGATTCTTTAGATGGATTATGGCTCCTTAGAATACGATTAAGAAGTTGTATGCCAGTGCAGCTACTTTTACAATTAGCTAAGGTAAGAGTTCCAATAATCCCCCATTAAGTGCCTAAGATCCCTCATTGGAGTTACTCAACTAGAAGTTAGGCTCTTAAGAAGCAATAAGCCTTTCCAAAGATGATATGTTTAGGGCTTTTGATGTCTTTGCCACTATGGTACCTAGCTCTTATAAGGATGCACGCATTGATCCTATCACTAACTCCTGGGACCGCACAACTATTCTTGTTTATAAGGTAGAAGGTAAGGGCATTAAACCACATTATAAGTTCTAACTTCATCTTGTTGTTTCTTGCTCTAAGGTAAGTGCTTCTTTAATTACATTGGTTTTTAAGGGTTTACTTAAACAATTGAAGTTTGAAAAGGAGTTCATAAAGGCAAACTCATTTCAAAAGGAGAAAGATGATCATATTCTAGACTTGATGGCCAAAGCAAACAATTGACTCTTGCCAAGTGATAAATAGAGTTTGAGAAGGATTTTAGGAAAATAGTCACTTTAAAAGGAGAGAAATGATCTTTGAAGATTGTATTCTAGACTTGATGGCCAAAGCAAGCAATTAACTCTTACTAAGAGAAAATTGGAGATTTCTATCCAAAAGTTCAAAAAGAAATTTGCAAAGATTTAGAAAAGTGTAGTCAATCAGGACATCCTTCTATTGGCTTCAAACACCAAAGAGTAAGACTTAGAAGTGCCTTCAAGGAATTACCCCTTTGTCACTACTAGTTAGAGTTTAATACATCCAAGTAAGCTTTAGAGGCAAACATCAAGATAACGATGCTTAAAACAACCTTAAAGGATGTTTCCTAATGTAAAGAAGTGCTAATGAATGGGTGGGAACTCCTAATAGGTTTATCCCCTTTTAAGAATCCAATAGAAGAGTGGCTATTCAAAGTAATTTCTAGTATAATTGATGTCACCAAGATTTAAAACTAAATTTTTCTAGTGCTAGGAAGGTTGGGTTGACTCACCCTTTTTTGAACTTTCTTTCTTTAAAGAAGGATTTTTCTACTACAAATTTAGACAATGCACTTAGGCTTCCTTTCCTAAATCCTTTTGCTACTAAGTAATAACGAGCTTACCTAGTTTTCTAAGGTTTGCTTTTTGTTTTCATGCTTTTATTTTGCTTAACCCATAGGCTGTCACTTCATCCATTTTATGAATGATTTTAAGTTTATTGGCATGCTTTTGGCCTTTTTTTGTAGTTTGTTTCCTTAAGGCTATATTTGTCACAATTATTTTGCTCTATTAAACACTTTATTTCTTCTTTTATATTTGCCAAGTCTTTATAACTGTAAGGTAGGTGTACCTTCTCCTTAATATTAGTTTTGTTGGACCTCTCACTAGTTACCTTTCTATATAAATTTAAAGGTTGCTAACTTTTCTTCTACATTCTCCCTTTTGTTTCTTTATTGCCATTACCCCTCTATTCTTTAGAGAATATAAAGCATTTGCTTATTTCATGAGTGTTACTTATCATATTATTTCTAAAAGGGCTGGCATGTTTCTTGACATTATAATTATCCTCCTTTATAATCTTTATCCAGTCTATATGGGTAATCATAGTTTAAGAAACACATTAAATATCCTTACTTAAGCTTTATATGTGATAGTAATGCAAGAATAATTTATACTAAAGAAAGTTGTGTTCTTTAACCCTCCCTCAAGGTAAGCTTGGCTTATGTTAAGGATAAGCTTATGTGGACTTCATCATCCCTAAAATCTCTTTAATGAAGTGTATCTCACTACTTTGGTGAGCTAGTTCCAATGCTTCCTTGTTGAGGTGTTAAGTCCATCTTTGATGGTTAATGATGGATTTGTTGTCAACGCCATCTCACACAATTATATGTGTTGACTTGATATCATGAATACCGTTGAGATGTAGTAAGATCATTGGGAGAAACCAGTGAAGATAGGTTAACCCTGCCATTAAGGAATAAATGTTAACCATGACCCTAAATTTAAGGGACAAGATTGATTATTGATCATTGACTGCTGACCTTAAATTTTAAGAAGTTAATATTGACCATTGACCCTAAATTTTAAGAATCAAATCAAGTCATTGATTGTAGGACAACATGTAGGAATTAACAATGACCGTTGATGATTGTGTAGTCTTAATCCTAAGGCTCTATAAATACCCTTAGGAGCCTTGCAAAAAGAATATGTGTGTTACAAAAAATTGAGAGAGCCGACTAAAGAAAGAGGTGAGCAGTAAGCCTAGGGAAAAAGAGAGGTGAACGGCAAAAGAGAAGGTAGCCACTAAGCAAGGTGCAATCAGCCAAGAAGGAGAGAAAGAGAGCAAGGGGTAATTGGCCAAGGAGAGAGGAGCATCCACCAAGGAGAGGCAGCAAGGCAGTTTACCAAGGAAAGAAAGAAAGAGGGCAAGACAGCCAGCTAAAGAGAGTGCAGCAACCACCAAGGAAAGAAACAGAAGTAGCCACTATGGAGAAGCAGCAAGTGCAGCCGACTAAGGAGGAAAGAAAGAGAGCAAGGTAATCATCCACCCATACTAGTAAACCCTCACCATGACAGCCACCACACTAGCAAGCCCTCAAAAAGGTGATAATAGTAGTTGACCACCAAAACAACACATTTAAGAGGCTTTCTTGCACTAGCAATATGTCCAGAAGGCTTCCCAGTAGCAACAACATGTCCATGAGACTTTCCAGCAGCAATAGCACATCCAGGAGGCTTCCTAGCAATAGTAGCACACCCAAGAGACTTTCCAACAGTAGCCATAGGTCCAGGAGGGTATACCAACACTAGCAGCACGTCCTTACACAACCATAAAAGGTATACCAATAGTAGTAAACATCCCTGTAGGTCTAAGAAGGTGTACTAGCACCAATAACACATTTCTATACGTCTCGAATAGTATACTAGCAGCAATAGCATGTCCTTGCACATCCAAGAGAGTATACCAGCACCAGTAGCACCTTAAGAGGCTTCTTAACATTAGAAACACACCTGGGAATCAAGCAAAAAATCAAAACATGCAGCAGCAGGTTCGGGAATTAGTAGTCACCTATAGAAAGTGTAGTAGCAGGTCTGGGAATCAACTTGCAAACCAATAGTAGTGCGAAAAGATAGTTGCAATGCATAGGGATAGCAGTAGTGGCATGAGAAAACAACTGCAATGCCCAGGGAGAGCACCAGCAACATAAGAAAACTGCTGTAGTGCAAGGAGAAAGCAATAGTGGCACAAGAAAGTAGTAGCAACACACATAGGCAGTAATAGTGGTGCAAGCCGATAGTAAAAGCAGCATGCAAGGATAGCAGGAATAGCGTGTATGGACAACAGCCGCAGTGTAAGCGAAAAGTAGGTGCAGAGACTGTAGACAACAGGTATAGATTGTGCGGATAACGAGCACAACATATGCGTTGAACATCAGGTATAGCTTATGCGGATAATAAGCATAGTGTGTGTAGTGAACAGCAAGTATAACTTCTGTAGATAATAGGCACAGCTTGAAAGACAATGAACATCGCAGCGTAAACATTAAAACATGAACAAATAGTATTAACTATGCACATAGATAACAACAGACAAATGTGGTAGCACATATGGACAATAGCAGCAGTACATACTGACAGTATTAACTATGCACGTGAACAATAGTGGACAGACGCATCAGTGCGTATAGATAGCAGTGGACAAATGTAGCATCGTGTACAGATAACATTAATAGCACATATGGATAGTAGCAGTAATGTGTGTGGATAGCAATGGCAATGCACACAAGTAGCACAGGCAGTGAAGGAAGGAGAAGATCCATATTTTGCTCTAGTAGTTTGTATACATTGAGTGATCATTCTCCAAGAAAGGTTTTAATCATAAACTCTTGATAAATGTGTTGAAAATGGGTGGGATACCCTTGGAATGATCAGGAGATCGTTGTAAGTGGTTAAGGAATAATCCTTCCACAAGTGGTTAAGGGGTGATCCTTCCACACCATAACTACATCCCTTGAAAATAAGAGTCGATTATGTGATTTAAGATTGATCCTATCACACCATGGACGTAGCTCACACATTGTAAGTGAACCACATAAAAATTATCGAGTGTACTTAGGTGTTTACACATTAATTTTTATTCGTACGGTTGCCCTCACATAAAGGAAAAAATTAAAAATTAGATCATCAGTTCTAACAAGCCACAAATGTTAAATCCATATCGATTTATAAAAGAAGATAGCTCACTCTAATTCACCCCCTTCTTAGTGTAAGACCCACAACGGTCCTCATCAAGTGGTATCAGAGTTGGTTTTTCTATTGATCCAATTTTTTTGCTTTGAAGTGAAGTTGTTTGTGTGAGTTTTTATTTCTACTGCTACTTAAGATCATAGATAGTATGAACAATGTCAACAACAAGGGCATCCCTATGTTTGATGGATAAAATTATTAGTCATGGAAGAATAGAATGCTCCCATATCTGATATCCCTTGGTCTGGATATGTTTAAGTCTATTGTCAATGGCTTTATCCCTATTGTTAAAGATGATTCTATGACGCTGGCTTATTAGAACTTGAAATGTGATGGAAAGATGAGAAATGCCTTATATGCCTCCTTATCTGATAAAGAATTCACCAAGTTGATGAGATGTAAAACAACCAAGCAAATTTAAGACAAATTGAAGAATATCTATAAAGGAGACAAGGTTGTGAAGGAAGTTAAGTTACAAATCTAGAGGAGCAGATTTGAAAACATAAAGATGTAGAATGATAAGACTGTGGATGCATTCTTCACAAGAGTCAACAAAATTGTGTGCTCCATCAAAGGCTATGGAAAGGGGATACACGATGCTACTGTGGTAAAGAAAATACTTAGAACCTTACCCGAAGCTTATAACGCCAAAGTCTCTTCTATAAAAGATAAAGATCTAGATAGGCTACCTTTAGATGACCTACATAGCATATTGGTGACTTATGAAATAAGAATAGCCCCAATGAAGAAGGAAAAGCTATTTAAGGTGAAGAATGAGTTGGCCTTCAAGGCAATGAAGAAATTAAGGATTAAAGACCAAGAAGTGGAATATGTTAACAACTCTGGAGAAGAAGATGAGGAAAGGAAAAGGGAAGTACAAGGGAAAACTACCCTTGAAGTGCTTTAGCTATGGAGCAATTGGGCACTTTGCCGTGGATTGCCTAAAGAGAAAAGAACCAAACAATGAGGATGATGATGAGCCAGTCCTAAGAAGGAGGACAAAACAATCCAGCTACTTTAAAGTTGGAAATTTAAGTGCCAAAGGAAAAACGAAATTCTTCATATCCAAAAGAAGGAAGCTAAATGAAGAGGATGTGCTAGTCACTCAAGCAAATGATGATCAAGACTCTTCAAGTGATGAGGAATCAACAGAAAAGGATAAGGATGAGTTAGTGCAACAACTTGAGAAGGAATTGAGAGCTTGTTTGCACAAAAACAACAAGCTAGAAAAAGAGGTAAAACATCTCAAGAAATTGTATGAAAATTCTGTTGTTGATGAATCTAATCTCTAGGTGAAAGAAAAGGAGTTGGAAGCAAAAAAGAGAAGTACTTGAAGAGGATTGAGGAGCTGATTATACTTAAGTCAAAGCAAGGAAAGATACATGAAGATCTTAGTGCCAAGGTGATTACATAAGAGCAAGAGGTGTTGATTTTGCAAGCCAAGCTCCACAAGGCTGAGTTTGAGTTAAAAAAAAAAAGCATTAAAAAAGCTTTATACAAGCTATGGAAGTAAAAGAGAGTCATCATCAGCAAATTCCAACAAAGTGGATGCTACCAAAAAGTTGAATGAGTGTTTAAGCAAACAAAGACCTTATTTCATAGGGAAGAAAGGACTTGGCTACATTAAAAAGTTGGGTGAGAAGGTAGAAAAAAAAAAGAAAAAGATTGTGTTTATACTCAAAAACAAGCATAATGATATGATGGAGAAGAGAGACCAACCCAAGTTAAAATGGGTCAGGAAAGTTATGGTGGTGACTCCCATCCACAGGAGATAAACTGTCAAAAATGGAGAGAAGGTTGCCACACCAGCTGCTAAAGAAAGAAGATATGGACTTGTTAAGAGAATTAAATCCAAATTTAAACGATTTTGCTAAAGTTGTGATAAGTATGGGCACAAGGATAACACTTGCTGGAGTATTTGGCCTATAATGAAGAGGAATGTGAGGCAAGAGTCTAGGGGGAGACTCTGTCAAGAAAGGAAATAGTCTCAAGTGGAAAGAAGTCATATTCCATTTAGAAAAAATTTTGATTTATTGGGAGAGATCTATGAAAGATGTGAAAGGGTTGGACACACTACAAAGGATTGCTTGACATTGCTGCTCGATCAAGAAGTGCAAAAGAGAACATGCCAACCATTGGTTCCGATCAAAGAGTGGAAAGGAGAACACCTGCACATCTCCCATATTCGACTAAAGAAGAAAAAAAGGAATAGAAACGTATATGGTTATGGAAGTAGCCTTAAAAAATTCCAAGAAAGAAAAACCATGGATCGTAAATAGTGTCTACTCTTCACATATGACAAGAGACTCCAAGATGTTGAAGGAAGTAGCAAAATATGATGGAGGGTCTATCAGATTTGGCAATAATGACATTATAAAGATTCAAGGTATAAATGCTGCTGAAATTGGTGCAAAAAAGCTAAAATCAAAGAATGTTCTTTATGTTTAAGGGTTAAAACACAATCTTATAAGTGTTAACCAGCTGTGTGATGATGGACATGAAGTTACTTTCAACAAGAATGGTTGCACAGTAAAGAGATTAAGAGATGGTGCTATTCTTACTAAGGGTAAAAGAACAAATGGAAACTTATATCAAGTTTCCAAAAGCAAAAACACATGCTATATGAGCTCTAAAGATGAGAATTTGTTATGGCATGGAAGAGTGGGACATCTTGGACAAAAGAGGCTGAACTTAAGTATTCAACCATACCCTAGAGGTTGAGGTATTCTCTAACCCCTCTCCTCTTCCCTCTTCTATTTCTATGGATTTATTGTCAAAGGGGGAGAACATGTCAAAGGGAATGAGCAAAACAAGGGAGTTAAACTAGGTTAAAGGAGATGCATGGTTCAAGGGAAGCTGTGAATAACCATGTGCATGGTTAGATTTAATGTGTTACCAACAAATCCAAAGGGGGAGATTGTTGAGCCCATCTTTAATGGTTAATATTAGATTTGTTGTTAACACCATATCACATAAATAGACGTGGATAGTAGGAACAACATATATGGAAAGTAGCCACAATGCAAGCAAACAACAAGTGCAGAGACCATAGATAGCAAGCACAGTGCATACAAATAGTAAGGATAGAGACCATAAATAGCAGGAGCACAAATAGTAGGCACAACTTGTGTAGACAGTGAGCATAGCTTATATGGTGGATAGCAAGTATAGCTTATGCAAGCAGCAGGCACAACTTGTGAGGATAGCTAGCATAGCGCGTATGGATAACAAGCACAGCGCATTTAGACAGTAGGCAGATGCGGCAGTGCAAACAGACAGTATTAACTACGCATGCAAATAGCAGCCAACAAACAGGGCAACACATATGGACTGCAGTGGATAGATACAGCAACATGTACAAATAGCATTAATAGTATGCATAGACAGCAGCAACAATGTATGCAAATAGTAGCAGCAACACACAAGGGCAACGACAACAAGTGAAACAACACCAACATTGAAGGAAGGAAAAGATCCAAATTTTGCTCTAGTAGTCTATATACATTAAGTACTCATTCTCCAAGAAAGATTTGAATCACAAATTCTTGATAAACTTGTTAAAAAAGGGTGGGATACCCTTAGAGTAATCAGGAGATCATTGTAAGTAGTTAAGGAGTTGTCTTTCCACAAGTGGTTAAGGAGTGATCCTTCCATACCATAACAATATCCCTCGATAACAAGAGTGGATTGTGTGATCTAGAAGTAATCCTTTCACACCATAGACGTACCTCACACATTATGAGTAAACCACGTAAAAATTATCGTGTGTTATTGGGTGTTTGCACATTAATTTTTATTCATATGGTCACACTCCAATAAAGGAGAAAATTAAAAATTGGATCATTGGCTCCAACAAGACACAGAGGTTAAATCTAGATCGATTTGTAAAAACAAGATAGCTCACATTGATACACCTCCCTCTTAGTATGAGACTTATAACGATCTTCATCATGAGGCATTTTATCCTTACCAAATGGGTAATTTGACCTAGATGTGTTGTAACCTTTAAGCAAGGATTAAGAGATTTATCCATTAAGAGTGGTGTAATTATGCCTTAGCATTTCACTGTCCACTTCTTTGGCATGCCCTCCTTCGCACCTTAAGCACTAAGCTTTTATTCCCTCTTGGTACTTGTAGCAAGGTAGATAAGGCATGCTTATGACAATCTTTATAGCTTATATAAATCACCTACCTTAGTCCTTTCCATTAAAATAGGAACTTCCTTTTTATAAGACTTGTTGGTGTCCTCTTAGTTTGAAGGGTCCTATATATGCAAAGACTATTTTATTCAAAATTCAACACTTGTGCTTTTGTTATTAAATTTCTCTTATAATTAAATGAACTACATCCAAAGTTTAGATTATTGAATTTGTTAGGCCTTTTTGGTAATTGTATGAACAAACAAAGTTACATCCTAGTTGCTAACAAAATTCTCCTTTTATGGAAGTTAGCAGTTTGTTTAATCTTCTATTGATGTATAACCATGCATCAAGTTCTACTTAATGAATTGGAAAGGATTTCACCATAATCTCAACTTTATGATTTGGAGAAAACCAAAGGCTACATTTTGGCTTCAAATGTTTTCCTGGCTTTACATTTCATATATGTAAACAAAACTAAGTAGTTTCCATTGGCTATTTGATTTCCTTCTTCATTTATATAGTATGATTGTGTTTTGGCTTTCCTTATTGGTCATCATTCCCATAGGTTATCATATCTCCATTAATGTGGGCAACGATTATGCTTGAATAATGATGAATTTAAATTTTAATTATGATATATGTCTAAGATTATTAATTGGCCCTTAAATCTTAAAAGTATGAGGTCTCAGTAGACATTTCTTCCTATCCTCGAAACTATTTGTAGCTTTTCTCCATTTTGAATTTCCTTGAAAGAGTCTTATATGGGTGATGTAGTTTTTTCCTTAAATAATTAAGACTAAATAATATGTTTAAGCTCTTGTTGTATACATTCATTGTCTCCTTACTTTAGAAAATGAAAAATGTATACAACTCTCTATTGTAATTACAAGAGCAAGGTGACCTAATTAAGTTTAGATTACTTTTAATATAGGGACACACAATTCTTTTTATGAAAAGCATGGCCTCTATTTAGTTAATGGGGAAAGAATCCTTAATGGATTAATCCAATGTTCTCTTATGAATTTGGGACTAATTTGTCTTTGATTTTCTTCTTCACCAAATTAGACATATTTTTTCCTATTTATGCAAAGTGGTTAGTTAGATTGTGGATGTGACTTGAATTACCTTTTTCCTTAGTGGCTTGCAACATTTCTTATCTTTGTCTTTATTATTTTTCTCCTTTTTCCCTTTCCGTGCATTTATATGTTTAGATGAGTAGGAAAGACCTCACCCTTGTTATTTTTCTCAAGAGTTAATATTCTATTTGTAATATCTTTTTCAAGTACCCAATTTATTCCCTAGTGACCTTGTCTCAAGTAGTTTTGTATTCTATTATGTCATCTACTAGTTATCTTACTTTTTTATAGATTGTGAGCAAGGTGACTGACCATATCCTGTATGGTTTATATATTTATCCACACCTTGTGTTTGTTTTATAATGCTAGCTTTCATGACAACTAGTTAGCTAAGGGTAGAGACTTATACTTGTTGTATTTGTTTTTTCTTATATGTAATTAGGTAACCAAGAAATGCTACTCTTATATTTTTGGAAAACTAATAAAATAAATACTTTTTCATGTTATATCTCACTTTCATCATTTACAAAATAAATAGCCACTTGCCAAGCACTTTTGTTTTCACCTTGTTAAGACTTTGAAGACATAATCTTAATCATCATCTTGAGTGCTTGTCATTTTAAACTCTAGTTAAGCAAATCTCTAACTATATTATGATTTTCTCATGTGCTTATCATGCCTTATCTATTTATCCATGAGATGATTTCCATACAATAATCAAAAGTCATGTTTAGGAATTATTTTTTTCTATTATCTTTTTATATTCTATTAAGTTATTACTCACTAACTAAGTTGCTTTTTGCTTACTTTTCATTAGTCTTTGTCTAGCTAAGAGTAAAGGTTATTCTAGGAATTTATGTATGTTAAGATTTCATATAGAGATGATCTTTTGTAGTAATCATCCTAAAGTTTCCTTTTCTTTTCACCAATTATGTCATTTTCATCGGCTTTTATCGAGCTAGGAGTGAAGACCACATAAGGAATTCATGCACCTAGGATCCTTTGTGCCTTTTTTATCCTTTTTTGTTTTTTTAGGAGAGCATTGCACCATGTTTGTTCCATATGTAATGGCAATCAAGGGCTCTTCTTATAGTGGCTAGCTAAGTTATGCACACATTATTTAGTTTTTTATGGAGATGTCTTTGGGTCTTTTATGCCTATACCTTTGAGTATTCAATGTCCATATCTTTAGGTATTTTAATTGTTACTTTTTTAACTCATGTATGTTTATCTTAACATAAAGCATTAATTAAGGAGCTATTTTTATAATGGTTAGTCGAATTGACCATATTTTTAACTTCTTTTTTTTTTAACACCAACCTTATGCATGTTAGTCTCAACACATATTTAATTGAGGTCTTTTTTTTTTTTTTTTAAGGATAGCTCTACACCATACTCATTATGAGAACTTTGTTTTTTAAAACAAAAGAAGATATAACTGATGAAGGTCCACTTGTAACAGTATCAAACAACTAAGGAATTAATGCTTTACATAATCTTGGGGGCCCAATGACAAGAATGAGATTACAGAAGGCTTGATAAGTACTTAATAGTTTAATTTGTCAAGTCCAAGAGCAAGAAGTTGCTCAAAATGATTGGTTGAGGAACATCCCAAATCCATTTTAACATGTTTTATGTGACGAATGAGCAAGACAAAGGCTAGGATCTTGGAGTAAGAGAAGTTATGAGGCTACGGAATGAGTTTCAAACCAAAGCATGCAAGCATCAAGTGCCATGATCGCAACAACCTTGATAACACAGTAAGTCCAATGGCTAGACACTAATAAGCATTAGGACAAACTAATTCTTTAGGGTTTTAACTACCAATTTGGCTGGGCTTTTACTTATTTTAAACCTTATGATGTATATAGAGTTTAGCACCTTATATAGCCTTATTATTTAGGAAACTTTACAAGTTTATGTTGTATTTCACTAATAAGTCATAAGTTCATATAGTAAATAGGGTTTGTATATTGTATATGTTTATAAATACAGGTGTAATTTGGAGGGGCGAAGGTACATCAAAATACAACTTTACAACTACAAGAGACATTGTTTTCTCTCAAGTTTCAATACAAAAGAGCATCATTTCCATTAGTTCTTTATGAGTTTATTGATTTACATGCTTGATTGTGTTTTTTAAACTTATCTTCTTTAACCTTGTGTTACATAGGAGTGGTGTTTAATCCTTTGATAATTGTAGTTCGTAGTTGCTTTATAATCATTAGGTCATAATTGTTTATTTCATCACCTATCTTAGGACAATCCTAGTGTATTAATTTTGGTGTTAGGTTCCGGTTCATTATAATTGGAGTTCATATCAATAGCATTACTAACAATAAATTTTCAAATTGGTTGAATTTCAAATCCTTAGAATCAAAGTCCCATCAAGTTATTCCAGTCCATAATTTTCAAGTTAAATGACTTTTGCTACCCTATAAAGACCTTCCCAGTTAGATATTAAATTGAAGGTTCCTTCTTAACTCTTACTTGCTTCCCACTTACAAAGGGCCATGTTACCTTTCAAAAAAGGTCATTCATAAACTCACTTATTATGATATTTAGTCAGTTTTTACTTGTATGTTATCATGTTAATCATAAATTGTTTATTGACTTCTTCCAACATATACAAATTAGCCTTAAGGTTTTCATTGTTGGCATCTTTTTAGAAATTGGCAAAGTGATGGCCAAGTTCACCAACTTCAGCTGGTACCATGTTTTTTATCCAAATGCCTAAGCAAAAGGAGTTTCCCCAGTAACTACTCTTGCCAAGTGCCAAAAAGAGTTTGCTAAACCTCTTTTTAATCCTTAGATTATGGATCTATTGGTCATTTCAACTTGTCCTTTAGTTTAGAGATATTTGAAAGCTACAAATTTTAGGTAATGCCTAGTTGTTCACAAAAAGTTATGAACTTGGCATCATTAAATGCTTTATGTTATTTGTGATGATAACCTATAAGATTCTAAACTTGTATATGATGACTTTCAAAACAAATTTATTCACATTAGCCTCTACTATAGTGACTAAAAGTTCTACTTCCACCCAATTGATAAAATAATGAACTACAATTATTGCAAACTTTATTCCTCTTATGGTAAGTGGGAATGACCAATAAGATCCATTCTCCATTATACAAAGGACTATAGAGTGATGATTGAGGTAAGCAGGGTTCTTGGTTGTTATGGTAAGTTTATGAAATGTTAGCAACTATCATACTTTTGTACCAATTCTAGTGAATCCTCTTTTAATGTGATTGCTACATATTCTTTCATGGTTTCCCTAAGGGCATAATTGCCTTATTCTTCTCTCAAACATTTAAGTAATGAAAGGTTGATGGATCTTTTGTACAAACTTCCATCTAGAAGAGTGTACCAGGCCATATTGTACTTTACTTTTTGTGCATCTTATTTGTCTTTTAGGAGCTTCATAATTCAGAGATATTTAAAAATTTAGTCCATTCATGTTAGTTTACCTTATGTGATTCCAACCTCTATAATTACCACCTCATAGTTAGGATGTTCTAGTGTCTCTATTATAATATGCCTTTTTGCTCTGACATTCCAAGATGGATGAAATTCAGAGAACTCATTACTCACACATTCTCTACCCTTAAGATCTTTATAAGTTCTAGTTAGACTACCATTTTCATGAGGTCTTCTTGAATCCCTTTTAGCTTCTTTAAACACTTGGCCATAACTTCTTCTTTGGCTTTATATTTCATTATGAAATGGTTGATTGTGCACTTTCAAAAATTTGATTTTTAGAGTCTTTACTATTTCAAAGCCAATGATGGGAACTTCTTATTTAGCTTTATTATTTAAGATTAGAAATTAAAATTGTAATGTGTATTTAAAGATGACATTCTTGAATCTTTGGAAAACAATATAAGCTCCACTTGCTTCCTTGCTTAAACAACCATCTACATGTATCATCTAAGGGGTAGGAGCTTGTGGGCTAATATTCCCTTGACTGAATCATGTCCACTTGCTAATGAAATGAGTTAGTGTCTATCCCTTTTATAACCTTTATGAGTTAGAACTAAATGTCAAATTCTTCCAATTTCATTATCTATTTTAGCATCTTTCCTACCATATTAAGTCTTTATAAGATCAACCTCAAAGGTTTGTTTGTAAGGACAATGATCTTTTAGGCTTGGAAATACAATATAAGTTTTATAGTTGAAATTATGAGGGCAAATATCACCCTTTCAATCTTTAAGTATCAAAGCTCATTAGCTTGCAAAACCTTACTAACAAAGTATACTTTTTAAGCAAAACCTTATTCATAAACTAATATAGAACTAGCCATATAGACACTTACTGCGAGGTAAAGATATAGTTCTTTCAAAACTAGTTTACTAAAAAGGATGGCAAAAGCTAGGTAGTTATTTTGTTTAGCAAAGGCTTGTTTGCATTCTTTATTCCACCTGAATCTTAACACTTTCTTCAATATTTGGAAAAATTGCAGCTTCTTATCTCTATATCTCAAAATAAACCTATTCAAGTAGGTTACCATGCCTATAAAGGACTAGACTTTTCTCATGCTTATTAGAGAAAGAAGATTCTAAATGGCTTACATCTTCTTTGGATTAGCCCCAATCCCTCTATAGGACACAAGGAATCCTCAAAATTCACCATTCTACATCCTAAAGGTGCATTTGATGGGATCAAACTTCATGTTAAGCTTCTTTAACATGTCAAAAATTCCTTGAAAGTTAGCTATGTGGCCTTAAAAGGCCTTGCTTTTAACCAATATGTCATCAACATAAATTCCACACAACTACCTATTTGGTATTTAAACATTTTATTAACCAAAAATTAATAGTTAGCTTTAATATTCTTAAGTTCAAACAACATTATTTTGTAATAGTATGTTTTTTTTAAGTGGTGATAATAGTCTTATCTTGGTTTGACTCATACATTAGGATTTGATTATATCCACAAGGGTAATGTGCATATGCCCTAAAGTCCTATTAACATGTTAATCAATGTGAGGAAGCTGGTAACTATCTTTTGGGCATGACTTATTTAAGTCCATGAAGTCAACAAAAATTCTTCACTTGACATTATGTTTTTTCACAATTACTTTATTCACTAACCATATTATATAGGCAATGTCTCTAATAACATTTGCCGACAATAGTTTGTCTATTTTTTCTTCATTTAAGGCTTCCCTTAATAACATGAAATTCCTCTTCTTTGGCTCAATAGCAAGGTAGTTAGGATTTATGCTCAATCTATGGGCCATGACTTTAAGATTTATCCCAAGTATATTAGTGAAGACCCATATAAAGATTTCTGCATTGTATCTTAAAAAATTAATGATTTCTCCCTTTTGATTGGGTTTTAGTTTTTCTCTAATCTAAAAGAGTTTTTTTTTTTTTTATGGTTTTTCGAGGTTAAGAGGGATTTGTATTAACCCTTCAATAGGCATTCCCTTATGTTGAGGTTTTTTCTTTCTCATGGTCCAAGTTAAAAACTTTGAAATTGTTTCCCTTTCTTAAAACTCTTAGGCTTGCTTTTGATATCTTCAAACTTCTTTAATCCCAACTAATTGAGAAACTTCACATTTAGATGTTTGATAGATAAGACAGCATCAAAATCTCAAAAAGCTAGCCTCCCTAAAATTATAGGAGGAAAAAGTGCTAACCACCAAGATTTCCAAGGTTATGTCCTTAGATTAAGGTGAAAGGCCTAAGATGATATGCACATTAATTGTCCCTTGTGAATTGAAAACCTTACCTAAGAATTCTATCTTATCATCCTTTGTGAATCCCCTTTTCACAAAAGTGTTGTAATACAAGATATCCACTAACACTTACTATACATCAAAGTCATTCGTCAAGATGTTGATTACCAAAATGTCATCATAAGGATAATTAATTCCTTTACAATTGTTATCCATAATGTGATTAGAGTTTTGATTTCATTCATCATTTGCCTTGTACACTCAAAACTGGTCTTGCATATAACTTTCTTATTAATGTTATAATATTAAATCATTAAACCAGTCATAATCACATTGATAACTCTTTTGGCAATATAGAGGAATAATAACATTATTTACTTTAATCCCTAACATGTTCCATTTTCTGCTACTCCTTTCGTTTTTCTTTCCTGCAAATTCTTGAGAGTTTGCTTTTCTAAATTTTTTCCACCCATTATGTCATTTGTTTTCTTTGTTGTTACACTTTCTTGAATCGCGATTCAATAGTAATTTCCACGATCATTGGATTAGACCTTAGGAAAACTCAGTTGGAATCTACTCTCTTCATCAATCTGTTTCAGTTGACGCATTCCTGTGACGGGAAATCTGTGGATTCTCCTCTTTGATTCCACTTTCAGGTGCGTCGATTTGTGTATAAATCAATTATACCCAATTTTGAACCACCAGCAAATTTTTTTCCCCTTGTCAGTTAAATTCTTGTTATCTTAAATTCTACATGTAATGTTCTTTTAGCTTAAAAGTCTAGCTTCAAGTTTTGTTGACCTCACCTTACTTTTCTTTACATACAAACTTTTGCAACATTCCTTATTTAATAAGCTCCTCTATCTCATTCTTCAAGTAATGACAATCCTCTGTGGTATGATCATAATCATTATAAAAACACAAAAACTTAGTTTGGTCTCATGATTAATGGGAGGAATAAAGTTAAAAAGGCTACTTAACTAAGTTTTTTCTTTAATTTCCATAAGGATGTTGGACCTAGTGCTTGTAAAAGAGGTGTATCATAAGTAGCAAGATTTCAGGCTAAAGCTCCTCTATTTTCTTGTGTTGTAGTGGAGTCCTACTTCTTCTCTTGCCTTTTTAATTTATAGTCATCCTTGTTCTCCTTGTGATCCTCAACTTCATTCCTTGCCTTTATGGCATCTTTCACCAAAATGAACCTTTTCACTATTTGCATGACCTCTATAGAGTTTATAAATGGCTAAAAAGTAGGTGAAGTAAAATTTTTTAAGGCTAGTGCAAAAAGCCACCATTGCAAAGTCAAGTTTAACTCTTGTATGCATAACAACTCCATTTTAAATTGGGCCATATTCTCCCTTAATGATTTGCTTGGTTGTTGACAAATAGCTATCAATGTTATTGAGGCCTTTTTTTTACCTTTTATTAATGATAAACTAATTAATGAACAATTGGCCCAAATATTCCAAGTTCACAATGGAAGTAGGAAGAAGTTTTGCATGCCAACACTAGGCTACCTCTTTAAGAGTGCTAGTGAAAACCTTGAACAAAATGGCATTAGAGGCTTTATGTAAGGACATAAGAGTGCAAAACCAATTCTAATGATTTATTGAGTCTAAAGTTTCATCATACTAATCAAGGTTAGGCATCTTGAAATTTTATTTTAGACAGATGCATCATCGATCTCGTGAGAGAAAAAAGAATCAAATATATCTTTCTATTAAAAAAAAAAGAAAAACTTTTTACTTTGCAATGTAGCTACTTGGAGCATATGTTTCTTAACCTTTTTCATAACCTCAACCTCATTTAAGAGAGGTTCTTTAGTTTTTTTTAATTAAATGCCATAACTATGTTGGAAAAGCTACTAACAAAAGACTTATGTCACCATCCTACCTAGAAATAGCTAGAGAATGTTTTTAAGACCTTTATAGTGGTGAGATGAATGGCAAAGGATCAGTATCCTTGTTGGTGTTAGTAGGGTTATATTACTTCTATTGGTGATGTCTAGATTTTGATTTTAGGTTTTAAAAGGATTTATGGAGTTGAACATTAAGCCTATACCTTACTTGGTGCAAGGCTAATTTTAGGCTTTAATAAGGGGAACCTTTTTGTTCTTTAATTAAGGATGCTAATGTGATAGTTAAAGCCTTAATCTAGGGCTAAAGTAACAATTGAATAGGCATTGTATTTTATTTTTTTTAAAGGAATCATCTCTCATGACTCTGATATAAAAGGACTTATAAATATCACAAAAAGAAAAGAGACGATAGGTTAGATTTTAAACAAGAAAGGAACAAACACATAGAGTGTCCTTCCTACAAATGATGCCAAATGTTGATGGTGGTTTCCAAATGGAAGCATGTGACCTATAAGATAAGGAAAAAACTATAAGGTACTGGACTATAGTTAAACATCAATACTCTAATTCCTAAATCAATAAAATCTCCTTAAAAGAACGAAGAAGACAAAGTTTGGTGTATTAGGATTACCTTGAGAGGTGGTGATCATAGGGTGTATATATAATATCATTAACTAGTAATAGAATGATACAATTGAGGGAGCATGACAAAGGCTTCTTAGCATGTAGTTCTAGCATACTCTTCTAATATGCCTATTACCTTAAGCACTACTTTGTCAAGGACGCTAAAGAGATGCCATGCAATAATTGAGAAGCTTAAAGTGCCCACACGAAGTACAGAGATATGGGCATCTTTAAGGATGACAATTATTTCTTCCTACTAAGGAAGGTCTCTACTAGTTGCAGTATAAAAAGAGGTGAAGACAATAAAAGTGTCATCTAAATGGGTATGAGTAAAGAATATTTAAATTTCTATTTAGAGGATAATATCTAAGTTGAGCCTTTTAAATCTATGGTAGGCTTGTAAGAGGCTTAGCAATATAACCGTACTCTTTCTTTTATGTATAATTCCATTACACTTAATACAAGTTATCTATTCCTAAATTTTATTTAGTAATCTATTTTTAATGTTGAAATAATTTTTGAACATGAAATTGATCATAAAATTGTATGATCAAGTTAGTTACAAGTTAAAGTTATGCCATACCTTATTCATTTTTCTTTACATATGATTAACCAATAACTTGTATGTGCCTTTCTCACCAATTAGGGTTATTCAAAAGATTATTAGAGAGAAATTCACAAATTATCATGATTCAAGTTTGATGAAAGTCAGATATATAGTCTTTTATACATGTAATGACGATTATGGATAAAATGCTTTAATGGTTGTGGAGGATCTAGTTGACATATATGTACTAAATTAAAGATAGAAAAAGGTGGAAACTGTAACGTCTTTCTAGTTTGTGAGACATCAACTAAACATGGCATGACTTGGTTTGTATTCCAAGGTAAGGCCATCTTCACTCTATTACACATATCTTCATTCGGTACTACATAGGTCTATGTAACTGGATTTTCATGTATCAATCAATTAACATATATATGAATAACTATTGCCATATATGATGAGTGATGATGGAAACCATATTGTACCATTTCAAATCAATAAAGGAGTTGATGCTTTGTAAAACCTTGAACCACCAATTACAAGGGCAAGGTCAAAGAAAATAAAAAAAGCACTCAATAACTTATTGTGCAACATTTACTTACAGGAAATTGCTAGGCACGAGTTAAGGATGATAAATGCTTCACCAGGGCTTGCAAATGTGTCATTTGTGAAGGAATATGAAAACCATGGCCTTGAGAAGGAAGTTAGAGTTGGAAGCCTGTCCTTGGGCATTTTAAATAGGTTATTTTCATATGTTATATTGTTATGTAGTAGGTTGGACAAATTTCAACATCTAAATAGGTTATTTTCATATGTTTTATTATTATTTAGTGGGAAAGATGAATTTTCTTAATAAGCCTACCTTAACAACTAGGGTTTTTAGGAGTTAGCATATAAAAAAAGAAAAATGATGGCTAGAGGGGGCAAAACTTCGTTTTATGAGTAAATGAGCTATTTTCTTTGGTTCTTTGAGAACTAATTCTAAACTTTTATACTTGATTGTGTTGCTTCAATAACTTATCTTCTTCAATGTTGTTGTTTTTAGAAGTGGCGTCTGAATTCTATAGTTCTAGTTCTTGGTTATTTATAATCATTAGGTCAAAACTCTGATCCCTTAACCTTTGTTAGAACAATCCTATACCAATATTAATGTCAGGTTCTGTTTACATATAATCAGAGTTCATATCATTTGGTATCATAGCTCAAGTTCATCTTTTTGAAAGCCAAACTAGGGGAAGAAGGAAAAGAAGATGACTCCCAAGCTTAAAACCAATTCACATAGACCTAAGACTAGTAAGGGCAACCTTGAAAAGGGCAAATTTAAGGAAAAACTCAAGGACACCCAAGGAAAAACTAGGGATATCAAATGCTTTGGATGTCTAGATAGGGGTCATGTGGCTTCACAATATCCTAAGAAGAGAACCATGTACCTTAAAGAAAATGGTGACTATATGTCTAGCAGCAAAGTTAGTGATAAAGACCAAATGCCACCATTAGAGGATGCTAGTGATCTTTATGAAGGAATAGAGTATCCAAAGCATGGTGAAAAGCTTTTAGTAGTAAGGAAAGCCCTTAGTGTGCAGGTTAAGGAGGATGATGTTGAAATGCAACGGGAAACTATTTTCCATACTCGACATTTAGTTCGGGATATACTCTGTTGCTTGATCATAAATAAAGGTAATTGCACTAATGTAGCTAGTACAAAGTTGGTGCAGAAATTGAACTTGCCTACAATTAAACATCCTAAGCCATAGAACTTGCAATGGTTGAATAATAATGGAGTAGTGAAAGTGACTAAACAAGTTATGGTTCCATTTTCCATTAGTAAATATAAAGACAAGTTATTTTGTGATATTGTACCTATACAGGTAGGGCATTTATTATTAGGTCTTCTTTTGCAATTTGGTAGAAAAGTTTTGCATGATGGTTACAAGAATCATTATTTTTTCACCATGGATGGAAAACCATTCATACTTGTTCCATTGACTCCAAAACAAGTGTACGAAGACCAAATGAGACTTTATGAAAATAAACAAAAGACAATAAGTGAAAAGAAAGAGAAAGTAGAGAGAAAAGAAAGTGCAGGAAAGAAAAATAAGGTGAAGACACTTGTAAGTGATAAGTACAAGAGTGGTCAGGTTCAAAAGAGTGAAGATAAGAGAAAACGAGTGTATTTGTAAAAGGAGCAAATGCTAGGGTTGCCTTTTAAGCTAGGCAACAAATGATCTTAATTCATTACAAATATTCTTATTTCTCTAACACTAATATTGATTCATCTTTGTATAGTGCTATTTAATCTTTGTTATAGGATTATAATGATGTATTCTTTAAGAAGATCCCATATAGTTTAACACCAAGGAGAGGTATTAAACATTACATTGATATGATTCTTAGATCTCCCATTCCCAATAAGCCAACGTATAAAAGTAATCTTGAAAAGAAAAAGGAATTTCAAAGGCAAGTTGTGAGTTGTTAAAGAAAGGACATGTAAGGGAAAGCATAAGCCCATGTACAATAGTATTGCTTATGCTAAAGAAAAATGGATCTTGGAGGATGTGTGTCAATTGTAGAGCTATTAACAAAATGACAGTTAAGTATCAACATCCTATACCTAGGTTCGATGATATGCTTGATGAATTGTATGGTGCTTGTTACTTCTCTAAAATTGACCATAAGAGCAGGAATCATCAAATTAGAATGAGGGAAGGTAATGAATGGAAAATTACATTCAAGATTAAGCATGGTTTGTATGAATGGTTAGTTATGCCCCTCGATTTAACTAATGCACCTAGTACTTTTATGAGATTAATAAATCATGTCTTGAGACCTTTTTTAGGAAAATTTATTATGACTTATTTTGATAACATATTAGTATATAGTAGGAATTTGGAAGAGCATGCTAAACATTTATGTTGTGTGCTTGATGTGTTGAGAAAAGAGAAATTGTATGCCAATTTGAGTAAATGTGATTTTTGCAAAGATCATGTCATTTTCTTAGGTTATGTTGTGTCTGCTCATGGCACAGAGGTTGATAAAAAGAAGTAAGACTATTAAAAAATGGCCTACACCTAAGAGCATAAGCGATGTGAGAAGTTTTTATGGTTTGGCTAACTTTTATAAGAGTTTTATTAAGGATTTTAGTACCATAACTGCATCATTGATTGAGGTGATCACAAAAAGTGTGGGTATTAAGTAGGGTAAATAACAACAAGATGCCTTTGATTTGCTTAAGTCTAAGTTATGTAATGCACCACTTCTTGCTTTGCCTAATTTTTCTAAGATCTTTGAAATTGAATGTAATGCATTGGGCATTAGGATTAAGGAAGTTCTCATACAAGAAAAGCAACCTATTGCATTCTTTAGTAAGAAATTGAGTGGGACAATATTGAATTATCCAACTTATGATAAAAAAATGTATGTACTTGTTAAGACCTTAGAAACATGGCAGCATTACCTGTGGCCTAAGGAGTTTGTAATTCATACTGATCATAAGTCTTAAAAACACTTAAAGGGATAAGGCAAGTTGAATAGAAAACATGCAAAATGGTTTGAGTTTATTAAAACCTTTTTGTATGTAATTTAATACAAATCAGGTAAAGAAAATATTGTTGTTGACGTATTGTCACATAGGTACACATTGATTAACACTTTGAGTGTTAAGTTGTTAAGGTTTGAGCACATTATTGATTTATATGACAATGATGCTAACTTTGGTAATGTGTATGCCGGATGTGAGAAAGCTGTTTTTGATAAATTATATAAATGTGAAGGGTATTTGTTTAAACTAGATAAGCTTTGTATTCCTCAAGGGTTTATGAGAGTACTACTTATGAGAGAAGTTCATGAGGGTGGTTTAATAAGACACTTTGGCATTTAAAATACTTTTGATGTTTTAAATAAGCGTTTCTTTTGGCCACATATGAAAGGGATGTCGAAAGAATTTGTGTCAAATGTATTACATGTAAACAAACTAAGTTTAGGGTTTTACCCCATGGTAAATATATGCCTTTAAAAATTCCTTATAAACCTTAGACCAACATTTTTATGGATTTTATTCTAAGATTACCTAGGTCCAAGAAGGGCCAAGATTGTATTCTTGTTATAATTGATAAGTTTTCAAAGACGGCTTATTTCATTGCTTACACCAAAACAAATGATGTCACACATATTACAAACTTCTTTTTTAAAGTGATTGTTCACTTATCTAGGGTGCCAAGGAGTATTTTATTAGCTTGTGATGCAAAATTTTTAAGCCACTTTTGGAAGACATTGTGGGGTAAGCTTGGATCAAAGTTGTTTTCTTCAACTTGTCATCCACAAATAAATGGACAAACTAAAGTAGTAAATTGAACTCTTGGTGCATTGTTGTATGCTGTTATTGGTAAGAACTTTAGAACCCAGGAAGAATGCTTGCCTTTTGTGGAATTTGCCTATAAGCATGTTGTTCATAGTACTATAGGTTATTCTTATTTTTAGCTTATTTATGGTTTTAATCTAGTATGTCCATTGGATTTAGTACCATTGCCTATGTAGGACAGTGTTAATTTACATGGGAAAAAGAAGGCTGAAGTGGTTAGGCAACTTCATGAGAAAGCTAGGCTTAACATTGAGAGAAAAACCAAATAGTATGAAATACAAGCAAACAAAGGTTGTAGGCATATATCACTTTTGAACCTAATGATTGGGTTTAGGTATTATTGAACCTATCTTTGATGGCTAATGTTGGATTTGTTATCAATACCATCTCGCATAGTTATTTCTGTTAATTTGATGTTATGAATGCCATTGAGATGTAAAGAGGTCATTGGGCAAAATTATTGATGGTAGGTCAACCCTAAAGTCGATGAGTCAATGTTGACTATCAACCTTAAATTTTAAGGGTCAAGGTTGACCGTTAACTATAAATTTTAGGAATCAAATATGGTCATTAATTATAGGGCAACCTTTGGGAATCAATGCTGGTTGTTGATAAGTGTGCAATCCTAATTTCAATGCTTTATAAATAACCTCATACATATTGCATGATGTGTGTAGGCTACAATAGAGAACAATCAATTGTAGAAAAATAAGAGAGAACGGTCAGCCACAAAGAGAGAACGGCAAGCTAAAAAGAGAGGGTGACCAAAGAGATGTTGAACGGCAAAGAGAAAGGTAACCACTAAAAAAGAGAGTGACTGGCCAAGGCAAAGAAGGTAACACCAATGAAAGTAGTAGTCAGCCAAGAAGAGTGCAACAATAATCGACCAAGGGAGATATAGCAGCAACCACCCAAAGAAGAGGTGACAGCAACCACCAAAGAAAAAGGTAGTCATACCAATTGAAAGAGGAGTTGTAGTAACTAGCAGCCACACCAAAGAGAGAAGAAGAAGATAGCCCTACCAAAAGGAGAGCAAGGTGCAGTAACTGGTAGCCACACCAAACCAACAAAGGAGACGTGCAATAGCCACACCAAACCAGAGCAGAGGGCATGTAGCAACCACACCAAACCAAAGAAGAAGGTGTGCAGCAGCTACACCAAAGAAAGAAAAAAGCAACAGTCGGCCAAACCAAAGGAAAAAGAAAAAGGTAGCAACTAGCCACCAATGAGAGTACAGCAGCCAACCATCAATGTAGAAGAGTGCAACAGCTAGCCATCAAGGAGAGTGCAACAACCGGCCATCAAGGTTGAAGAGTGTAGCAGCTAGCCATTAAGGAGAATGCAGTAACCAACCACCAAAGAAAGTGCAGTAGCCGGCCACCAAAGAGAGTGTAGTAGCCAGTAACTAAGGAAAGTGTAGTAGCTGATAACCACACCAAACCAACAAAGGAGGTGTGCAGTAGCCACACCAAACTAAAAGAGAGGGTATATAACTGCCATACCAAAGAAAGAAGAAGGCAACAGCTAGTTAAACCAAAAGAAAAAGGAACCTATTGCAATAAAGGTAAGGAGATATCAACAACAGCCTGTAACAACTAATAGAAACCCATAACACTAGTTGCAGCCTACAATTTCAGCAATTGCAACATGTTCAAAAGGCAATCCCAACAAGTATAACACATCTAATAGGTTATACCAACAATTGCAGCACAAGCAACAATTGTAGCACTTGTGGGTAGCGATAGCAAAATATGTAGGCAACAATAACAAAAGGTGTAGGCAGTAACAATAAAACATGTAGGCAGTGATAGCCACACGTGCAGGCAAATAGCAGCATGTGTAGGCATATCCAGCAACAGGGAAAAAAACGTGCCTCGATAACAAGTCAAATAGCTTACAACAATAAAGGAGAAAAACGTGCCCCAACAGCAAAACCAATAACTTGCAGCAGTAGAGGAGAAAACGTGTCTTGGCAACAAGTCCAACAACAAAGGAAAAATTGTGCCCCGACAACAAATCTGACAGCTTGCAGCAGTAGAGGAGAATACATGCACCAGTAGCAAGGGAAGAAACCTACCAAGATAGCAGGTAAGGTCCAAGGCAGTAGGTGAGGAAACTTGCTAAACCAACAAGTGAGTTAGCACTGACAATAGAGGAAGAAACTTGCTAAGGTAGTAGAGGAAACGAACCTACCAAAGCCAAGTGAGGCAGCACCGGTAACAAAGGAAGTGAACCTGCTAAGGCCAAAGAAGGTAGCACTGGTAGTAGGAGGAAAAAACTTGTCGAGGTAGCAAGGGAGGCAACATCGACAACAAAGGAGAGATCCTACCGTGGCAACAGAAGGAGAGAACCTACAAAGGAGATAACCAGCAATAAAGATAACCTACAGCAGAGATTACCAGTAGATAAGAGACCAACAAAGCTTAAGCAAAGACCAATAATGAAGAAGGAGAAGATTTACTTTTTACATTAGCAGCCTATGCACATTAAGTGATCCTTCTCAGGAATGTGTTAGTTACTAAACTCTTGATAAAGTTGTTGAAAAAGGGTGGAATGCCCTTGAAGTGATCGGGAGATCAGTCTATTGAGTGATCAGAAGATCATCTTATCTAGTGATCAAGAGATCAAACCTTTAAATGATCAAGAGATCATTGTAAGTAATTAAGGAGTGATCCTTCCATACCATAACTGTATCCCTTGATAAAATGTTGGATCATTAACTCTAATAAGTCATAAAGGTTAATCCAAAAAAATTTGTAAAAAGTGAGCATCACATACTGATTCACCCCCTCCCTCTCTCAATATGAGGCCTAAAAAGGTCCTCATCAGGTACACTTATAGAAGGACAGACTTCTTATTCAAAGGAAATCAAAGTTACAACTAAAGGGAAATTGTTCTTTTTAAGTGGTGGCAAGAGTCAATGATAATACATATAAACTAAACTTGCCAGGTGAGTATAATGTGAGTGCAACATTTAATATTTCTAACCTTTCTTCTTTTCTCTTTCATGATGTAGATGCTGATTTAAGGACAAATCATTTTGAGGAGAGCGAGAATGATGGAAGTCATATTGTACTAACACAAATCAACAAGGAAGTTAATGCTTCGTAAAACCTTAAACCATCAATGACAAAGGCAATGTCAAAGAAAATAAAGAACTCACTCAACAACTTGTTATGTGATATTTACTTACAAGAAGTTGTTAGACATGAGTTAAGGATGATAAAGGCTTCACCAGTGCTTTCAAATGTGTCATCTATGGAGGTATATGAAAATCATAGCCTTAGGAAGGAAGTTAAAGTTATGAGCTTATGTTTGGGCATTTAACTGAGTTATTTCATAGGTTATATTGTTATATACTAGGTTGGACGAATTTTAGCATTTAAATGGGTTATTTTCATAGGTTTTATTATTATTTAGTGGGTTGGACGAATTTTCTTAATAAGTCCACCTTATCAGCTAGGATTTTTAGGAGTTAGCATATAAAAGGGGAAAAAGGATAACTGGCGGGCACAGAACTTCGTTTTATAAGTAAATGAGTTATTTTCTCTAGTTCTTTAAAAATTAATTTTGAAGTTTCATACTTGATTGTATTGGTTTAATAGACTTATCTTCTTCAACGTTGTTAATGTTAGAAGTGGCATCAAAATCCTATAATTCTGGTTCTTAGTTATTTATAATTATTAGGTCAGAACTCCAATCCCTTAACTTTTGTTAGAACAATTATATACCAACATTAGTGTTGTATTCCGTTTGCATATAATCGAAGTTTGTATCAAGCAAAATGTCATTTTCACAAAGAATTGAATTGGATTGCAATAGTAGATACATAACAAGAAGCAATGTCGTCTTGAATGTAGGGTCTTTCCATCAGTTTTAATATTCTAATTGAGTCAGGCCGAAGCAGAACGAAAGAAACATAAAGCTGTGGCTGTGATTCATTTATATTTTAACTCGAACGAGGAGGAAGCCTAGTGAAGGAAGGTGGCCTGCGCATACTGAGGGGTCTCTCGCTGCTATTACATTCGTTCTTTTTTCAACCAAGCCATAGCTGCCGCAAAAGCAACATAACGCCGAGATCAAGTGGTCCCCAAGATCATTGGGGAAACAAAGTGCAGCTACAACTACAGTACTCGTCACTTTTAGAGAGAAAAACCTCGAGCAAACTGCAAAAAGCAACATTGAATTCCACTACTATAAATGACGGGATAGAAATTTTGTCCTATGTTTGTAACCTGTGATGAAGGGTTAATACGAATGCATAGGTTTTTTTTTTTTTTTTTGGCTTTGCACATTTGCATTGGCAATGACAATAATGCATGCACAACAATCGGATCTCTAGCTAGTCGATTGGTACATTTGCATGCCATGTAACGCCAAACTATATTTACATAGATATGCGGCCTCGGCCCTCTCAACCCCACTTCTTGGCCCAACGCTATCATTAAGAAGGGTTAGAAGAGTCAAGTAAGACATGAGACATGAGAATGGATTTATCACATTTACAATTATTAAATTCATGACCACTTAGATATAGACCAAAGTTCACCTGATCATATATCGATTTCAATGCCATAAGGAGATTTTGCTCATCTCATTTAGTAAAAATAAAGAGATCTTATATATGCAAAACATTAGCGGCACACTAATTTCAGTTTGAATTGAAATTGTACTAAAACAAAATGGATCAAGAATTGCATCAGAAATTAGAATCTCCTTCATGATGGCCGTAATAATTGGGAAAAGGAAAGGGGCAGTTTAGTTATGGTTAACGGCTTGAATTGGAACGGTAATGAGTTGTACAATTGAACTAAAAATTAAAGATTTTACTTGGTGATTCCCAAAAAAAGAAAGTCAAAATAATCTGTTTTTTTTTTTTCTTACTGTTTCAAAAGGAACTATAAAAATAGTGGATTCGGTTCGAAACAATACCGCAGCCAGAATTAGACTCAGACTGACTGAAATTGAAATTGACCAAAATGCAGAACTACATTTTAGTTCAGTTTCATTGGAACCAAACCAAATTCTTTAAACAGAAGCAGATTTTGTGACACGTATACCGGTTAGTGAGTACCGATTACCAACATGTCATATACGGTGGCCGAAATGATCGTTCCTATTAACTACGTGGCGGTGTTATGACAGGCAGGTAAGAGAGCGAGGCGAGGTGACGTCATCATCATGAGATTGGCAGATCGCGAAATTCTAAAAGAGGAATGAAAATGAAAACAATTTAAAGGAGAGGAAAGAGGGCGGTGCTTCCTAAATCACGCCTCTCTTTCTTCCTCTCTCATTGTCCCAGTCCTTTCATCTTTGCCAAAACGGGTCGTGAGCAGAGGAGTGACGTAAGATTCTGCTCATCCGTAGTAACGCGTGCATTGGATTGGAAGCCTGTGATGGGAATTTCGAATTGAATGGCAGGAAGACTGGCCCCCCTGGTCCTTTTTAAAACTCCAACACCCCATATCCCTCCACATCCCAAAACTTGGACTTTTCCCCCCTTCCCTGTTGTCTTGTGGCGGCAGAGAAAGAGAAGGGAGTCAGAAGATCGAAGAAGAAGAAGAAGAGGGCCAAAGGAGACGCTAGCTTGCGTCTACCTGTGGCCGCGGGCGGGGGGGGGGGGCGCGCCTTCGGATTTTAGAGGCAAAGCTGTCAATCAGCTTCTGAGGCTTCGTACCATAAGCGATGGGCATACACGAAGCCCCATCATTGCCTCAATTATATATCGCGAAGACGCAGAGAAAGAACGAGAATAAAATAATACAGTGACACTAATAAATACACCCAACTCACTCTCTCTCTCTCACTAAATATATATATATATATATATATATAGATATATCATTTAAATATATTTTATATATTATATGCTAAGCATGTGTGACAACACTGCTTGCTACTATACAGCATAAAGAAGCCAAGATACGTATTCGTTACCTTTGAAGATAACAGTCCATGTTCATATATATGTGTGTATGTGTGTGCGCTCGCATGTTTGTTACACTATATATATATATATATAAAAAGCTTATTTTTCACTTCAGAAAAATACGAATAAATTTTGGTAGAATGCCTGGTACTTTCTTGCTTGTTAGTACAAACGCAGAACCATCCAACATGCAAACGAAAGTTGATTACCAACGCTGTGATGATTAGCAATGCCCATTGTACAATATGATATTCCCATATGATAAATCAGCCCAACCCCAAATAACCAAGTTCTCTATATCATGTTCAGTCCATTGACATTGACATGTGATTGTCCTCGCGTGGATGCCTCAACTCTGTGTAAGCAGTTCCCTGTAGAGATGAGATTCATGACATACGTAAGTAATGTCATCGGGAAAGCAAATTTGTGTCACTTCATCAGAAGCTCAAGATTCAAGAGAATTCAATTTTGGTCGCAAAACAAGTTACGAAAAGGGTTTTGAAGAGAAAGAAGTCATGATTGATTAGACTACAGATATATATATATATATATATAAATGAAATTTAGATAAAACAGATATAATTCATCTGTGTCTTGTATAAATTTTACACATTTTTTTAATATAAAAAATGTGAAACAAGAGAAATAAAATATACAATAAAATAATAAAATATATATAAATAATTATTAAAAAAATTTAATATACAAATTATATCTCTGACTATTATCTCATTTCAGTCTTCTAATAAAACAGGAAACATGTGTCATTAAGAAAAATGCTCGTACCTATTTACAATCACGGTAATGTCAGTGACTACAGAATGTCGCTTCATTACTTCTCAAATCAGCATGACAAAGGGGTACACCAACACTATATAGGCCAAAGCGTTTTTGGCGTACTCCAATGATTGTAATATCTCTTACTCGCCAATAAATGATACTATAAACACTTCATGATCATACATTTAAAAAATTAACTTAATACACACTTAGATCGTATAAACTTTTCATTGATTTACATGTCACAAGCCTTCGCCCAAAAATTATCATCACCACACAGACACACACACACATACATTATTGTCATCATTTGGAGAATCAAATCTTATAAAAGATCTAATTCTGACCCTTGTTTAATATCATAATTCGATTCAAACACAAACTACAAAAGCCACCATGTCATCTGTAGTATTTCTATTCACGATGATTGTGACAATATATTGGCTTTAAAGTAGTGGAGGTGGACATAAATGTTTTCAATTTCAGAACCCACGTAATATTTTTAATAAAGACAGATGGGATAAACATGTAAGACCACTAAAAGGTCACACACACGAGACATGCTCATGCATATTTCATATTTCTTTAGATTCATTTGTTACAAGTTTAAATTATTTCACTCTAATCACGATAGCGATGCGATGATAGGAAACATAAATTAAACAATAATTTTCATGAAAACGAAGCGATTATGGTCTGTTATAGCCTACTACTGACCTAAATATCGAACTCAAAAAGTAACAAATTTGTAATTTAATATTATACATCATGGATGGATGTGGGTCACTGGCCAAACCCAGCCTATAATAAACTATTCTTGGATGTGGTAAACACCAAAAGTAGCCTCATGAATCGTGATAATGTATTTATATTGTTGTTATTATTATTATGCAATATTTTATTAATTTAATGATTTTACTCATACATACATATGTATATATATATAATTATTTTTAAATAATATCAAAATTATTGAACTCTAATACTCTCGCGCCCCGTAATTTTATTGCATTTACAGCCAAAAAGAATATAATTGAAGCCATTTAACTTATATATATATATATATAATAAAATTAAAATCTTATCAAATAATAAATTGTATATCCATTTGCAAATCGCTTGGACGGAGGACCTCATTTGAGGCCACTTTTAGGGAATGCTGCCGGCAGAATTGACAGAGAAGGCGGGCGCAGAGGATTAAGCTTCCAGTTCCTTCAAAAAAAAAAAAACCCCAGTTACGGGCACACGCATGTTTCTTGCAAACGCACGCGGAAACAAAAGTCCCAAGGTTTTTCTTTTTTTGATTACGGGAATCGTTATTCCCACGAGCAGAGAAAACTTCTCCCGGCGGACACACAAATCAAAAATGAAAAAGTTAGACCCAGACCCACTCAATTTTCTGGTGCGTGCTATAACTTTGTTTTTGGTTTTTTTTTTTTTTTTTCCTCCTTTTTGCGAGTATAAAGAGTGCCTGCCGGCCGGCCTGTTGAAACCCCAGAACACACACTTTTATAGGGATACGGAACTATTTTGTACATATTCTTGAAAATTAATTGGAGGCTACCAAAAACCTTCCAGCCAAATACAAAATTTGTGGAGGCATTTACAGTGACTGTCCGAATGAATAATAGGGAACGAGCCCAAGGAGAAAAATTGAAACCTGATTGATTGCCCAACAATTAAAAAAAAGAAAAAAAAAAAAACCTAACATCAGAGATTAATATCCACTCCACTCTCTTGGTCTTTTAATTATTTGCTTGCCTTTATAACCCCTCGGTCGCGACGCAGCCTGACATGGCAATTGCAACAGCTGTTGCAGCCCCCGAACGTTTTCCACTGATTACCTATGTCTTGCGCAATTTTGACGGCGTCAAAGGCCGTTCCCAAAAGCCCTCTTCTCGTGAAGCCAACGGTGTAAAGTCCGTTCTCTCCTTGCCAACCGTTGGGAAAGGGTGTTTTAGGCATACCATATTTTGTGAAAAAATCACAGCCCTGCGGATTGCAAGCAGGTCTATCGTCTATTAAGAATCCCAATTACATAAATCAAATAAAAATAGTACATCCATTTTGCCACTAGAAAGAGTTAAAGCCCTTTTCCTTCTTATTGTCTTTAATCCTAATTTGTCCTCCGGAAAAGAGAGCAAACAGGACTGTTTTTCAGGAACTTCACAAAAAATATTATGAGTTAATGAGGGCAACTTAATCGTAAAACCACGCAAAATGCAAGTTTTTCACGCGTAAAAGGGGGGTTCCAGAACGTAGAGATAACTCCGAGCAGGCCAAACTGATTTTATTCTTTTTAGTGATAAGAGAAGAAGAGATTTGGAAGTTTGTGTCCAAGTTAAATTGATAGTAAGATTAGAACTAAAACTAAAAGAACATGAGACCAAAAGCTGCTTTACCTTGAGCCAAGTAGGCACGTTGCTTTTGTACCCAGTTGCTAAAATTATAGAATCAAACATCTCTTCTTGCCCATCCGTGAATCTTGCCCCATTTCTTGTTATCTCTTTCATACCTGCCATCACCTGTAACGTAACAACATTAGCTAAAAGGTATTGCATAAGCGACACAACAAGTTCACCAAAAATCTGAATCAAGTAAAGACAAGGGTACATTCTTGATTGTTACCTTAATTTTTCCGGATTTTATCTGTGACAATGCACCAACATCTAGTACAGGAGTCTTTCCAGTGACATTCTTTAACTCAATTGGGCCGGTTTTCGGCCTCCGAAGGCCTAATTGGTCTGTGCCCCCAAAGGTCAAGTTAGCCATCAGCAGTAGAAACTTGTCAACTAATCTTAGAGGCATCCATTTCAGGAGTGCCATGGCTATTCCAAATGTTGACATTCCAAACATTTCTCTGGGTAGAACATGCACCTGTACCCGGCAAAATTCGGCACAGAGTTAATCAAATACTTAAATCGAAAAGGAAAATCATTGAAATTTTATTGTTTTATTTAATTTTTAGGTCACCAAGACGAGGCAACAGCGATTTAAAGAGCTTACAGTATTTCTGACCACCATATAAGGGGTTGCGTTGTGCCTGCAGAGGTCTAGGCTAACTTCCATGCCGGAATTGCCACAGCCAACAACCAGGACCCTTTGGTTCTGGAACTCAGAACCGGACTTGTAGTCACTCGTATGCAGGATAGGACCGTTAAACTGGTCGATTCCAACAAATTTTGGTATAACAGGCTCAGCATTCTCACCAGTGGCGACGATAATCCACCGAGAAATGTACTCCGAGTCCTGAGTCTGTACCCTCCAGAACCCACTAATACTGTCAAATTCAGCTTTCCGAACAGCTTGCTTGAATTTAGGGTGGATTGAGAAGTGTGAGGCATAGAATTCCATGTAGGAGACGAATTGTTGCTTAGTGGGGTACTTGGGGAAATTATCAGGGAAACCAAGAAGTGGGAGTTCGCAGAACTGCTTTGGAAGGTGAAGTCTAAGGCAATCATAGGTTCTGTGTTGCCAAAGTGAAGCTATGCAATCACTTTTCTCAAGAATCAGAGAAGGTACACCTTGTCGAGAGAGGCAAGCCGATGTTGCCAGACCAGATGGTCCTGCGCCAACTATGATAGGCCCATGAACCCACACGCACTTGGCTTGCTTCATCTCTCCTTCTCCTGCTCGTTCTTGTTGGTCTCCACAAGAACCCGTATTGAAAATCCCAGCAAATAAAAGAAAGGAAGTGAAATTATGAGAATGATTGACGCACATACACTCTCGCTCTCTTTTTTTTCTTCTTTTTTTTTCTTCTTTTGACACTGCCAAACTCTGTTTCTTCTCTGAGAAAATCTTTGGGTAGATGAGGAAGGAATTTGAAGAGAGAAAGAAAAGTAGGGTACAGTTGGGAGAAAAGAAAGAGAGTCAATGAAAGCAGAGACTCAGTGCTGGCTGCTTGGGGGCGTAGGCTGTGTGGGTTTTAAATGCATAGAAGCAGAGAGATAATTAACAACAGTGGTTTGCGCGAGTAAGCGAGTGTGTGTGAGAGAGAGAGAGAGATTCAATTTAACCCCGAGAAGAGCGCGCGCGCGAGAGAGAGAGAGAGAGAGGTGTAATATACTAATGGAGGCGTGAACGGTAAGGGAAATGATTCGGTTCTCTTTCTCAACGCTATTCTTATCAGCCTTCCCATCGTCCCTGCCTCTCTGCCAGGGCTTTCTGGTTGTGCAGTAGGCAATGGCCATGGCCATGGCCAACCATTCAAATTTTTTTAACTCATTATAATTTTTCCTTTCATCTGAAATTTTTTAAAATTCATAATTTTTTAATTTTATTAAAATTAGAGAAATTCAACATATAAAAAATAAAAATAAAAAATTCTTTAATTTTTTTAAAAATAAGAAAAATAATCATGATGAGTTAAAAATATTGAATCCCATAATATTTAAGTTTTATGAACTTTTTGATAATTAAAATTGCATCTTAAAATTAATAAATTTTTACTTAGGGTCTTAATTATCAAAATTAGAAACCACTTGAGTTTTATAGTGAAAATAAAAATTTCAAGAAAGTAAAACGTAAAAATGATAAATTAAAATGGCCTAATTGCATTTTACCATCTTTCCTTTCATTTTGTACTTTTTATCTTGTTTCATAATCCCACGTCTTTTCCAAAAGCATTTGCGTGATTAGAAGATTGGATTATTAAGTCATTAGTTTAATCAATAAATTATTGATTAAATTAATTCAAATGTTTTTTATAATTATAAATAAAATTTTACTTATTTATTTGAAATTTTAAAATATTTTATTCAAAAAATTTTAGAAAAGAGAAAATCTAGTTTTAAGTCACCTAGTTGACTAAGTCACTTATCTAGATTCCAAACAATAGTTCAACAAGATTTTTTATAAATTAAATAGGTTTGATATCAAAATAATTGTTCACTGATCTAACCAATCAAACTGGGTTGTTTTAATAATTATTTAACTATATAAACAAATTATTAAGATTTGAAAGATTCATTTCCTTCTTATCCTTGATAATAAAAAAAGTTTGCCTCATTTTCTTTTAAAATAAAATTTCTTAACCTTAATAAGTTTGTTTTGTCAAGCTAATTAATAAACTTTACTATTTTTAGTAGAGTGGAATAAACTTCTAAAAATTTAAAATATTCTAAATTATAATTAGTCAAAATTTTAAAATTAATTAAAAAAGGGTTTAAATTTGATTAAAATAAATCAATTACTTAAGCCTATTTATTTTACAAGAAAATATTGTTTTCTATGTATTACCTTTTAAAACAATGAAAAAAAACTAATTCGCAAAAAATATTTATTTGATAAAAACATTCTTAATTTTGTAAAAAATTACTTAAAAATTTTTACAACATAAAAAGTGAAGAAGGGAGAGAGAAGAGAGAGAGAGAGATAGAGATAGAAGAGAAAGAAAGAAGAAAAAAGATGAATTAATGGAAGAGAGATAAAAAATATGAGTTAGAAATAGAGATATAAGAAATAAATGAAGAGAGCAAGAGAAAGTGAGGAAGATAGAGACATATAAAAAAGAGAGAAATATAAAAACAAATAAAAAGATAGAGAAAGAGAGAGTGATAAGAAATATATTGGCATGGAAGAGACATAGGAAAAGAGATGAAGAGAGTAAGAAAAAGAGGTAGAGATGAAAAAGAAAAAGATCAAAGAAAGATAAAAAGAGATAAAGAAATAGAGAATAGAGGAAGAGACAAATGGAAAAAAATAGACGAAGAGATATAAAAAGAAAGAGATACAAAAGGAGAGAGGGGGATAATTTTATATTATGTATTTAGAAAATTTTAGAATTTTCTTATATATTTACCAAACATAGTAAAATAAAATTGTAAAGAAATTATTTGAACAAATTATTGCCAATTAAATTGTAATAAATAACTTATTTTTCAACAAAGTCTTTTTAAATTATTTTTTAACAAATAAATGGACCTTTAATTTCAAATTATTTTACTTAATTTTAACATTTTGTGCAACTTATAGTTCAAATGTTTAAACTTAAGTGAAAGGCCTTTAAATTAAGTAAAATAATTCATAATTGAACAACTGGTTTTTAAGCTTATATGATATGTAAGTTTCTTCAATTTAAGTCATTAAATGAAGATTTATCTAAGCAAAAAAAAAAATATTAGTAGGGATTTTAATAAATAAAATAAAAATTAAAAAAGTCATTATATTGAATATCTATTAAAAATTATATTTTTTGTTGTAATTAAGTGGGAAGGATATCTTAAACATATTATTTATAAAATAGAAGTCTTATGCAGTTAATCATACCATTATTCATATTTAAAATATCTAAACATTAAAACTCTAAAAAAATATCTACAGAATTGTCGATTTAAGAAAATTTTTAAACTTTTTTCATTACTGTAAGACATTTTAGCCATAAATACATAAAACAAAATTAAGACTAATAAGTGTGTTTTATAACATACACGTAAAAATCAATAATTTTAAAATTTTTTGAAAAAGATTTGATAATTTCTTCCAAAATTAACAAATAATTAAGCTTAAATAAAGGATTAAGAGACCCATTAAATAAAATTCTCTTTTAATAAAGTAAATGTTACTAAGCCATGGAACTATTAATTTATTATGTGAAAGGATGCAACGAGAAAGAAAATGGACCTATGTGGTTTTATGAGGTAAATAGTAAAATTTTGTGAACTTATATTATTAAGGTTGTTAATTGGTGGTAAAAGGTAGTTTTATCAGATAAGGTTGGAAAAGAAAGATAATTTTTTTTTTGTAAGATAATCTTACATAATCTTTAGGTAAAATTTCTAAAGCTAGTAGAATTGTGATTATCTCATAAGGTCATGACATTCATCAACTTAGGGAAAATTAGAAATAACTTTAATGTAAAAAAGTTAAGAGATTTCATAAGATAGACACTCATATAAATTAGAAATTGATAATTTGATTAATAATTGAATAAATTTGAATTTGGATAATAATTATCTTATCAAAAAATATTTTATTATAAAAAAATAGTTAAATGAATGAAAATACCTAAAAGCATAAATTTTACAATTAAAAAGAACAAAATAATAATTTTTTTCAATTTTGACAATAATATATTGTACATAAATTACTTAATTTATCGTTATTTTAATCAAGCAACACTTTTCTATTCTTTATTTTCTTTTTGTAAACAGTTTAGTTATTGTTAATAATGTTTAATTATTTAATTTTAAGATATTTTATTCAATTTTAACTTTTTAGTATTGCATTACTTAAGAGAGAAAAAAAAACAAAACAAAACTTGTAGTCCTTGTTAAAAGTTAACAAAATTTTGTTAACTAGCATTCCTCATTTTCTTTTGAAATTCATTTTATGATTGAAACTTCTTATTTTGCTAATAATAAAGATTTGTTAACTATTCTAGTCCTTTCACTCTTCATTATCTCGTGTTTATTCTATTTTGGTTTCTTAATATATGGATTTTTAAAAGACCTCTTCTCCTTTAAGCCTTTGGTAGGTGTCAACTAAAATGCATGCAAAGGTGTAGGACCATAATAGGTTACATGTAATTTTAGATGCAAGTTCCTTCGTGGCAGTTATCATATCTACACTTCCAACATTTAACTTCTTTTCCTAAATGCTCCTTATCAAATATTCTTTCAACTCTCCTTTAAATGTAAGACTTATCCTAAAAGTATTAGAAGTGAAGACAAAATGCATATTGGTGATATCATTTACAAAAACAATGTCTCTAAGTTTAAAATTGTTACTTAAAGGCATAATAGTATTTACATTAGTAGTATCAAATATGTTTACAAGGTCAAAGGTTATGACCATTTTGTTATGCATTTCCATTAGAATTTGGAAAGGCATAAAGGATCTTGTAATGTAAAGCCATTAACCTTGAATCCAATGTGAAGTATAGATGTACTATATCATCTTTTCTTCATTAATGGCTCTTTATAAATCCAAACCTCCTTAGATATGCAAGGCACCTTATGTCAATAGCTTGAAGCCTTTGTTATCCACATCAAACATCACTTTACATATTCTTATCACATTAATGTAAGTTGCATGATCTTTGTGTAGTATGTCATCTCTTTTTTCCTTGTCCTATTATGATAACTAAAAAAGGTTAAAAAGCTTAGTAATATATGAAGAATAAGCATAATTTTTTCAATTTCAAAAATCTTAAAGATAGTAGCAAAAACTTAGAATTCTTCATTTTAATAATCAAAAAATAATCCACCTTAAAAACCCATAAAAAAACCCTAGTTTAATTACTTGAAATAAACTTTTAAAATTATTTTAAGAATCTTATAGGTTTAAAAATGAAAATTGTAGATTTAAAAATTTAAGGTAAAAAAAAATAAGGATACAAAACTGACTAATTGATTTGATTAAATACTAAAAAATCAAATGTGACCCCACTTATTGTAAATAAAAATTGAAAACAAGAAACATAACAATAAACAGAATTAATCCTTTTTTTAAGTGGTCTTGGACAACTTAAAAAGACAAAATTTCAATGCTTAAGATAAACAAAGACCTTTAACATTAACAAAACTCCTTGAAAAACGAGAAAGAAAAGTAATTGAAAAAAGTGGAACAAAACTTAATTAAGAATAAGGTCCTAATTATTATATAATGGTCACAAAAAATAATTTGAAATAAAGCCTTAAATATTGTACAAGAATCCCAAATAAGTAAAAAGGCATTAATTTAAATGTATAAAAGTGAAAAAAAAATGATGAAATAAAGAAAGAAAAAGTTGATTTTTAAAAATAATTTGAGGAGTTAAGGGGCAATTAAGTTATGAAATGTAATTAGGGTATATATATGACAAAAGATCTATGATGACTCTCACTCAAGTAAAACTTCCCAAGTCTCTATAAAAAGGAGCATGCTAAAGGAAGAAAGGCATTTGGTTACAACTTGTAGAACCCGGATATTCAACTTGTTAAATCCAAAAAATCCTTAGTTTATTGGATTGAGATGGAAATCCATCGAAAGAAGTTTTTGAGTTGATAAAGAATATGCTTTTTTTTTTAAAGCTATTTTGTCATTTCTTCAATTTTATTAGAAGAAATAGTCCAAAACAGTTATCTTCATTGTTTTGAAGCATGTCTGTTGAATCTTGTTCATTTCTAGATGTACTTGAATTTTGGACTTGGATAACTTAGGCCGAAGTTCCTTTTAAAGAGGTTTTGAATTATTATATTTGTTTCATTATTGTGAAGCATTTCTTCTTTAATTTGGACCTAGGCTAGTCTTGTCGTTGCATGGTATCTTTAGGCCAAGAATAATGTATTAACTTTTGCAAGAACTGGATATGGTTTGCAGACTTTTTGGTTCTTTTCCATTCATTTTTGTACAATTTCTTTAGTGAGATTTTTTGAATTTCTAAAAGCATCCTAACATTTTATTCTAAATTTTCATATTACCACATAGTTATCTTTTTGAATCTAAAATTCATATATATATATATATATATAGTTTGTGTAATTTTCATTAGTATTGTCAAATGTTCATTAGTTGCAGAATATTTTTTATAATTTCAAAAAATATACAATGTAAATAATAATTACTTTATGAACTCAAAATATAAATTGTAATTTGGCCTTGTAGACTACCCATCTCTTCACTCATAATTGGAAAGAGAGAAAGAGAGAGGGAGAGATTGACCAATATCTCATTAATGTCCAATCCAGCATCGACAAGAGACTTTTTGTATAACATATGACATAGGAATATGTTTACTTAATTTGTCTTCTTCCAACTTTTATTAAATTAAAACTAATTCATATGTGTTATTCAAGTCCTAAGTATCAGGACATTATGTTAAAAAAACTAAAGAATAATGTTTAGGTGGGGGGGTTACGTCAAACAACAGAGAGAAACCAATATCATTAGCCAAAAAAAAAAAAAAGAAAAAGAAAAATGCCAATATACCTGTGTGGGGGACCATAAATTCACTTGTCGTCATCCATTCTCCCCCACTTAAGATGTGGAATAACAAGCACAATGTCCAAAAAGAAAAGTGAAAGTTGTCTAGCTACTTTGATTCCATATCATATATTTTGAAAAAGTCTAATGATAGTGAAGAGAAGACATCTTTTGAAAATCATTTTTTCTTTTTTCTATTGTCGGGAATAAATAGGTTTGTGGCATGGAGTTATCGCTCGTAGATAACTTATTTGCCTACGCCTTCAAGGTTTATGGGGAAAAAAAAATCTTTTTTAATGGAGATTTCTTAATGAACAATTTTGCATGGGATGATCTTTGATACTCGTTATAACTAAGAACATAAATGTACAACTCCGTAGTTGAATGCATGCCTTAATTGCATAAGTATCAACCTGCAAGTATCTTACGGTGACTAGGTTACACATAAAGAACTCTTTATTGTTGTAATAATTTGCAACGATTTGTTCCTTAACTATTTGGTGGAATCCACCAGGAATCTTATGGACGGGAAATCATTTGCAAAATGAAATAGAAACATGATACTACAACTCTAATATCTTGCTCCAACTTAGCTTTTCGGACATATTTTCTTGATTCAAATTCATGAGGGGTATGATTATATTTATAATTTTTCCATTAAGAGTTGAAATCGGCCTTATGAATCGTTGTAATATTTTATATCGTTCTAACCTATTATGAGCAACCGTCACTCTTCATGCTGTGGTGGCGTGTATATATATATATACATACTAATTCTATAGTATAGGTTTACATGGCATACCTCTTCAGCTTTTTATGCTCTTTTTGATTTTTTCTTCATCTAAATTTAATGTAAGATGTTTCGACTTCTTATACCATATTCTAATTATCTATACAAAGGTGTTTCAACTGCTAAGACTATAGAGCTTCTGAACTTATTAATTGCATAATTGGCATAATTGTTCAGGAAAGGAAAAGAAGTTAAGGTTGAATTGATGCTCAGAATTCACCATGTCCTGAATGAAACTAAAGAGGCTATGGAAGTGTAAATTCAAAGACCCAGCAGTCTGTTCCTTTTCCACTCTCAAGTGGCAAAGCCAAGTTTCAATCCCGCCTTAATCCTCATGTTCATGCATTCAAACACTGCGTTTTTCTTCTCCAGCATCGTCCATGATTACCATCAATGTCCGTTGACGAAAATCAGAAGCAGTCCCAAGTAATCTTCTCCAACTCAAGGTCCCATAGCCCCACAACTCACTGATCAATTGTCATGCAAGTTTATTATAGTTGTCCTCTTGCGGTGTTGTGTAAATAGAAACTTCTTGTACTAAAGATCTCTGTTCCTACGTTTTGCTCCTTGTGGGACTGCACTTCCAAACTATCATATTTTGGGCTTACAAAGGATGGTCGTGAAGAGAACAAGACGCATGCGATCACAGGTGTTATGAGCACTCAAGTTTAATATTACTTTTCTCTACTGAATGTTTACTGCGATTTATTTGCTACTTGAAATTTAGAAATATAAGTCACACTTGCAATTTGGAGATACCCTTTAAGTTTGCTTTGTCTTCCTCAGCAAAACTTAAAAGACTTTCCATATATCATGCAAATATTTTTCAAGTGATGTAAACTTGTGGGAATATGAGAAATTGTATTGATATAATTGATTTGGAAAAAATTAGGGGTTGTTCGATCTACATTTTGATTTTAGTTTAAATGTTAAAGCTGGCTGTTTGCCAACTTGACTAAAATGATAAACCAACACCGGATTGGACACTCAACTATATTATGTATTTTTTTTTTCTAATTTTCATTTTAACTATATCAAGTTTATGATGTACTTACGTCTATATTTTGCTTTGTAATTTGTTGCTACAATGGAGACAAACCAAAAAAAAAAAAAAAAAAGGTACTTTTAATACAAGAGGTTCTAATAATTGCATTTGTACGCAATTGCAAAATAAGGAATCTGTTTCTAATATTATAATTCTAGGTCTTCCACTCCTGTGCAAAAATATATTTTTTACTGCTAAAATTCATTTTTCCAATGCTATTCATTTCTTAGGGAATTTTGATACAACAGTACTGATCTTTAGGTTTTAGAGTTCCACTCCAGTGAATTTTATGATATTTCTTTTAGAGAGTTATAAAAGAGTTTTAAAATTAATGGAATCATCACTAATTGCAAAAATCAAAAACCATATAAGTGCATTTAACCCTTTTATTTTTGATTTAGTTGAGGTAACATCGCTTTCTTTAGGTTTCAGTAATCAGTAGGGTTGCAAGTCCATGGCTGAATCAGTCAAGCATGATCCTAGAGTCTTGAGAGCAAAGCTACCTAGGCATCATTATTAATTAAGTTACCATTTGAATCATTACCTACGAGGAATGATACCTCGCCAAATATGCCATGCCACCCGATTGGAACCGATGAGCTTTCTAAACACCGCCCAGCTTTTTTTTGTGTCTACCAGTTTATGTCTGTACGCGTTTTAAGAGAACAGTAACAAGTGAAATCTTACAACTGAAAAGGAGGAAATAGGGAAGAAGAAGGTGGTGGAGGGTGAGGGTCGTTGTACTCACGCGTTTTCAAGTGCCTTTTTATTTTATTTTATTTTTTATTTTTTTCTTCTACTTTTTGGCACAGAGATTAAGTGAAGTGAGAATCATAATACACGGTGAATTGAATGTGGTAAAGGACGATTAGGTATTAAGTGAATCCGTGAGTCAACATTTTAATTTATTGCATGCACACACACAAGAGATTTCGTTTATTGGCGTATGTGTCCACCTGTTCATATCTGTCTGGGGCTAAAATTCATGGCTGCTATTGTAAATTTTCAACTTAAAATGTTGACCCCTCGGTTGTTGGCACATGACCGATAGACATTTTTCCTATCCTGTAAGAAAACGTGAGGCATATGGCAGCATGCAGCTGTTGAAATCCCGTGAGACACCAGAGACTGGCTGTGCCATGATTCAGCTTAATTTTATCCAAATGGGGGCGCGCCCCCCCCCCCCCAAAAAAAAAAAAGGAAAAAAAAAAAGAGCATCGTTCCTTTGTTACTTTGACTTTGACTGAGATACGGAGATCTACAGACCTACGGATTATACCTAATATATAAAAAGTACACAAATTTTATTAACAGACTTATAATAGACAAGGATTACCTGACTTGGGTTTGTTGCTCTTTGGATTTTCACTTTAATTTTTCCTAATTATCATAATTTATGAACTCTACAATTTTAAATCTTACCATCAGCCTGTGACTACAAGGATACTTCAAGACTTTGTCCCCTCTTTTTTTTATTATTATTTAAATTAAGAGTCACAATTTAATTAGTTTGATATTATTTTAAAAACTCAATAATTTTAATATTATTATTAGAGTTAACGTTAACAATAAAATTTAATTAATCCTAATACTATTGTAATATATCAAATTATCTGAATTATATTGGAGCAACACTTAATTTTTATTAATATAAAAATGTTGCACAACAATTAACTTAGAAGTATGCATATAACCTAAATTTTATATTCTTGTATAATAACAATATTTAGTTCTATTTAGCTATTAAAATCTTATTAAATAACTACTAATTAGTCTAAAATTTACTTGTATATTAACTAAATAATAATTCAAATTAATTTCAACATGCTCGACAAGAATATAAATATGCTAAGCTTCTGCATAGTTGCATTACAATTTGGCACAAAACTTCAAATTCAAAGACATTTGTTAAATATGATTCTTTTGTCAATATGTTGAAGCTACTCCAATGACTGCAATATGTTATAATTTGATTGATTGTATATGATATTTATGTGAATGTTTTAGCAAAATTTGTCACTGAAAGTATTTATGTCATTTGAGTTAAAGGATGTATTGAGCATTTTTCAAACGAATCAACAGTCGACGATCACTTGGCATGCCAGACATTTCCGTGGCAAGTTACAAATTATTTATATTGAACTACATTTAGTGTTAGGTTATTTGGTTTGTTAGTTGCTCTACCATCTACCATTTATTCCGTCTATGAGAATTTCATTCACCGTGATTATCTCTATTATTATTGGACCAAACTTTGCACGATCTATTCTGATTCTATTCAGTGAATATGCTTTCTGGTGAGGAGTTTCCAGTTAAGGGCAGGATACCTACAAAATAAGAAAAAGAAGCTAGAGGTGTCGGAATGGGTTCAACGCACTCAAATTAGTAAAGATCAAGAAAGATACAATGAGAGCTTAATATCAAGACAGGATTGTCTTAAGATAATTGAAGCATGAAATATTTATAAGATCCTTAAAAAGTTCCTATCGGTTGGTAAATAAGATACGAGTTAAGTCGACATGCCAACCAGATGCCTTAGCAGATAGTTCGCGCGTACCCTTCTAACATGTCCTGTTAATAGTGAAGCGGCATTGGCTCAGTTATGTGTTGCAACCACTAGAGGCTTTCGTCTTCATAGAAGTGTGAAAATATCTCCCATGAGACATGTGTCATGTACGTTGGCGGGGGGCAATTGTCTGGGGCAGAGATATCCAGGCAGGTTGGCTTCTACCGGTTGCCAAGTCGGGCTGCACGAGTTCTCGTGTCTTACTAATTTGCCAGATTCTAGTAAGATCGGGCCATATATTGTTGCGAGGTATTGGGTGAGAGCTTATAGTTATAATGTCCTCATAATTTTCGTTGACTATATTACTTATATATTAGTGTGGTGTTTATTAACAAAATATTTCCTCAATCCTTGATGTAAAACGATTATGACTGAAGAATTTCATTTAAATGAGCACACCCACATATGAATGAATAAAAAAATAAAACCAACGAATTAAAATTAATACTTGGTTTGATATATAAACCCCACAATTGAAGTTTGCTTTAGTAATTTTTTTAATTCTTGTGTCTTGTTTTATCTTTATCCTATGTATCCATGTGTTGAGATTTTTGTATTTAGAGTAATACTAGGGGTACCAAAATTTTTACTGAAACTTTTTTACTAAATGTGATATGTTCCAATCATTTTTTTTTCTCTTGTTTGTGAGTCCCACTACTCGTTACAATACGTGCTTAAATTTAACAATGTTTTTCATTATATATATAAAAAAAATTAGTACAACTTTCAGTACCTTATCATTACTCTTTTGTTTAAACATGGAGCTTACATCATCGCAAACTTAGATAGCTTATCTACCACAAAGAAATCATTTACTGTGAAAACAAGATAGATGCAGCATGGCGACAAGCGTGACAGTTGAGATATAGGAAGTAGATCATGCATTTACCTGCCACTAGTTTATTAAATGGTTAAGTTCTTGAACCTTAGAAACAACAAACATATAGATTTTGTCTCCCCCAACTGCAACCCCTCCTCTTTTCCCCGACCCCATTTGATGGAAGAAAACCAGCATTGCACCATTTCAGCTGCGAAGGCCGATAATCTGGATCAGAGCACTTGAAATAAGAAATTAATTATGCATCGTGATCCGTCAGACATTGTCATTGTATATTATTTTGAGTTTTATGGGCCTACCCATAATGGATTGATCCAACTCATTAAAGGAAAGTTAGAAAGAGTTAAAATTCACTTTTTACTGTAGATACACATTACAAAAAACATGTTGGTAACTATAGCATCTCTAGATAAAATAATTTAACACTTTCAAAAAACAAGAGATAGAGAGAGGAAAAAAACAAAGATTAATCTCTCATGCTTTGAAATAGGAAAATATAAATTCTCTATTGATTTTTATTAGTAAGAGTTTATAGATTGTGAATAAGGCGTTATCCAATACAACAATGTTGCCTCAATTATGAGAAAAAATTGATTTGTCAGTAATTAGTTTACTATTAATTTTTGCAACCTTCTTATTAGCATAAAAATTTTAAAATTATTGTTTCGTTTTTTTATATATGAAACTTTCATGTATATTTGAGCTAAGATGTTTTGGAAACTTATTTCTCTAACATACATTGTTATCTTTTTATGAAATTTTGTATGTGATGATATACTAAATTGTGCAACATGTTGTAAAACTTTTGTGATTTTTGGTCGTGTAATCTATGAGAAAATTTTTTTTACTATACATTAATTTTTAAAATTGACAATGAAAATGGTAATTTCATGGAAAAAAATTTATATGTATAAAAAATATTTATATGTACTTTTTAACTATTTATTATTTATCAATTTTAAATATTTCAACTAAGAGTAATTGAGTTTCAAAATTCTAATTGGGTCTATAATTTTAAGAAAAATATAAAAATTCTCAAAAAAATTTTAGTTTCATGTGTTTGGATTTTTTTAAATACAAAATTTCATATTTTATTTTTGAAAACCAAACATACTAATAAATTAAAGAGGTTAAATTATAATATATGTCAAAATTTTATGTTTATGGGAGGTGTGGACAATGGTGTGTACACTACCTTGTTCAAGTAGGTGATTCAAATGAGTGTCTATTTGGCTAATTTGGTATTGGGAAGATTGATAATGTACATTATAACTATTATTAATAAGATGCCATATGTTAAATTTGATCAAAGTCAACAACGGTCCTTTTGACCTTTTGTTTCACTAACCAATTAAAGAGTGTCTCGTGTTATGTACTAAACAATTAGAATTTGTTATTTAATATGTTTTTTGATGTTTTTAAAATAAATTATTTTCTTAAAAATTCATAATAATTAGTAAGAATGCTAGAAAAAAATAAAATTTGAACCAAAATTTATTTGATTTTGTACTCTACAAGATTATGATATCATATTTCAAAAATTTTAAAATAAAAATGATATTTTTTATGTTGATAATTTCAAACATCCTATTAGTTTTATTTAAGAAATAATATGACTTATATGTTGCAAATTCCAACTAAAATGATCATTAAAGAGTGCTTTAAAAGGATGAATTTTGAGTTCCTTGAACAGTTGAAAAATCTTCATAGCCATGAAATTCTATTCACACTTTTAAATAATGTAAAATGGAAAATGATGAGGAGCTTATGAAACATGTCAAACATATGAGATTTTTACTCAATTATCTTGAAGCCTTAATTGCTAAAAGGCTTAAAGAAAAGGTAAAGATTGATATTGTGCTTAAGTCATTGATGAACTTTGTTGTTCCCATAGCCTTATATGGGTTGTAATTATTATTAATTAGATTTAAGTGTACAAGTAGAAATGGCTCATATCTTAGGAATTACAGGATAAAACTAGCATGTCAAATAACCTCGTAAAGTGATCTCTTTATAGTGAACTTGTAGAGGGAGTTTAGCATTGCTTAAGTCTTAATGTGACATAGAATTGCTTGAGAAAAATAAATTAAGAAGGAGGATAATGCTGAATTTTAAATAGAATAGTAATATGAAGCCACATGGAGGGGCAAGAAAGAAAATTTGCTACAGCTACAGTAAACTCTACTAGGGTTTTCATAGAAGGGAGTATATAACCTAAGACTTATCTCTTTTAAAGCAGCCACCATAAGATAGAGTAGACTAGACTTGAAAATGTGAGACCTGGAGAAGGGGAGACATGAGAGCAAACCACCCGGAAAATAGTGAGAGTAGATCAAGACCAAACCTGAAAACGTGAGAGTAGATCAAAGCCACTCAGAAAATAGGGAGAGCAGACCATAAATGTTCGATAGTGTGAGTAGACCAGAAATGTTTGATGGTGAAAGTAGACCAGAAAGGTGTGATGGTGTGAGCAAATTAGAAACGTTTGATGGTGAAAGTATACTAGAAACATGCAATGGTGAAAGCAGACCAAAAATGTGCGATGGTGAGAGCAGACCAGAAATGTGTGGCGGTGAAAGACAGAATAGAACAGTGAGACCAGACCAGAATTGGTGAGACTAGAAAAGAGGGAAATAGGTGACACTAGAACACATCGGAAGTCCAAAAATGGGTGAGACCAGAAAAAAAGTGAAATGCGTGAGACCAATATTGCTTAAAATGGGTGAGACCAGACCAAACCTGGAATGGGTGAGACCAGACTAGATCTGGAGCAGGTGAAATGTGAGACTAGTGAAACACCAGACCGGGTGTGACGTGAGATCTGGTGTGGCTAGAACTAGAGAAGATGTGAGACCTGTAGCGGGTGAGACATGAGACCAAACCAGGTGAGATAGTGAGACGGTGAGACCAGGAGTTGGGTAAGACAACCTAGAGAAGAAAGTCGGTGAAGCATTTGAGAGAACTCAACGTATTTTCAGATTTCTTCAAGAGAGGTTAGAGAGTATTTTGGTAATCTTCCAAGTGGTAGTGAAGCAACCTATTCAAATCAAACAAAGGCAACATAAGTTAGAAGAAGGGTAGATACAATAAGTGATACTCTTTGTATTGTGATTGCTTTGTATTTGTAATAGTGAAAGGAGTAGAAGATTAAGACATCCATTGTAATCATAGGGGATACCACACTCGTGTTCTCAAGTATAGTGGATTATCTCGGTAGAGGAAGAATCCCTACCACCGTGGAGTATGTCACATTGATAGAACCACATAAATCTTTTGTGTCCTTACTTTGAATTTACATTTTATGTTTTTAATTGAGTTGCGGATACAACTAAAGAATCATCAAAACCATAACCTAAAAGAAGATTTAGTCAAGAATAGCTGATTTGTCTAATAGGCAAGGTGTTTAAAATGTAACATTGGAGACTATTGCGATCAGTAAGTAACAATAGATCTACCTTAGTTGAATTTGGGAAAGAGTTCATTTTTGGCTTAAATTATTAGAGTTTTTTTTAAGAGGTGTGATACTGATTCACCCCCCTCTCAGTATCACAGACTAGTAGATTCTAGGGTAAAGTTGGAAACTTCAATTGGTATCAAAGCACATGTTCACCAGTTTGAAACTTAACAGCTTGATATACTAGTTTGAAGGGTTTCAAAAGTTTTAACTTGTTCAGCATACTAAAAAATGGATGTCGGTACTAGCACCAGCATTACTTGCAGCAAGAAGGTTCCAATCTTTAATGAAACCAACTACCATATGTGGAAAGTGAGAATGCATGTGGTATTTGTAATCAAGGGTATAAACGTGGTGAAATCTATACAGGAGGGTTTTGAGCCGCTAAAAGAAGGTAAAGATTTAACCCCAGAGGAATTAAGGCAGTTTGAGATCAATATGAAGGCTTAAAATGTCATCATTTCAGCATTGATAGATGCTGAATATGCTAAAGTTATGGATTACAAATTTGCTATGGAGATATGGGACAGATTGCAGAAGGTCTATGAAAGTGATGGCAGAATGAAGGAGGCCACGCGCTTCAAGTTTTCAAGGAGAGATATGAATCCCTCAGAATGCAAAAGAATAAGACAGTTCTTCACTAGGGTTAGTGATGTTATAAACGACCTTAAAAGTCATGGGAAGAACAAGAAGGACTCATCTATTGTGAAAAAAATTCTGAGAATTCTGCTCGAGAGGTTTGCCTCAAAGGTGGCAGCTATAGAGGAGAGTAGAGATCTCAATTCTATGTCACTGTAGGATCTCCAGTGCAATCTTATTGCATATGAGATGAGAATAAAGTCAATTGAAAGTCCTTTAACATCAAAGCTACCAAAGGAGGCAACTTTCAAAGCTATGAGACATTTGAAGATAAGAGAAGAGGAAGAATCATCCAGTGAGGATGATGATGGTGATGAGGAAGAAAGTGAAGGTGAAGTGTTGGCTTACTTCACAAGGAAATTCAAAAAGGGGTCTAAAAAAGGAAAAGGACAGTTGTCTTTGAGATGTTAATAGTGTGGATAGATTGGACACTTTTTTTTTCAGTGCAAAGTGAAACTTGATGATAAAGATGAGGATGGTGATGATGAGTAGAATTCAAAATTAAGAAGACCATCATTCAAGTCAAGGAAGTCCAATAAGAAGACTACTAACCCATAAAAGAAGAAGAGAGGCTCATTTTAGAGTTATGTAAGCCAAACAAAAGAAGCCGATGAGGAGGAAGATGTAGACTCATCAGATGAGCATGCCTTTTTGTCATCAGCTCAATGTGGTAGTTCAACCTCTAAAGAGGAAGAGGAGATTGATGAAGAAGAACCAGATCTTGAAACTAAGTTAGAAGCAGCTTTAAAGGAGATAATTAAAAAGGGCAGAATCATAAGAAGGTTGGAGGCCCATATAAAACAAGTTGAAGCAAATATTGAGGAAGCAGTAAGTCAAAGGATGAAATAAGGGTTGAATATATTGATTGAAGAGAAGATTTGAAGAACATATCAAAATATGTGAAGACCTTACTATAGAACTTGGCTTAAGGACTTCAATAATTAAAGAAATGGAGATAGAGTTGTTGAGACTTCAATAACAACTCAAAAAGGGTAAGGTGAACTTACAAAAGTTTGAAGTGGTAAGAGAAACAAGCTTTGCAAGAGAAAAGAAGAATAAAGAGAAAGTGTAGCAATTTGAGGCTACACTACCTAAAGAGAATGAGACTTTCCCATAGAAGTTGAAAGAGAAGGCTGTGATTCAAGGGAAGATGACTGAAGAAGAAAAGAAAATTATCAAACCAAAGCCAAGGCCAAAATGATGTATGTGGTTAACGAGCAGCAGCCCATAGCTGCTACATCTCAGAAAGAAAAGTCTGATCAGCCAGGAACAGTGAAGGTTGAAAATAAAGAAGATTTGAAGAAGCAACCTAGGGTTGCAAACAAAATTAAAGAAAAGAAAGTCAGTTAGCCAAGGGTAATGGCTGAACAGAAAAAGGAGAAGAAGGTGGTTGAAATGAAAGCCACACAAGTAAAGAAGCCAGTAACCTTACCTACACAATAAGTAATAAACAAAAGAAAACAAGCTGTAATTAGACTCAAGAAGAGGCAGTTTCAAGGTTACTGTCTTTAATGTTAAGTTTGGGGTCATAAGGCAAGTAAATGTTGGTGGAGAAGGCCACTATATGTCTCCAACTTGAGAAGATATAATGCTGCATATAGGGGGAGACAATACAAAATTTAGTGGAGATAATATATTGGTAGAATTGGAATAGTGTGAAAGGTACGGGCAGGATGACCATAATGCCAAGAGATGCATGACTTCTCCTTGAGTAAGAAAAGGCACTCAATGGCACAGTAAAACCAATTGGTACAGTCAAAGTTGAGAAAAAGGAGAATGTTATCTTCAAGCTAGTTCAAAAGAAGGAATATAAAGCTAAAAGGGAGGAGGCTAATATAGCTAAAATTGCATTAAAGGCTTACTATAAGGATAAGCAGTGGATCCTTGATAATGGATGCACTTCACACATGACAGGAGACAATAGTAAATTATCAAAGCGGAATAAGTCAAGAGAAGGCAGAGTCAAGTTTGGCAATGATGATTTACTCAACATCCGTGGTCAAGGGTTAGTAAATATTGGAAAAGGAAAGCTGAAAGATGTTCTACACGTTGAAGGACTCAGATATAATCTAGCATTTGTTAGCCAACTATGCAATGAAGACCATAAAGTGATATTCACAAAAATAGGTTGCCAAGAAAAGAGTAAAGAAGGCAATATTGTTGCAGTCAGGAAGAGAATAGCTGGAAATTTATATGTGATTGATGAAGACAAGAAAAATAGTTGTTTACTTACAAAAGAAGAAAAAAATCAACTCTGGCATAGGAGGCTAAGACACTTAACACAGAAGAACATGAGGAAGATGACCATTACTCATGCATTAAAGACATTCTAGACCTTAAGAGAGGGAGTATGTCTGCTCAACATGCTTTAAAGGAAAATAGGTTAGAAAGTAGTATAAGACCAAAGCGTTCAGTTCTGAAGCAGTGCTTGACATTGTACGTACTGATTAGTGTGGGCCGATGAGAACAAAAGGGTTGAATGGTGAGAGGTACTCATCATATTTGTTAATGATTATTCTAGAAGGACCTGCATCATGCACCTCAAACACAAGTCAGAAGTTTTGAAATGCTTTAAAAGATATAGAAGATTGGCTGAAAATGAGAGTGGAAAGAAGATCAAAGTATTGAGGTTAGATCAAGGCATTAAATTGACAAATAAAGCTTTTGAAGATTACCTTAAGAAGCCTGGAAGTCACCATCAGATGGCAGCAGCAAGGACACCTCAACAGAACGGGGTGGTAGAGAGGAAAAATAGAGATGTGGTTAAAATAGCAAGAACTCTGTTGCTGGAATCCAAGTTTCACACAAGATTTTGGACAGAAGTAACATTTACAACTGTGCACCTATTGAACAGAGTTTTACTAAGGCCTAATACTGATAAGACTCCATATGAGCTATGGAGTGGGAAGAAGACAACAACCAAGTATCTTAGAATCTTTAGCAGCCCATGTTTTATGAAGAACAAGAAGCAAAACTTGGGAAAATTCCATGCTAGGTCAGATGAAGGCATCTTTGTGGGATACTTAGCAAAGACAAAAGGTTACAAAGTTTTTTTTTGCATAAACTGGGAAAAGTGGTAACTTCTAGTGATGTGAGAATAGATGAAAATCAGAAAATAATGCATAATGGAGAAGCTGAGGATAGTGAAGAAGATGACTTCAAGATGGATGAAGAATCAAAATAACATGAAGAAAAGGAAAAAGAAGTAAGTTTTAGAAAAGAGTAAGTCTGAAGATGAAGAAAGAGATCGTCTTGTAAACTATGCAAGAGAGATAGACAAAGAAAACATGGACTAGTGCTTATTAAGGAAATTAGATCATTGGTGACCTATCAATAGGAGTTACAATAAGAACAAGAATTGTGGGAGCCACTGCTTTACTCTCATAAGTTGAACCTAAATCTATTGAAGAGGTTGCACAGGACAAAGCTTGGGTCAAAGCTATCAATAAGGAGTTGGATTAAATCGAGAAGAGTGATACATGGGAGCCGATTCTAAGACCCACTAACAAGAATGTTATAGGAACAAAATGGGTGTTTAGAAATAAACTCAATAAAGATGGCAAGGTAGTGAGGAACAAGGCTAGGTTGGTTTGCAAAGGCTATACTCAGATAGAAGGAGTAGATATTGATGAAACTTTTGCACCAATAGCAAGGCTGAAAACTATTAGAATGTTCTTAGCTTTGGTAGCACATAAGAGGTATAAAGATTACTAGATGGATATGAAATCAGCCTTTCTGAATGGTCTCCTGAAAGAAGAAGTGTATATTGAACAACCCGATGGAGTACAAATTAGTAAGGATAAGCAAACTTGTGCAAGCTAAAGAAACTTTGTATGGCCTTAAACTAGCCCCAAGAGCATGGTACAGCAGGTTGGATGTGTATTTAAGAAGGTTGAACTTCAGAAGAGGAACAATTAATAATAACCTATATGTGTTCAACTCAGAGAAAGGTCAATTAATAACCATAGTATATGTAGATGACATCATCTTTAGATGGAATCACTCTGAGCTATGCCAAGAATTTGCACAGATGATGAGTGAGGAATTTGAGATGTCATTGATTGGAGAAATGACTTACTTTCTTGTATTATAGATAAAATAGTGTGAAGAAGGTATTTTTATTTCTCAAACAAAATATGCCAAAGAGATGCTGAAAAAGTTTGGTATAGAGGATAGTAGACCTGTCAGTACTCCCATGATAGTGGGCTACAAGTTAACAAAAGATCAGGAAGGAAGGAGCACAAGCCCTACAGAATACAAGAAGATAATAGAGAGCCTTCTATACCTGACATCATTGAGGCTTGATCTCATGTAAGCTGTGTGCATTGTTAGTAGATTCCAAGCTGATCCTAAGGAATCTCATGTGTTGGTAGTGAAAAGAATCCTAAGATACCTCAAAGGGACTCTGGAAATGAGTTTGTGGTATCTTACCCTGGAATTTATAAAATTACAAGCATACACTGATGCCAACTAGGCAGAAAGCATAGATGACAGAATATCAACCAGTAGTTGCAACTTCTACTTGGGTTTAAAGTGTGTTGCATGGTTAAGTAGAAAGGAAAATAGTATTGAGCACAGCTGAGGCTGAGTATATGGCTTCTTTTGTAGCATGTACTCAGGTGATATGGATGCAAAGACAATTGGCAAATTTAGGTGTTGAAGTGAAGTTACCAGTGAGTGTACTTTGTGATAATCAAAGTGCAATTGATCTCAGCAAGAATCCAGTTCAACATTCAAGGAGCAAGCATATTGACATCCGGTATCACTTTACCAAGGATCAAGTGGAAGAGGGTACAATTCAGTTAGAGTATGTTGGCACTAAAGATCAAATCTTAGATATTCTAACTAAACCTCTGTCCACAGAGCTATTTGAAAAGCACAGAATGAGTCTGTCTGTGCAAATGCCTCATCAAGCTTGAAGTTCAGGTGAATCCTCCATCTCTACTTTGCGGGTTTTTCAAATTTGTAATTGATTGGTAAATGGGGAGAGACGCAAAAGTGTAGGGTGAGCTGTTAAGGAAAGGGGCGTTGTAAACCATTTGATTTCGGATTATTACTCTAAGAATATTATGAAGGACTACTGCATAATGGTTTTTGTTTTGAGTGTTGCCAATAATTACAAAGGGGGAGATTGTTGTTCCCACAACCTTGTATGGGTTATAATTGTTGTCAACTAGATTTAAGTGTGCATGTAGAAGTGGCTCATATCTTAGGAATTATAGGATATGACTAGCATGTTAAATAACCTTGTAAAGTGATCTCTTTGGAGTGAACTTGTAGAGGGAGTTTAGCATTACTTATGTCTTAATGTGACATAGCATTGCTTGAGAAAAATAAATTAAGGAGGAGGATAATGCTGAATTTTGAATAGAATAGTAATATGAAGCCACATGGAGGGGCAAGAAAGGAAATATATAAACCCTACTTGGGTTTTCATAGAAGGGAATATATAAACCAAGACTTATCTCTTTTTGGGGCAGCCATCGTAAGATAGAGTAGACTAGATCTGAAAACGTGAGACTTGGAGAAGGGGAGACGTGAGAGCAAACCACCTGGAAAATAGTGAAAGCAGATCAAGGCCAAACCTAGAAATGTGAGAGCAAATCAAGACCAGACCGGGAAATGTGAGAGCAAATCAAAGCCACCCGAAAAATAGGGAGAGAAGATCAGAAATGTTTGACTGTATGAGCAGACCAGAAATGTGCGACGGTGAAAAGTAGAATAGAAAGTTGAGTCCAGACCAGAATTGGTGAGACCAGAAAAGAGGGAAACGGGTGACACTAGAACACATCGAAAGACCAGAAACGGGTGAGACTAGAAAAGGGTGAAACGCATGAGACCAGCATAGCTTGAAATGGGTGAGACCAGACCAGACCTAGAGCAAGTGAAAGGTGAGACTAGTGAAACATCAGACTAGGTGAGACATGAGATCTGGTGTGACCTGAACTAGAGAAGACATGAGACTTGGAGAGGGTGAGACGTGAGACTAGACCAGGTGATACTAGACCAGAACAGTGAAACAGTGAGATCAGAAGATGGGTGAGACAGTGAGATAGTGAGACTAGGAGTTGGGTGAGACAACCTAAAGAAGAAATTCGGTGAAGCATTTGAGAGAACTAAATGTATTTTCAGATTTCTTCAAGAGAGGTTAAAAAGTGTTTTGGTGATCTTCCAAGCGGTAGTGAAATAGCATATTCAAATCAAACAGAGGCAACACAAGCTAGAAGAAGGGTAGACACAGTAAGTGACACTTTTTGTATTGTGATTGCTTTGTATTCGTAATAGTGAAAGGAGTAGAAGATTAAGACATCTATTGTAATCATAGGGAATACCACACTGGTGTTCTGAAGTATAATAGATTGTCTCGGTAGAGGAAGAATCCCTACCACCGTGGAGTGTATCATATTGACGGAACCACGTAAATCTCTTGTGTCCTTACTTTGAATTTACATTCTGTGTTTTGAATTGATTTTTGAACACAACTAAAGAATCATCAAACCCATAACCTAAAAGAAGACTTAGTCAAGGACAGTCGATTCGTCTAATAGGTAAGGTGTCTGAAAGGTAACTTTAGGGACTATTGTTATATTGAGTATGCTGCAAGGTGCTCTATTATGTTGTTGATGAGTCCTAATTTTTTAGTTGCAAGGCATATTAGCTTTAGCGAAATGGAGATTGGTTTATGGCTTCTAAGAGTTGGGCTTAGAGTTATTTAATATATTAAGCATAATGAGACTTCATAAGTTAGGAATTCTTTACTTTAAGCGTATTACCTTTTTTGAACTATATGTAAATGAAAAAATGCTTAAATTTTAGTTATGATGGATGATATTATTGGATATTATTCCATGTTTGATGTTATGTGTTTTTTTTTTTTAATGTTTAATGTCATGTATGTAAAATGTTATGGTAAATGTTAACTATATTGCTATATCTGTTTAATTATTATTGTTAATATTCAACATTATACTTTACATATATGATAAACTTACTAAAGAGTGAGAGTTGTTAAGTTGTTAAGATTTTGGAAATCATCACCTAAGAAGTTAAAATTTTGTATAAATTGAAATAAATTAAAATAATCTAGTATTAATATGAAAAAAGATGATTGGAAACATTATGAGCTTTTGATTTTTTAATTAATTTTAAATCATTGTTAATCTATTTCAATATTGGTACCAAATGAATAGTTAAGGTGTTAGTACTAATTATTAATAAATGTCTCAAAATTATTGTAATCATGATTATAAAGAATATTGGTAATGAGCTTAACATAGAAGATAAGTTGAATGGTGAAGTGGCTCATATCTTAGGAATTACAGGATAAGACTAGCATGTCAAATAACCTTGTAAAGTGATCTCCTTGGAGTGAACTTGTAGAGGGAGTTTAGCATTGCTTAAGTCTTAGTTTGACAGTGTGACAGGGTTGTATACGGATAATAAATTCATAAGAAGTTAAATCTGCAAGTCAGTAAACCTGTCCTGAGACTAAGTCTAGGAGCGATTCCAAAGGAGTGGAATAATTCTGGGATTACGAACAAACAGGGAGTCCAAAAGAAGAGAAGGTTACAGAATTTTAACTTAGCATTTTGGGAAGTTGGGCAGTTATAGGGGCAGTTTCTTTTGTACATTTATAACTGTTGATGGACAATCCTAGGCATTCATTCAAGCATTCAAAGGATGAGATTTCAGTAGAAAGAAAAGAGCAAGAAAAATAAATTAAGAAGGAGGATAATGTTGAATCTTGAATGGAACAGTAGTATGAAGCCACATGGAGGGGCAAAAAAGTAAATCCACCGTAGCTATAGCAAACCCTACTAAGGTTTCCATAAAGGGCAGTATATAAACCAATACTTATCTTTTTTAAAGGTATGAGGGGCGTGTGAGACAACCTAGTGAAGACATTATGTGAAGTATAGAGAGAACTCAATGAATTTCTAGATTTCTTCAAGTGAGGTTAGAGAGTGTTTTGGTGATCTTCTAAGTGACAGTGAAGCAGCCTATTCAAATCAAACAGAGGCAAGACAAGCTAGAAGAAGGGTAGACACAATAAGTGACACTCTTTGTATTGTGATTGCTTTGTATTTGTAATAGTGAAAGGAGTAGAAGATTAAGACATCCATTGTAATCATAGGGGATACCACACTAGTATTCTTAAGCATCTCTTGTTTCCTTACTTTGAATTTACATTTTGTGTTCTGAATTGAGTTGTGAACATAGCTAAAGAATCATCAAACCCATAACCTAAAAGAAGACCTAATCAAGAACAACCAATCCGTTTAATAAGTTAGGTATCTAGATGGTAGCTTTGGGGACTATTGTGATTAGTAGCAACAATAGATGTACCTTAGTTGAATTTGAGAAAGAGTTCATTTCTGAGAAGAATTTGAAGTTGTTCACCCATCTGCATATTGACGAGAGCTAAAGTATTAAAGAAGTAGAGTACTTTGGCTTAAATTATCAGAGTTTTTCAAGGGGGTGATACTGATTCACCCCCTCTCTTAGTATTATAGACTAGTAGATCCTAGGGTGAAATTGGGAACTTCAATTGGTATTAGAGCATAGGTTCACCAATTTGAAACTTAACAGCTTGGTGTACTAGTTTAAAGGGTTTCAGAAGTTTTAACTTGTTTAGCATACTGAGGAATGGATGCCAATACTAGCACTAGTACCACTTACAGTGAAAAGGTTCCAATCTTCAATGGAACCAACTACCATATGTGAAGAGCAAGAATACAAGTGGTATTTGCAACCATGGGCATGGAATGATCCAACCCTAGAGGAATTAAGGTAGTTTGAGATCAATGGGAAGGTCTCAAATGTCATCATTTTAGTATTGATAGATGCTGAATATGCTAAAGTTATGGATTGCAAATTTGCTAAGCAGATATGAGATAGATTGCAGAAGTTCGATAAAGGTGATAGTAGAATAAAGGAGGCCAAGCTTCAAGTTTTCAAGGAGAGATATGAATCTCTCAAAATGCAGAAAAATGAGACAGTTCAAGAGTTTTTCACAAGGGTTATTAATACTGTAAACGACCTTAGAAGTCATGGGAAGAACAAGAAGAACTCATCTATTGTGAAGAAAATTATAAGAATTTTGCCTGAGAGGTTTGTCTCAAATGTGGCAACCATAGAGGAGAGTAGAGATCTCAATTCTATGTCACTACATGATCTCCAGTGCAATCTCATTGTATATGAGATGAGAATAAAGTCAAATGAAAGCTCCTCAACATCAAAGCCATCAAAGGAGGCAACTTTTAAAGCTATATGACACTTAAAGATAAAAGAAGAGGAAGAATCATCCAATAAGGATGACGATGATGATAAGGAAGAAAGTAAAGGTGAAGTATTGGCTTACTTCACAAGGAAATTCAAAAAGGGGTCTAAGAAGGGAAAAGGACAATTGTCCTTGAGAAGCTATTGTTATGGATAGACTAGACATTTAGCTTTTCAGTATAAAGAGAAAGTATTCAAAATGAAGAAGACCATCATCCAAAACAAAGAAGTCCAACAAGACTGCCAACCTACAGAAGAAAAAGAGAAGCTCATTCAAGAGTTATGTGAGCTAGACAAAAAAAAGTTGATAAGGAGGAAGTTGTAGACTCATAAGATGAGCATGCCTTTATGGTATTAGCTCAATATGCTAGTTCAACCTTTGAAGAGGAAGAGGAGGTTGATGAAGAAGAACCAAATCTTGAAGTTGAGTTAGAAGCAGCTTCAAAGGAGATAATCAAATGGGCCAGAACCATAAAAAGGTTAGAGATCCATATAAAACAAGTTAAAGCAAAGATTGAGGAAGCAAAAAGTTAAAAAGATAAAATAAGGGCTGAACATATTGGCATGAAGAGAAGATTTGAAGAACATATCAAAAGTCTGAACATATATGTGAAGACCTTACAATGGAGCTTGCATAAAGGACTTCAAAAATTGAAGAAATAGAGATAGAGTTACTAAGACTTCAGGAACAACTCAAAAAGAGTGATGAGAACTTGCATAAGTTTGAAGTGCTAGGAGAAACAACCTCTGCAAGAGAAAAGAAGTATGAAGAGAAAGTGCAGCAATCTGAGGCTGCACTGCCTAAAGAGAATGAGACTTTCCCATAGAAGTTAAAAGAGAAAGCTGTGACTTGAGAGAAGATAACTGAACAAGAGAAGACAGTTGTCAAACCAAAGCTAGGGCAAAAAATGATGTATATGGTTAAAGAGCAGCAGCCCATAGCTACTAAGTCTTAGAAAGAAAAGACTAATTAGCCAAGAACAGTGAAGGCTGGAAATAAAGAAGATTTGAAGAAGCAATCTAGGGTTACAAACAAAAATGAAGAAAAGAAAGTCAGCCAGCCAAGGGCTATGGCTGAATAGAAGAAGGAGAAGAAGGTGGCTGAAATGAAAGCCACACAAGCAAAGAAGTCTGCAACCTTGCTTACACAACAAGTAATAAACAAAAGAAAACAAGCTGTGGTTAGACCCAAGACGAGGTAGTTTCAAGGTCACTGCTTTTATTGTGAAGTTTAGGGTCATAAGGCAAGTAAAGGTTGGTGGAGAAGGCTAGTATATGTCTCCAATTTAAGAAAATCTGATGCTGTATATAGAGGGAGACAATACAAAATTCAAAGGAGAACACTTGTCATGAGTTCTTGTATATACTATAAAAAGCAAGGACATACTAACAAGGATTAATGGTGGAAGCCCAAACCAGTGGTTTCAAAGAATAAGTTTGTTATATTGGCAGACTTGGAACAGTATGAAAGGTGTGGGCAGGATGACTATAATGCCAAGAGATGCATGACATGTCTCCCTGAGCAAAAGAAGGCACTTAATGGCACAGTGAAAAAAATTGGTATAGTCAAAGCTGAGAAAAAGGATAAAGCTATCTTCAAGCCAATTCAAAAGAAGGAATATAAAGTTAAAAAGGAGGTGACTAATACAGTTGAAATTGCACCAAAGGTTGACTACAAGGATAAGCCATAGATCCTTGATAATGGATGCACTTCACACATGACAGGAGATAAAAGTAAATTATCAAAGCTGAACAAGTTAAGAGAAGGCAGAGTCAAGTTTGGCAATGATGATTCACTTAACATTAGTGGTTAGGGGTCAGTAAATATTGGAAAAGGAAACCTGAAAGATGTTTTACACATTAAAGGACTTAGATATAATCTAGCATTTGTTAGCTAACTATGTAATGAAGACCATGAAGTGATATTTACAAAAATAGGTTGCCAAGTAAAGAGTAAAGAAGGCAATACTGTTGCAACTGGGAAGAGAACAACTACAAATTTATATGTGATTGATAAGGACAAGACAAATAGTTGTTTACTTACAAAAGAAGAAGAAAATTAACTCTGACATAGAAGGCTGAGACACTTAACACAGAAGAACATGAGGAAGTTGACCACTACTCATGCAATCAGAGACATTCCAGACCTCAAGAAAGAGAGAGAGAGAGAGCATGTATGCTCAGCAGGCACTAAAGGAAAATATGCCAGAGAACAGTATAACACCAAAAAGTTCAGCTCTGAAGCAGTGCTTGACATTATACATACTGATTTGTGTGGGCTGATAAGAACAAAAGGGTTGAATGGTGAGAGGTACTTCATCTTGTTTGTTGATGATTATTCTAGAAGGACATGCATCATGCACCTCAAACACAAGTCAGAAGTTTTGAAATGCTTCAAGAGATACAGAAGATTGGCTAAAAATGAGAGTGGAAAGAAGATCAAAGTATTAAGGTCAGATCAAGGCACTAAATTAAAAATGAAGCTTTAAAAGATTACCTTGAAAAGCATGGAATTCACCATCAAATGGCAGCAGTAAGAACACCTTAACAGAATAGGGTGGTAGAGAGGAAAAATAGAGATGTGGTTGAAATAGTAAGAACTTTACTGTTGGAATCCAAGCTTCACACAAGATTTGGATAGAAGCAACATTTACAGTCGTGCACCTACTAAACAAAGTTTTACTAGGGCCCAATATTGATAAGACTCCATATGAGCTATGGAGTGGGAAGAAGACAACAACCAAGCATCTCAGAATCTTTGGCAGCCTATGTTTTGTGAAGAACATGGAGTAAAGCTTGGGAAAATTCCATGCTAGGTCAGATGAAGGCATCTTTGTGGGATACTTAGCAAAGACAAAAGGTTACAAAGTTTTCCTGCATAAATTGGGAAAAGTGGTAACTTTCAGTGATGTGAGAATAGATAAAAACTGGAAAATAATTCTAAATGGAAAAGCTAAGGACATTGAAGAAGATGACTTCAAGATAGATGAACAATCAGAAAAGCATGAAGAAAATGAGAAAGAAGTAAGTTCAGACTCAGAGAAGAGTGGGTTTGAAGATGAAGAAAGAGATCCTCTTGCAGCTAAGACTGTGCAAGAGAGAAAGACAAAGAAAACTTAGAACAGTGCTCATTAAGGAAATAAGATCATAGGCGACCCATCAGAAGGAGTTACAACAACAAGAAGAATTATGGGATCCACTACTTTACTCTCACAAGTTGAACCTAAATCTATTGAATAGACTACACAAGACAAAGCCTGGGTCAAAGTTATCAATGAGGAGTTGGATTAAATCGAGAAGAATGATACATGGGAGCTGGTTCCAAGACTCACTAATAAGAATGTCATAGGAACAAAATGGGTGTTTAGAAATAAACACAAATAAGATGACAGGGTGGTGAGGAACAAGGTTAGGCTGATTTGTAAAGGTTACACTTAAATAGAAGGAGTAGATGTTGATGAAACTTTTGCACCAGTAGCAAGGTTGGAAACTATTAGAATGTTCTTAGTTTTGGCAGCACATAAGAGGTATAAAGATTACCAGATGGATGTGAAATCAGCCTTTCTAAATGGGCTTCTGAAAGAAGAGGTGTATATTGAATAACCCGATGGAGTACAAATCAGTGAGGAGGAGACATATGTGTGCAAGCTGAAGAAAGCCTTGTATGGCCTTAAATAAGCCCCAAAAGCATGGTGCAGCAGGTTGGATATATATTTGAAAAGGTTGAACTTTAGAAGGGGAATAGTTGATAATAAGCTATATGTGTTCAACTCAAAAAAAGGTCAACTAATAACCATCGTATATGTAGATGACATCATCTTTGGAGGGGAACACTCTGAGTTATGCCAATAAATTGCACAAAAGATGAGTGAGGAATTAGAGATGTCATTGATTGGATTAATGATTTACTTTTTTGGATTACAGATAAAATAGTGTAAATAAGGTATTTTTATTTCTCAAACAAAATATGCTAAAGAGATGCTAAAAAGGTTTAACATGGAGGATAGCAGACATATCAGTACCCTTATGTCTGTAGGGTGCAAGTTAACAAAAGATCAGGAAGGAAGGAGTACAAGACCTATAGAATATAGGAAGATGATAGGGAGCCTTTTGTATCTTGCAGCATCAAGGCCTGATCTCATGCAAGCTGTGTGCATTGCTAGTAGATTCCATGCTGATACTAAGAACACTTATGTGTTGACAATAAAAAGAATCCTAAGATACCTCAAAGGGAGACTGGAAATGGGTTTATTGTATCCTGCCATGGATTCTGTAAAACTACAAGCATACATTGATGCTAATTAGGCAGGAAGTATAGATGACAAAAAATCAACTAGTGGCTGTAGCTTCTACTTGGGTTCAAAGTGTGTTGTATGATTAAGTAGAAAGTAAAATAACGTTTCTTTAAGCACAGCTGAGGCTAAGTATATGATTACTTGTGCAGCATGTACTCTGTTGATATGGATGCAAAGACAATTGGCAGATTTGAGTGTTGAAGTGAAGTTACTAGTGAGTGTACTTTGTGATAATCAAAGTGTAAGAATCAAGTTTAACATTCAAGAAGCAAGCATATTGACATCTGGTATCACTTTATCAAGGATCGAGCAGAAGAAGGCATGATTTAGTTGGAGTATGTTGGCACTAAAGATCAAATCTTAGATATTCTAAACTAAACCTCTGTTCACAGAGCTGTTTCAAAAGCACAGAATGAGTCTATCTGTGCAAATGCCTCCTCAAGCCTGAAGTTCATGTGAATCCTCTATCTCTACTTTGCAGGTTTTTCAAATTTCTAATTGGTTGGCAAAAAGGGAGAGACACAAAAGTGCAGGGGGAGCTATTAAGGAAGGGGAATTGTAATCCATCTATTTCTGGATTATTACTCTAAGAAGATTGTGAAGGACTGCTGCATAATGTCTTTTGTTGTAAGTGTTGCCAACAATTACAATGGGGGAGATTGTTGTTCCCATAGCCTTATATGGGTTATAATTGTTGTTAACTAGATTTAAGTGTGCAAGCAGAAGTGGCTCATATCTCAGGAATTATAGGATAAGACTAGTATGTCAAATAACCTTGTAAAGTGATCTCTTTGGAGTGAACTTGTAGAAGGAGTTTATCATTACTTAAGTCTTAATGTGACAGGGTTGTATACAGATAATAAATTCATAAGAAGTTAAATCTACAAGTCCATAAGCTTGTCCTGAGACTAAGTCTAGGAGCGATTCCGGAGGAGTAGAATAATTCTGGGGTTACAGACAAACAGGGATTCCAGAAGAAGGAAAGGTTATGGAATTTTAACTTAGCATTTTTGGAAGATGGGTAGTTACGAGGGTAGTTCTTTTGTACATTTTTAACTATCCATGGACAATCCTGGCCATTCATTCAAGCATTCAAAGGATGAGATTTTAGTAGAAAGAAATGAGCAAGAAAAATAAATTAAGAAGGAGGATAATGCTGAATCTTGAATGGAATAGTAGTATGAAGCCACATAAAAGGGCAAAAAAGTAAATCCACCATAGCTACAGTAAACCTTACTAGGGTTTCCATAAAGGGCAGTATATAAACCAAGACTTATCTTTTTTGAAGGTGTGAGGGGTATGTGAGACAACCTAGTGAAGACATTGTGTGAAGCATAGAGAGAACTTAACGAATTTTCAAATTTCTTCAAGAGAGGTTAGAGAGTATTTTGGTGATCTTCTAAGAGGCAGTGAAGCAATCTATTTAAATCAAATAAAGGCAAGAGAAGTTAAAAGAAGGGTAGACACAGTAAGTGACACTCTTTTATTATGATTTCTTTGTATTTGTAATAGTAAAAGGGGTAGAAGATTAAGACATCCATTGTAATTATAGGGGATAGCACACTGATATTCTCAAGTATAGTAGATTGTTTCGGTAGAGGAAGAATCCCTACTACCTTCGAGTATGTCACATGGGTAGAACCACGTAAATCACTTGTGTCCTTACTTTGAATTTACATTCTGTGTTTTGAATTAAGTTATGAACAAAGCTAAAGAATCATCAAACCTATAAACTAAAAGAAGATCTAATCAAGAACAACCAATTTGTTTAATAGGGAAGGTAGCTTTGGTGACTATTGTGATTAGTAGGTAACAATAGATCTACCTTAGTTGAATCTGAGAAAGAGTTCATTTATGAGAAAAGTTTAAAGTTGTTTATCCACCTACATATTGACAAGAGCTAATGTATTAATGAAGTAGAGTACTTTGATTTAAATTATCTGAGTTTTTCATGAGGGTGAAATTAGGAACTTGATTATAACATCTAGTACTATAAGGTTCAATATATCCTGAGAGAGTTGAAGGAGTGTAAGATTACCCAAGTAATGTACTATAGCTTTGCTTAAAAATATAGAGGATGATTTCATATGTGAGTTTAAGGAGTATAAGATTACCCAAGCAATGTGGTTGGCTTTGAAAAACAAGTTTAAGGGTACTTTAACCATTAGTCTAAAAGAGTTGACCATTAATTTTGACATTTATATATAAAAGTCATATCATAATTGAGACAACACTTATGATTAAAGAGTTTAAAGTAACTAGTTATACCTTATTAGAGATGGTTAGTTCTATAATGACATAAACAAATCTCCCAATAGATTATTAGGGCAATGTTTTATTTATGACTGTGTATGTACTTAACTATATACCTTATAAGTTTCTCACTTCCATATTATATGATTTATAGTTAAGATGAAAGCTTGACTAAGAAATTTATGACTATGAGAGTTAGCATCTTATGTTCATAATTTATCACATAAATATGAAAAATTAGGCAAAAAAAAAAGTGTCTTTATTAGATTCTATAAACACTTTAAAAGGTATGTGTTTATTAGTGAATAAACAAATAGAAGTATTTTAAAATTAAAATCAGATGATGTCATATTCTTAGTAATGAATTTCTAAGGGTAAAAATGATAATAATTTTTATCCTCATGAGATAAGTGATCCAAATGACTATAATGCACCAAACCCATTAACTTAAATGGATGAGGAAATGCCTTAAGGTATCAATTTAAATAGGAAAATTATGCCATAAGTTATGCAAGCTTTGTAAGTACTTATATTATGTAGAAGCATCCTATGTCATTATTTTGAGATTGAAAGGGGAGCTTTTATGATTATCTCTCATGATGAAAAGGAACCTAAAATAGTAACTAAGACTCTTTTATGCCCTATTAAGGAACAATAGAGAAAGGTAATGGAAAAAGAGATGAAATCCATGAAATCTAACCAAGTTTGAGGCTTGGTAAATTTTCCTCAAGGACACAAGGCAATTAGGAGCAAATGGGTTCTTAAAATCAAACATAAGGTAAATAGTTCCATTTTCTTAAAATCAAGCATAAGGTAAATAGTTCCATTATAAAGTATAAGGTTTGCCTAGTGGCAAAAGGTTATACTTAACAAGAGGGTATAAATTATAAAAAACTGTTTTATTGCTAATAAGTTTACTTTAATTTGCCTAATTTTAGTTATAGTAGCAAATATGAATTTAGAATTACATTAAATGAATGTCAAAGCTACTTTTCTTCATGGCAAACTAACTGAAAAAATCTATAGGGAACAATTGGTGGGTTTCATTATTTAAAGATAAGAGAATAAAGTTTGTAGACTTTAAAGATCAATTTATGACCTAAAACAAGCATCTAAAAAAATGGTATTTAAGATTTCATCATGTAATAATCTCATATAACTTCTTAATAATTAATGAGGATAATTGCTTTTATGTTAAAAGATTTAAAAATAAATTTATAATTGTATCTCTATATGCTAATAACATTCTATTAGTTAGAAATGATAAAGAGTTTATCACTACCATTAAGGAATAGTTATCCTTTAATTTTGAAATAAACATGCGTGAGGTGATTTACATATTAAAAGTAGAGATTCATAAGGATTGTTCCAAAATACTTCTAGTTTTATCACAAAAGTCTTACATCTATAAAATCTTTAAGCAATTTAGAATGAAAAGTTGTAAATTCATTTACACTTTAATTGTTGAAGGTGATAGTTTGAGTATTAAAATGTGTCTTAAAACATGACAAGAGTAAGAAGAAATGAAGAATGTGCGATATTTTAGTGTAATGGGTAGTCTTACATGCTTTATGATGTGTGCACACCTTAACGTTTGTTATGTTGTGGAATTGGTGAGTTAATACTAATCAAACCTAGGAAAAGTACATTGGCAAGTTGTAAAAGGAATATTTTGATATCTCAAGGGCACTGTAGATTATTCCTTGTATTAATAAGGAAATAATTTATTACTAATTAGTTATTCAAATGCTAATAGGGGAGGAGATATAAATGAATGTAAATCAACATTAAGAGATATGTTCTTGTTAAATGATTATGTCATATTAAGAAGTAAGGGAAAACAAACCTATATTACCTTATCAATAATGGAGGTAGAATTTGTAACTTGCTCAGTTGTAGTATAAGAAGTTATTTGGCTTAATTTTCTTTTAAACATATAGGAGTATGTGGTGATTAGAAGAAAGTGGTTATATTGTATTGTGATAGTCAAGTAGCTATTGTATATGCAAAAGATCTTAAATATCATTGTAAAACCAAACACATTGATACTAAGTATAACTTTGTAAGAAAAATTTTATTACAAAATGATGTAAATTTACAGTAGATTTCAACACATAGGATAATAGTAGATTTACTAACTAAACAAATACCAAAAAATGTATTATAGTCATATTTTAAGTCTCAAGATTTCATAGAATTTAATATGTTAAAATACATTGTGACTTTGTGTTTTTATATAATAAAAGAGTTTGTTTCTTGTTACATATGTACTAGCAATATTATTCCAAATGTTGATTAGTATACAAAGAGTTTGATATGAAATCAATCCTAACACAATTTTTTTTTTACGAAAAAAATAAAAGTATGTTAAACAAGTTAAGATTGGTCTACTTATATGGAAAATCATCTTTAATATTAAAAGAGTGTATAAATATAAGACTATTGTGTGAGAAAAATTTTATATATATAAATATGATCACCTTAAGATGATCAAGATGAGGCTATAATAAGTAAGAGCAAGAATAGATTCTCGCACTTTATTCAACTTGTTGAAAACTATATATAAGTCTTAATTTAACACTCATAAATGAGGGAGTCACTTAAAGGACTTGGTTAAATGCTTGAAAGTGATGGGATTAAGATTTATTTGGTGATAACATAAGAAAAATAAGTGAAATGACATAAGCTTTATATGGAGAATAATCATCATAACATGTGTGTTATTTGACTAATAAGAGAAATGAAAGAACTAATCCTTACTTTTTCATTGTGGGAGTTTTTTAAGGTATTATTACTTTTAAAAAGTTGTGCTCTATGTGACTTTTAACTTTATTTTAAAGTTATGATATGATGTTTGCTAATTTAGTATGTTACCTATAGTTAAGAATAATTCAACTTTTTGGAATAGGAAGGAAGGAAATTATATCATAGTTAAGGAATATAAGTATAAAAGGAAAACTATTATCGTCTAACATCTTTAATATTCATTCATTGGTTAAACAATTATATTTATTCATAATAAATGAAACATTATTATGAATAAAACGTAATTATGAATACATATAAGGAAAACAAAATCTAACTTAACCTAAAAGGGATATGGTGAGTTGAAATTGATGTGATAAAATATGTTTGGAATATAGCGAGACAATTTTCTTTTTGGTATATAATAAGGCTCACAATTTTTTTTTTGAGTTGTAGTAATTATATATCTTTACCAAGTATATAAAATATGCTCTTAAGTATAGGTATGTGTTGAGCCTATCTTTGATGGCTAATGTAAGATTTTTTTTGATTTGATGTTTTGAATATCGTTGAGATGCAGAGAAGTTATTGGTCAATACCGTTAATGGTATGTCAATTCTAAGGTCAATGAGTCAATGTTGATCGTTGACTTTAAATTTAGGGGTCAAGGCTGATCGTTAACCCTAATTTTTAAGAAGTCAATATTGACCGTTGATCCTAAATTTTAGGAATCAAATTTAGCCATTGATTGTAGGACAACTATTGGGAATCAATGCTGACCATTAATGATTGTGCAACCCTAAATCTCAAAGCTTATAAATACATCCATGCATCTTTTAAGATAAGAGTGTGATGCAAAAGAGAAACTGACTAGTTGAAAAGAGATAATGGCAAAGAGATAGGTAGCCACCAAAAAGAGAGTGACCGGCTAAGAAAGGTGTAGTAGTAGTTGGTCAAGGAAGGTGCAACAGTGGTTGGCCAAGGAAGGTGCAGCAGTGGTCAGCTAAGGAAGGTGCAACAGTAGCCAGCCAAGTGTGCAACACCAAGGAGAGTTACAGCTGACCATGAGAGGTGCAGTACCAAGTTGAGGTGCATCTGGCTAAGAGATGATAGCAGCCACTAAAGAAAGAGGCAGCCACACCAATTGAAGGAGGAGTTGTAGTAACCGATAACCTTATCAAAGGGAGAAGAAGGCAGTAGCTGGAAACAAAAGCAGAAGAAAAAGTAGTCAACCAAACCAAAGGGAGAAGAAAAGGGTGTGTAGCAACCACACCAAACTAGAGGAGATATATAGTAGGCACACTAAACTAAAGGACAATGTGTAGCAACCAATCAACCACCCAAGGAAGAAGTTACAGAATCAATCAAGGAGAGGTGCAATAGCTGGTAAATTGATCAAAGAGAGGTGTAGCAGTCGATAAACGAATAAAGGAGAAGGTGCAACAACTACCAAAAAGGGAGAAAGTAGCTTGCAACATAACCAGTAATTACAACAGCAAGCACAATTAGCTTGCAACAACCAACAATAGGTGAATCATAACCAGTTGCTTGCAGAATTGGTAGTAGGCAAATCATAACCAATAGCTTGCAAAACCAGTAGTAAGGCAAGCGATACCAATAGTAGGAGGAGAAAACTTGCCTAGTAGTAGGGTAGGTAGCACTAGCAGGGAAAGGGAACCTACTAAGGTAGCAAGTGTCGTAACTTGCTAAGGTAGCAGGAGAGGCAACATTGGTAATAGGGGAAGAGAACCTACCAAGGTAACAAGTGAGGCAACCTGCCAAGGCAGTAAGTGAGGCAACACCAACAATAAAGGAAGGAAAAGATCCATGTTTTGCACTAGCAGCCTATGTACATTGAGTGATCCTTCTTTGGAAAGTGTTAGTCACAAACCTTTTAATAAATTTGTTGAAAAAGGGTGGGATACCCTTGGAGTGATTGGGAGATCATTGTAAGTGGTTAAGGAGTGATCCTTCCACGAGATTAATTATATCCATTGATAACAAGAGTGGATCGTATGATTTAGGAATGATCATATTATACCATGGACGTAACTCATACATTGTGGGTGAATCATGTAAAAATTGCCATGTGTTCTTAGGTGTTCATGTTTGATTCATATCTGTATGGCTGCTCATACGTAAATAAGAAAGATAAAAATTGGATCATTGACTTTAAGAAGTCACAGAGGTTAATCTGGAAAGATTATAAAAGGTGAGCATCTCACACTAATTCACCCCTTTCCCTTCTCAGTGTGAGACCTAAGAAGGTCTTCATAAAGTGCTATCAAAGCCAGTTTCCTCAGTTGATCCATTTTGTTTATTTAAATCTGAAATTGTTGTTGATGTTGTGAATTTTTGTTAGTTGATACCATGGATAGTATAAACAATGTTAACATCAAAGGCATTCCCACTTTTGATGGACAAAATTATTAGTTATGGAAGAATAGAATGCTTCTATATCTGAAGTCACTTGATTTGGATGTATTTGAATTGGCTATTAGTGCCTTAATCCTTGTTGTTGAAGTTGATGCTATAATGCCTATTGATAAGAAGAATTTGGAGTGTGATGGAAAGGCGAGAAATGCCTTGTATGTCTCCTTAGTAGACAAAGAATTCACCAAAGTAATGAGGTGCAACATAGCCAAACAAATTTGGGACAAATTGAAGAATATTTACAAAGGAGACAAGGTTGTGAAGGAAGCCAAGATACAAATCTAGAGGAGTAAATTTGAAGATAAAGATGCAAAATAATAAATTTGTGGATGCCTTTTTTACAAGAGTCAATGAAATTATGCGCTCTATTAAAGGCTATAGAGATGAGATCAATGATGCTACTATAGTAAGAAAAATATTTAGAACCTTACCGAAAGCTTACAATGCCAAATTTTCCTCCATAGATGATAGAGATTTAGATAGGCTACCCTTAGATGATTTGCATAGCATATTGGTGGCTTATGAAACGAGAATAGCCCCAATGAAGAGAGAAAGAAGTCTAAGGTGGAGATGTAGTTGGCTTTTGAGGCAATAAAGAGATTAAAGATTAATGACCAAGAAGAAAAATTTGATAGTAGCTTTAAAGAAGAAGATGGTGATACTAAACTGGATAAAGTCATGGTATACATCACTAAGAATATGAGGAAAGAAAAAGGGGAAGTACAAAGGAAAATTACTCTTAAAGCGCTTTATGTGTGGAGTAATGAGATACTTTGTTGTAAATTGCTAAAGAAAAGAGAAGCAAATAGTGATGATGATGTTGATGAGCCAGTCCCAAGGAGGAGAACAAAGCAATTCAACTATTCTAAAGATGGAAATTCATGCCAAAAGGAAAAAGCAACTCTTTAGATCCAAAAGATTGAATTTTTTAAGCAAGCTAGATGATGAAGATTTTGAAGAAAAAGTTAATGATGATGCTTTATAAGATGTGCTAATTGCTCAAGTAGATGATGATTAAGAATATTCAAGTGATGAGGAATCAACAGAAGAGGAAGAGGATGAGTTGGTGTAGCAACTTGAGAATGAGTTGATGATGAGGACCTTTTTAGGTCTCATATTGAGAGAGGGGTGAATTAGTATGAGATATTCATTTTTACAAACCTATTTAGATTTAACTTCTGTAGCTTATTAAAGCTGATGATCTAATTATCTATCTTACTCTTTTATGTGAGACTGGCTATATAGATATTAATCAAACATGAGCACCTAAGAACATAAGGTAATTTTTACATGGTTCATCCACAATGTGTTAGCTATGTCCAAGGTGTGATAGGATCCCTTCTAAATCACATAATCCATTTTTGTTATCAAGGCATATAGTTTGGTTGTGGAAGGATCACTCTTTAACCACTTATAATGATCTCCCAATCACTCAACAAATTGATCTCCTGATCACTCCAAGGTTATCCCACCCTTTTTTTATAATTTTATCAAGAGTTTATAGTTAAAAATTTCCTGGAGATCAATCGCTTAATGTATACAGACTACTAGTGGAGATTATGGATTTTTTCCTTCCTCACTACCAGTCTTTGATCAGGTTTTATTGATTTCTTCTCTGCAGATTATCTCTATTATAGGATATCTTTACTTCTGTTATCGGTGTAGCCCTATTTGCTGCCTTGGCAGGATCTATCCTCTAGTATCAATGTTGCCTCCCCTGCAGCTTTAGCAAGTTCTCTCCTTTTATTACTGGTGCTACCTCATTCGGCCTTGGCAGGTTCTCTTCCCTTGTTGCCAGTGCTGTCTCCCTTGCAGTCTTGGAAAGTTACCTTTTTTACTCCTCTACTACTATAAGTTACTGGATTTGCTGCTGGGCATGTTTTCTACTTTACTACTGTTGTAAGCTGTTGGTCCTACTGTCAAGACATATTTTCTCCTTTGTTTTTGTGAGCTACTGGACTTGTTGCTGGGTACGTTTCCTCTTTTGTTGCTGGATGTGCTATCGAGACAGGTTTTCTCCTCTGTTGCTACTATTCACACATGTTGCTTTTGCTACTTGCATGCGTTGCTAATGTTGTCCACATGCATTGCTATTGCTGTCTACACATTCTGTTATTATTGTCCATACGTGTTATTACTGCTATTTGCATGTGCTGCTATTACTTTCTATACACACTGTTGTTGTCCACTTGCACTGTTGTTGTTATCAGTCCCTCCTAGACATGTTCCTGGTGCAGGGATGCCTCTTGGACATGTTGCTGCACAACTTGCTATTGCATTACTTGCTACTACACGTTTTGATTTTTTGCTTGGTGCTCATACTTGCTGCTGCACAACTTGCTATTGCATTACTTGCTATTACACATTTTGATTTTTTTATTTCTGCAGGTGGTTGCTAATTCTCGGACCTGCTATTGCACATTTTGATTTTTTCCATGATTCTTTGGCGTGCTTCAGTGTTGAGCTTATCTTTGATTACTAATGTTGGATTTGTTGTCAAAATTATCTCACATGGTTGTATAAGTTAATTTGATGTTATGAATACCGTTGAGATGTAGAGTGGTCATTGGAAAAAACTAGTAATGATAGGTAAACCCTGATGTTGAGAAGTCAATATTGACTATGACTCCAAAATTTTAGGGGTCAAGATTGATTGTTGACCATTGACCATTGACAATAAATTTTAGGAAGTCAATGTTGACCATTGACCCTAAATTTTAAGATTCAAATTTAGCTGTTGATTGGAGGGCAACCTTTAGGAATCAATAACGACAATTAATGAATGTGTAACCTTAATCTTTAGGCTCTATAAATACCCCTATATGTCTTGTAAGGTTGTGTGTGTGAGTTGCAAGAGAGAAGGATCAATTACAGAAAAATAAGAGAGAATAACCAGCCACAAGGAGAGAATGACAAGCTAAAAAGAGAGGGTGGCGAAAGTGAGGTTGAGCAACAAAAAGAGAGAGGTAGCCACTAAAGAAGAGAGTGATTGGCCAAGGTAAAGGAGACGGCCACCAAGAGAGGTATAGTTGGGCAAGGAAAGTGCGGTAGTCATCCAAGGCAGTTGTAGCAGCAACTGGTCAATGAGGAGGTGACAGCAACCATTAAAAAAGGAGACAACCACACCAAACCAAAAAAGAAGATGTGTAGCAGCCACCCCAATGAGGGAGAGACATGTAGGAGCCATACCAAGGAGAGGTGTAGTAGTCAGCCACACAAAAACCTAATTGCTATAGCTGGCCAAGAGGAAGAGAAAGGTAGCAAGGATTGAAGTAGCTAGCCATCACAAGCTTGATTGCAGCAGCTGACCATCAAAAGGCTATTAGCAATAGCCACTAGCAAGTCTTGCAACAAGGAAGACAAACCAGTAGGTCTTATAGCAAAGGGGACAAACCAGGAGGTCTTACAGCAAGGGAGACAAACCTGAAGGTTTGACAACAAAGGAGAAAATTTGGGAGCTTATACCAGAACTTGGCAAACCAAAAGCAATTCAAGACATTATAATAGTAATCTAGGAGCCCATACTAGCACTAGTAGCATTAGTAGGAGGTCCTTACACCAATAGCACTAGCATGCATGCACTAAAAGTAAGAAGTGCTTGCACTAGCAAACAAGGAAGCAGCAGCAGTAAAAGGTGCCTACACTAGCAAATTAGGAGACTCTCCAGTAATAACATACATCTTTGCTTATCAAAGGGCTTTCTAGTAGACCAAAAACACTCCAGGAGGCTTTCAAGCAAACAAGTAGCACCCCAGGAAGCTTTCTGGCAGCAGAAGTACATTTAGGAATCAAGCAAAAAATCAGAACGTGCAACAGTAGGTCCGGGAATCAATAGCCATTTGTAGAAAATGCAACAACAAGTCTAAGCATTAAGCAAAAAATTAGAATGTACAATAATAAGAAGGACAACAACAGCTCCAAAAATCAGCAGTTACCTACAAAAGTAAAGTAGTAGATTTGAGCATCAAGCAGAAAATTATTGAAGTTCCCAACTTCACCCTAGGATTTACTAGTCTGTGATACTGAGAGGGGGGTGAATCAGTATCACAAAAACACACTTTGATAATTTAAGCCAAAGTATTCTACTTCTTTAATAATTTCACTCTCGTCAATATGTAGGTATGTGAACAAATTCAAACTCTTTTTAAAAGCGAACTAATTACCAAAAAAAAAATTGCAAAGTAGAGATGGAGGATTCACCTGAACTTCAGGCTTGAGGAGGCATTTGCACAGACAAACTCATTATGTGCTTTTTGAACAACTTTGTAGATAGAGGTTTAGTTAGAATATCTGAAATTTGATCATTAGTGCCAATATACTCCAACTAAATTGTACCTTGTTCCACTTGATCTTTGATGAAGTGATACCGGATGTCAATATGCTTACTCCTTGAATGTTGAATTGGATTCTTGTTGAGATCAATAACACTTTGATTATCATAAAGTACACTCATTGGTAACTTCACTTCAACACCCAAGTTTGCCAATTGTCTTTCCATCCATATTACTTGAGTACATGTTGTACAAGCAGCTATATAATCAGTCTCAACTGTGCTCAAAGCAACACTATTTTGCTTTCTACTTAACCATGCAACACACTTTGAACCTAAGTAAAAACTGTAGGTGTTGGTTGATTTTCTGTCATCTATACTTCCTACCTAGTCTGCATCAGTGTATACTTCTAGTTTTATAGAATCCATGGCAAGATACCATAAACCCATTTCTAGTGTACCTTTGAGGTATCTTAGGATTCTTTTCACTGCCAACACATGAGATTCCTTAGGGTCAGCTTGGAATCTGCTGGCAACACACATAGCTTGCATAAGATCAGGCCTTGATGTTGTAAGGTACAAAAGGCTCCCTATTATCTTCCTGTATTCTGTAAGGCTTGTACTCCTTCCTTCCTGATCTTTTGTTAACTTGCAGTCCACTATCATAGGGGTACTGACAAGTTTGCTATCCTCCATGCCAAACTTTTTTAGCATCTCTTTGGCAAATTTTGTCTGAGAAATATAAATAACTTCTTTACATTGTTTTATTTGTAATACAAGAAAGTAATTCATTTCTCCAATCAATGACATCTTAAATTCCTTACTCATCTTCTGTGCAAAATCATGGCATAACTCAGAGTGATCCCTTCAAAAGATGATGTCATCTACATTGAAGTCATCTTCTTCATTGACCTTAGCTTCTCCTTTTTGTATTGTTTTCCAGTTCTTATCTATTCTCACATCACTGGATGTGATCACTTTTCCCAGCTTATGCAGGAAAATTCTGTAACCTTTTGTCTTTATTGAGTATCCCACAAAGATGCTTTCATTAGACATAGCATTGAATTTTCGTATGTTTTGCTCCTTGTTCTTCACAAAACATGGGCTGCCAAAGATTCTGAGATACTTGGCTATTGTCTTCTCCCATTCTATAGCTTATATGGAGTTTTATCAGTATTGGGCCTTAGTAAGACTTTATTCAGTAGATATTGTCTTCTGTCCAAAATCTTGTGTGAAGCTTGGATTCCAGCAGTAGAGTTCTTGCCATTTTAACCACATCTCTATTTTTCCTTTCTACCACCCTGTTCTGTTGAGGTATTCTTGCTGCTGCCATTTGGTGATGAATTCCATGTTTCTCAAGGTAATCTTCAAAAGCTTTATTTGTAAATTCAGTGCCTTGATTTGAACTCAATACTTTGATCTTCCTTCCACTCTCATTTTCAGCCAATCTTCTGTATCTCTTGAAGCAATTCAAAACTTCTGACTTGTGTTTGAGGTGCATGATGTAGGTCCTTCTGGAATAATCATCACAAACAAGATGAAGTACCTCTCACCATTAAACCCTTTTGTCCTCATCGGTCCACACAAATCAGTATGCACAATGTCAAGCACTACTTTAGAACTGAACTCTTTGGTCTCATTCTACTTTCTGGCATGTTTTCCTTTAGAGCATGCTGAGCAAACATACTCTTTCTCTCTCTTGATGTTGAGAATGTCTCTGATTGTATAAGTAGTGGTCAGCTTCCTTATGTTCTTCTATGTTAAGTGTCCCAACCTCCTATGCCAGAGTTGATTTTCTTCTTCTTTGGTGATTAAATAGTTGTTTGTCTTATCCTCATCAATCATATATAAATTTCCAATTGTTCTTTTCCCGATTGCAATAGTATTTCCTTCTTTACTCTTTACTTGGCAACCTATTTTTGTGAATATCATTTTATGGTCTTCATTGCATAGTTGGCTGACAGATGCTAGATTATATCTAAGTCCTTTAACATGTAAAACATCTTTTAGCTTTCCTTTTCCAATATTTATTGACCCTTAACCACTAATGTTGAGTGAATCATCATTATCAAACTTGACTTTGCCTTCTCTTGACTTGTTTAGCTTTGATAATTTACTCTTGTCTCCTATCATGTGTGAAGTGCATCCACTATCAAGAATCCACTACTTATCCTTGTAGTTAGCCTTTAGTGCAATTTCAGTTGTAATAGCCACCTCTTTTTTAGCTTTATATTCCTTCTTTTGAACTAGCTTAAAGATAGCTTTCTCCTTTTTCTTAGCTTTGACTCCCGATTGCTTTTATTGTGCCATTCAGTGCCTTCTCTTGCTTAGGGAGAAGTGTCATGCATCTCTTGGCATTATGGCCATCTTGCCTGCACCTTTCACACTATTCCAAGTCTGCCAATATAGCAAACTTGTTTTTTGAAACCATTAGTTGGGCTTCCACCAACAATCATTGTCAGTGTGTCCTTGCTTTTTACAAAATGTGCAAGAACTCACCACAGGTGTTCTCTTTTGAATTTTCTACTATCTCCCCCTATATGCAGCATCGGATCTTCTCAAGTTGGAGATGTATACTGGCCTTCTCCACCAGCATTTACTTGCCTTATGACCCCAAACTCCACAATAAAGACAGTAACCTTGAAACTGCCTCTTCTTGGGTTTAATCACAGCTTGTTTTCTTTTGATTATTACTTGTTATATAGGCAAGGTTATTGGTTTCTTTGCTTGTGTGGCTTTCATTTCTACCACCTTTTTCTCTTTCTTCTGTTCAACCATTGCCCTTGGCTCATTAACTTTCTTTTCTTTCTAAGACGTAGCAATTATGGGTTGTTGCTCTTTAACCACATACATCATTTTTGGCCCTAGCTTTGGTTTGATAATTGTCTTCTCTTCTTCAGTTATCTTCTCCTAAGTCATAGCCTTCTTTTTCAACTTATGTGGCAAAGTCTCATATTTTTTTTTCTCTTGTAGAGCTTGTTTCTCCTACCCCTTTTACAAGTTTTCCTCACTTTTTTTGAGTTATTGCTGAAGTCTTAGTAACTCTATCTCCATTTCTTTAATTGTTGAAGTCCTTGAGCCAAGCTTTATTGTAAGGTCTTCACATATTTTGATATGTTCTTCAAATCTTCTCTTTAAGTCAATATGTTCAGCCCCTTTTTCATCCTTTTGACTTTTAGCTTCCTCAGACTTTGTTTCAACTTGTTTTATGTGAACCTCCAACCTTTTTATGGTTCTGCCCCTTCTGATTATCCCATTTAAAGCTGCTTACAACTTAGCTTCAAGATCTGGTTCTTTTTCATTAACCTCCTTTTCCTCTTCAGAGGTTGGACTACCACCTTGAGCTAATGCCATAAAGGCTTGCTCATCTGATGATTCTTCTTTTATCTGACTCACATAACTCTTGAATGAGCCTCTTTTCTTCTTCTATGGGTTGACAGTCTTCTTGCTGGACTTTTTTTATTTGAATGATGGTCTTTTCCATTTTGAATTCAGCCCATCATCACCATCCTCATCTTTATCATCAAGTTTCACTTTGCACTGAGAAGCAAAGTGTTTAGTTTGCCCACAATGATAACATCTCACGGACAACTGTCCTTTTCCCTTCTTAGACCCCTTTTTTAACTTCCTTGTGAAGTATGCCAATACTTCACCTTCACTTTCTTCCTCCTCATCATCATCATCCTCACTGGATGATTCTTCTTGTTCCTTTATCTTCAAGTATTTTATAGCTTTGAAAGTTGCCTCCTTTGATACCTTCGACAGTGAGGAGCTCTTAGTTGACTTTATTCTTATCTCATATGCAATGAGATTGCATTGGAGATCATGCAGAGGCATAGAATTGAGATCTTTACTCTCCTTTATGGTTGCCACCTTTGAGGCAAACCTCTCAGACAAAATTCTCAAAATTTTCTTCACAATCAATGAGTCCTTCTTGTTCTTCCAATGACTTTTAAGGTCATTTACAAGATCAATAACCCTGGTGAAGAACTCTTGGATTGTCTTACTTTCGTACATTCTGAGAGATTCATATTTCTCCTTGAAAACTTGAAGCTTGGCCACCTTCATTTTGCCATCACCTTCATAGACTTTCTGCAATCTGTCCTATATCTCCTTAACAGTCTTGAAGTCCATAACTTTAGCATGCTCAGCATCTATCAATGCTGAAATGATGACGTTTGAGGCCTTCCCATTTATCTCAAATTGCCTTAATTCCTTTAGGGTTAGATCTTTACCTTCTTCTAGGGCTATAAAACCCTCTTGTATGGATTTCACCACGTTTATACACATGGTTGCAAATATCACTTGCATTCTCACTCTTTACATATGATAGTTAGTTCCGTTGAAGATTGGAACCTTCTTGCTATAAGTAATGCTGGTGTTGGTACCGACATCCATTTCTCAGTATGCTGAAAAGTTAAAACTTCTGATACCCTTCAAACTAGTACACCAAGCTGTTAAGCTTCAAACTGGTGAACCAGGCTCTGATAACAATTGAAGTTCCTAACTTCACCTTAGGATCTACTAGTCTCTGATATTGAGAGGAGGGGGGTGAACCAGTATCACACCCCTTAAAAACACACTTTGATAATTTAAGCCAAAGTATTCTACTTCTTTAATACTTTTGCTCTCGTCCTTAAGCAGGTATGTGAACAACTTCAATCTCTTCTTAAAAGCAAACTCTTTCTCAGATTCGACTAGGGTAGATCTATTGTTACCTACTAATCACAATAGTCCCCAAAGTCACCTTTTAGACACCTTACCTATTAAATAGATGGGATGTTCTTGATTAGGTCTTCTTTAGGTTATGGGTTCAATGATACTTTAGCTGTGTTCACCAATCAATTCAAAACATAGAATGTAAATCAAAGTAAGGACATAAGAGATTTATGTGGTTCCGTCAATGTTACGTATGTCCACGGTGGTAATGACTCTTCCTCTACCAAGACAATCCACTATACTAGTGAATACCAGTATGGTACTCCCGATGTTCATAATGGAGTTACAATGGATGTCTTAATCCTCTATTCCTTTCATTATTACAAACACAAAGCAAGTACAATACAAAGAGTGTCACTTACTGTGTCTACCCTTCTTCTATCTTGTCTTGCCTCTGTTGAATTGAATAGACTACTTAACTGATGCTTAAAAGTCCACCATAACACTCTCTAAAGTCTCTTGAAGAAATGTAGAAATACTTTGACTTCTTTCCAATGCTTCACTGAATTCCTTTTCTAGGTTGTTTCACATAACTCCTACTTTGAACTTATGCTTCATGGCTTGCACTCACGCTTCTGGTCTGCCATTTCACATCTCATAGCCTGCCCCACACTTCTGATCAGTCACATCATTGCACGTTTTGGTCTCATGCTGACACACATTCTAGTCTCACGTTTCAGATTTGCACTTGCTTTGTAGTTCTCTAGCCTTACGGATAACAAATCTGCTCTTTTGGTGATTTGTTTTTCACATTTGCTCTCCTGGTGGTTTGGTTTTCCATGTATGCTCTCTCGGTGGTCTATCTGTCTCTTACGGTGGTGGCTCTTCGTTTTCTCTCTCACCGTCTAGTTGGATCTCTCTCACCGTCTAGCCTGATCTCTATTTTTTTCAATGGTGGCTCTTTTTCTCTATTACCATGGTGTCTTTTTCTTGTCCACTCCTTTTGTTTTTTTTTGGCTGTATATTTTTGTCGTCCCCAATTTTCTCCTTTGCAATCCCTTTTTTTTGGTTGGTATCCGTTTAGCTCTCCCGGTGGCATGTCTTTGCCATTTGGCTCTCCCAGTTCTCTTCAATGTGTTTGCCGTTTTTCTCTTTTGGTCTACTGTTCAACCTCCCTTTTTGTTGTATCTAATTTTCTCTTTTTTCTACCGATGGTGTAGGGTTGTCGTGTGGTTTTACTTCTTTGCCCCTCCATGTAACTTTAAATTACTCTCTTGCCATGTAGCTTTAAATTACTTTCTTGCCTCTCCATGTGACTTTACTTTCTTGCCCCTCTATGTCAAATTACTTGCACACTTAAATCTAGTTGACAATAATTACAACCCATACAAGGCTATGAGAACAACAATTATAATGTGTAGTAGTAAGTGGTGCAGTAGCAGGTCATGTAGTAGTATGTCTAGGAGGCGTCCCTGCACTAGTAACAAGTCTAGGAGGCATCCTAGCACCATTAACACATCTAAAAGGGACTAACAGTAGCAATAGCATGCATAAATAGTAGCCACAGCATGTGTGGACAGTAGTAGCAATGCAAGTGGATAGCAGTAGTGTGTGTAGAAGGTAAGAGCAACATGTGTAGATAGCAATAGCAACATATATGGATAACAATAGCAGAATGTGCAGGTAGCGATAGCAGTGCATACAAGTAGTGATAGTAGCACATGTAGATAGTAGTAACAAAGGAGAAAACATATTTCAATAGTATGTCCAGAAGCTTGTAGCAATAAAGGAGGAAATGTACCCAATAGTAAGTCTGGCAGCTTGCAGTAATAGAGGAGAAAATGTGTCTCGATATCAAGATTGGTAGCTTGCAGCAGTAGTAGAGGAGAAGACGTGCTTGGCAGCAAATCTGGTAGCTTACAGTAGTAGAGGAGTAAACGTGCCTAACAGTAGGTTTAATAGCTTGTAGTAGTAGAGGAGGCAACCCACCAAGATTGTAGCGGAGACAACACTGGCAATAAAGGCCGAAGGAGGTAGCATTGACAGCAGGAGGAAAAAACTTGCTAAGGTTGGAGGGAAGGCAACACCGGCAATAAATGAGAGATCCTATTGAGGCAGTAGGTGAGGCAACACCAGTAGCAGGAGTAGAGATAACTTATAGACAAGAGATCAGCAAAGCTTGAGCAAAGACTGACTATGAGGAAAGAGAAGATCTATATTCTACACTAGCAGTCTGTACACATTGAGTGATTGTTCTCTAGTAAAGGTTTCATTATATACTCTTCATAAATTTGTTGAAAAAGGGTGGGATACTCTTGGAGTGATTAGGAAATGAACTCCTTAATTGGGAGATCATTGTAAGTGGTTAAGGAGTGATCCTTCCATAACCAAATTGTATCCCTTGATAACAATAGTAGATTGTGTGATTTCGGAGTGATCCTATCATATTGTGGACGTAGCTCACAATTGTGGGTGAACCACATAAAAATTGCTGTGCGTACTTGGGTGCTTGCTACATATTGATTTATATTCATATGGTCATTCTCACATAAACGAGAAAGATAAAAAATTGAATTATCGGGTCTAATAAGTCACAAAGATTAAATTTAGATTGATTTGTAAAAAGCATATATTTGACACTGATTCACCCCTCTCTCAGTGTGAGACCTAAAAGGTCCTTATCATTCTACTACTAAAAGGCATCTTGGGGTGTTGCTAATTTGCCAGAAAGACTCATAGAGTGCTGCTGGTCTACTAGAAATCCTTTTGGATGTGTATGCACATTTGTTGTTACTGGAGAGTCTCTTAGTAGTTTGTTGGTGTAGGCACCTTCTACTACTGCTACTTCCTTGTTGCTAGTGTAGGCACCTTCTGCTTCTAGTGCACGCCTACTAGTGCTACTAGTTTGGGGACTTCATACTGATGTTGCTGGTACTGGTATGGGCTCTTGGATTACTGTTAGTTCTAGTATAGGCTACAGTTTGGGGAAGCCACCGCAAGATAAAGCAGACTAGACCTGAAAACATGAGACTTGGAAAAGGGGAGATGTGAGAGCGAACCACCTAGAAAATAGTAAAAGCAGACCAGAAACATGTGACGGTGAAAGTAGACCAGAAATGTGCGATAGTGAAAGCAAACCAGAAACATGCAACAGTAAAAGCAGACCAAAAATGTGTGACGGTGAAAGCAGACTTGAAACGTGCGATAGTAAAAGCAGACCAGAAATGGGTGATGGAGAAAAATAGAACAGAACGATGAGACTAGGTGAGACCAGAAAAGAGGGAAACAGGTGACACTAGAATTGGTGAGACCAGAAAAGGGTGAAATGCGTGAGACCATAAGAGACGTAAGACTAGAAATGGGTGAAACCAAAAAAGGGTGAAATGTGTAAGACTAGAAAAGACTTGAGACTTGGAGAAGGTGAGACGTGAGACCAGACCAGAACGGTGAAACGGTGAGACTAGACTTGGAGATCGTGAGACCAGAATGGTGAAATGGTGAGACCAGACCTGGAGATCATGAGACCAGAGATGGTGAGACGGTGAGACTAGGAAACGAGTGAGACCGTAAGACGGTGAGACAGGGACACGGTGAGACTAGGAGACGGGTGAGATCGTGAGATGGTGAGACCAAGAGTTGTGTGAGATAACCAAGAGAAGAAGTTTGGTAAAGCATTTGAGAGAACACAACGTATTTTCAAATTTCTTGAAGAGAGGTTAGAGAGTGTTTTGGTGATCTTCCAAGCGGTAGTGAAGCAGCCTATTCAAATCAAACAGAGGCAAGACAAGCTAGAAGAAAGGTAGACACAGTATGTGACACTTTTTGTATTGTGATTGCTTTATATTTGTAATAGTGAAAGGAGTAGAAGATTAAGACATCCATTGTAATCATAAGGGATACCACAATGGTGTTCTCAAGTATAATGGATTTTCTCGATAAAGGAAGAATCCACACCACTGTGGAGTACGCCACATTGATAGAACTACATAAATCTCTCGTCTCCTCACTTTGAATTTACATTTTGTATTTTGAATTGAGTTGTGAACACAGTTAAAGAATCATCAAACCCATAACCTAAAAGAAGGCCTAGTCAAGAACAATCGATTCGACTAATAGGCAAGGTGCTTGAAAGGTAACTTTGGAGACTATTGTGATCAGCAGGAAACAATACATCAACCTTAGTTGAATTTAGGAAAGAGATCATTTTTGGCTTAAATTATCAGAGTTTATTGAGGGGTGTGATATTGATTCGCCCCCCTCTTAGTATTATAGACTACTAGATCCTAGGGTGAAGTTGGGAACTTGAATTGGTATCAGAGCATAAGTTCCCCAGTTTGAATCTTAATAGTATGGTGTGCTAGTTTGAAGGGTTTCAAAAGTTTTAACTTGTTCAGCATACTGAGAAATGGATGCCAATACCAACACCAGCACTACTTACAACAAGAAGGTTCCAATCTTTAATGGAACCAACTACCATATATGGAGAGCGAGAATGCAGGTGGTATTTGCAACCATGGGCATGAACGTGGTGAAATCTATACAAGAGGGTTTTGTGCTCCTAAAAGAAGGTAATGATCCAACTCTAGAGGAATTAAGGTTGTTTGAGATAAATGGGAAGGCCTCAAATGTCATCATTTCAGCATTGACAGATGTCGAATGCTAGTTCAGCCTTCTCCGAGAGCTAGAATGCTACTAGCCGAAGATAGAAAAAAGTGCACAAGGAAACAAGAGATTTGGAGAACTTGGAGAATACTACACTACTTCAAGAATGCAATTACACAATTGCTTGGATGGTTTACAAATGAGGTCCCTATAGTGATTCACCTCCCTAATGGATGGCTAGGATCTATGTGATCTAACGGTCCCTATTCTCTTTCTAGATTATTTTACATAACGAACACGCTAAAGTTATAGACTGCAAATCTGCTAAGGAGATATGAGACAGATTGCAAAAAGTCTATTAAGGTGATGGTAGAATGAAGGAGGTCAAGCTTCAAGTTTTCAAGGAGAGATATGAATCTCTCAAAATGCAAAAAAATGAGATAGTCCAAGAGTTCTTCACCAGGGTTATTGATGCTGTAATTGATCTTAGAAGTCATGGGAAGAATAAGAAGGACTCATTTATTCTTAAGAAAATTCTGAGAATTCTACTTAAGAGGTTTGCCTTAAAGGTGGCAGCCATAGAGGAGAGTAGAGACCTCAATTCTATGTCAGTACATGATCTCCAATGTAATCTCATTGCATATGAGATGAGAATAAAGTCAACTGAAAGCTCCTCAACATCAATTCTATCAAAGGAGGCAGCTTTCGAAGCTATGGGGCACTTGAAGATAAGAGAAGAGGAAGAATCATCTAGTAAGGATGATGATGATTATTAGGAAGAAAGTGAAGGTGAAGTGTTGGCTTACTTCACTGGAAAATTCAAAAAGGGGTCTAAGAAGGAAAAAATATAGTTGTCCTTGAGATGTTATCATTGTGAGCAGACTGGAAACTTTGCTTCTCAGTGCAAAGTGAAACTTGATGATGAAGATGAGGATGGTGATGATGAATAGATTTCAAAATGGAGAAGACCATCATTCAAGTCAAGGAAGTCTAGCAAGAAGATTGCCAACCCACAGAAGAAGAAGAGAGCTTCATTCAAGAGTTATGTGAGCCAGATAAAAGAAGCTGATGAGGATGAAGATGTAGACTCATTAGATGAGCATGCCTTAATGGCATCAACTCAATGTGGTAGTTTAACCTCTAAGGAGGAAGAGGAGATTGGTGAAGGAGAACCAAAATCTTGAAGCTGTGATAGAAGCAGTTTCAAAGAAGATAATCAGAAGTGATAGAACCATAAGAAGGTCGAAGGCCCATATAAAACAAGTTAAAGCAAAGTTTGAGGATGCAAAAATTCAAAAAGATGAAATAAAGGCTAAACATATTGACTTGAAGAGAAGATTTGAAGAACAGATCAAAATATATGAAGACCTTACAATGGAGCTTGGCTCAAGGACTTCAACAATTGAAAAAGTGGAGATAGAGTTGCTGAGACTCCAACAACTCAAAAAGAGTGATGAGAACTTACAGAAGTTTGAAGTGGTAAGAGAAACAAGCTTTGCAAGAGAAAAGAAGAATGAAGAGAAAGTGTAGCAATCTGAGGCTACATTGCCTAAAGAGAATGAGAATTTGCCATAGAAGTTGAAAGTGAAGGCTGTGACTGAAGAGAAGATAACTGAAGAAGAGAAGATAGTTATCAAACCAAAGCCAAGCCCAAAAATGATGTATGTGGTTAAAGCGTAGTAGCCCATAGCTGCTACATCTCAAAAAGAAAAGACTGATCAGCCAAGAACAATGAAGGTTGATAATAAAGAAGATTTGAAGAAGCAACTTAGGGTTGTAAACAAAAATGAAGAAAAGAAAGTCAGCCAAGTAAGGGCAATGGCTGAATAAAAGAAGGAGAAGAAGGTGGCTGAAATGAAAGCCACACAAGCAAAGAAGTCAACAACCTTACCTACACAGCAAGTAATGAACAAAAGAAAACAAGCTGTGATTAGACCTAAGAAGAGACAGTTTCAAGGTTATTGTCTTTATTGTGAAGTTTGGAGTCATAAGGCAAGTAAATGTTGGTAGAGAAGGCCAGTATATGTCTCTAACTTGAGAAGATATGATGCTGCATACAGGGGGTGACAATACAAAATTTAGAGGAGAATGCCTCTTCTGAGTTCTTGCATATGCTATAAAAAGTAAGGACACACTGACAAGGAGTATTGGTGGAAGCCCAAACTAGTGGTTTCAAAGAACAAGTTTGTTATATTGGCAGACTTGGAACAGTGTGAAAGGTATGGGCAGGATGGCTATAATGCTAAGAGATGCATGACACTTCTCCTTAAGCAAGAGAAGGCACTTAATGGTATAGTAAAGAAATTGTTACAGTCAAAGTTGAGAAAAAAGAGAAAGCTATCATCAAGCCAGTTCAAAAAAAAGAATATAAAGCTAAAAAGGAGGTGGCTAATATAGCTGTAATTGTATTAAAATCTTACTACATGGATAAGTAGTGGATCCTTGATGGTGGATGCACTTCACACATGATAGGAGATAAGAGTAAATTATCAAAGTTGAACAAGTCAAGAGAAGACAGAGTCAAGTTTGACAATGATGATTCATTCAACATCAATGGTCAAGGTTTAGTAAATATTAGAAAAGGAAAGCTGAAAGATGTTCTAAATGTTGAAGGACTCAGATATAATCTAGCATCTATCAGCCAACTATGCAATGAAGAACATAAAGTGATATTCACAAAAACAGGTTGCCAAGTAAAGAGTAAAGAAGGCAATACTGTGGTAGCTGGGAAGAGAATAGCTAGAAATTTATATGTGATTGATGAAGATTAGATAAACAACTATTTACTTACAAAAGAAGAAGAAAATCAACTCTTGAATAGAAGGTTGGGAAACTTAACACAAAATAAAATGAGGAAGCTGACCACTACTCATGCAACTAGAGACATTCCAGACCTTAAGAGAGAGAGGGAGTATGTCTGCTCAGTATGCTCTAAAGGAAAACAGGTCAGAAAGCAGTATAAGACCAAAGAGTTCAGTTTTAAAGCAATGCTTGATATTGTACATACTGATTTGTGTGGGTCGATGAGAACAAAAGGGTTAAATGGTGAGAGGTAATTTATCTTGTTTGTTGATGATTATTCTAGAAGAACCTACATCATGCACCTCAAACATAAGTTAGAAGTTTTGAAATGCTTCAAGAGATACAGAAGATTGGCTGAAAATAAGAGTGGAAAGAAGATCAAAGTATTGAGGTCAGATCAAGGCACTAAATTCACAAATGGAGCTATTGAAGATTACCTTGAGAAGTATGGAATTCACCATCAGATGGTAATAGCAAGAACACCTTAATTGAACAGGGTGGTAGAGAGGAAAAATAGAGCTATGGTTGAAATTGCAAGAACTCTATTATTGGAATCCAAGCTTCACACAAGATTTTGGACAAAAGCAACATTTATAGTCATGCACCTACTAAACAGAGTTTTATTAAGGCCAAATACTGATAAGACTCCATTGAGCTATGGAGTGGGAAGAAGACAACAGCCAAGTATCTTAAAATCTTTGGCAGCCCATGTTTTCTGAAGAACAAGGAGCAAAATGTGGGAAAATTTCATGCTAGGTCAAATGAAGGCATCTTTGTGGGATACTCAGTAAATACAAAAGCTTACAGAGTTTTTCTGCATAAACTGGGAAAAGTGATAACTTTTAATGATGTGAGAATAGATGAAACTGGGAAACAACGCATAATAGAGATGTTGAGTATAGTGAAAAAGATGACTTTAAGATAGATGAAGAATTAGACCAACATGAAAAAGAGGGAAAAGAAGTAAGTTCAGACTCAGAGAAGAGTGAGTATAAAGATGAAGAAAGAGATTCTCTTGCAACTAATACTATGCAAGAGAGATAGACAAAGAAAATATGGACCAGTGCTCATCAAGGAAATCACATTATAGGTGACCCGTCAGTAGGAGTTACAGCAAGAAGAAGAATTGTGGGAGCTACTGCTTTACTCTTACATGTTGAACTTAAATCTATTGAAGAGGCTGCACAAGACAAAGCCTGGGTCAAAGCTATCAATGAGGAGTTGGATCAAATCGAGAAGAATGAAACATGGGAACTAGTTCCAAGACCCACTAACAAGAATGTTATAGGAACAAAATGGGTGTTTAGAAATAAACACAATGAAGATGGCAAGGTGGTAAGGACCAAGGCTAAGCTAGTTTGCAAAGGCTACACTCAGATAAAAAAAGTAGATGTTAATGAATGTTCTTAGCTTTGGTAGCACATAAGGGGCATAATGTTTATCAGATGGATGTGAGATCAGCTTTTCTGAATGGGCTCCTGAATGAAGAAGTATATATTAAACAAATCAGTGAGGATGAGACACACGAGTGCAAGCTGAAGAAAGCCTTGTATAGCCTCAAACAAGCCTTAAGAGCATGGTATAGTAGGCTGGATGCATACTTGAGAAGGTTGAACTTTAGAAGAGGAACAGTTGATAATAACCTATATGTGTTCAACTTAGAGAAAGGCCAGCTGATAATCATAGTATATGTAGATGACATCATCTTTGGAGGGGATCACTCTAAGCTATGCCAAGAATTTGGACAGAAGATGAGTGAGGAATTTGAGATGTCATTGATTGGAGAAATGACTTACTTTCTTAGATTACAGATAAAATAGTGTGAAGAAGGTATTTTTATTTCTTAGACAAAATATGCCAAATAGATGCTGAAAAAGTTTGGTATGGAGGATAGCAGACCTGTCAATACCCCTATGTCAGTGGGCTACAAGTTAACAAAAGATCAGGAAGGAAGGAGTACAAGCCCTACAGAATGCAGGAAGATGATAGAGAGCCTTCTGTATCTTAGAGCATTAAGGCCTGATCTTATGCAAGTTGTGTGCATTGCTAGTAGATTCCAAGCTAATCCTAAGATATCTCAAAGGGACATTGGAAATAGGTTTGTGGTATCCTACCATCGATTCTGTAAAACTACAAGCATACACTGATACAGACTGGGTAGGAAGTACAGATGACAGAAAATCAACCAATGGCTGTACTTCTACTTGGGTTTAAAGTGTGTTGCATGGGTAAGTAAAAAGCAAAACAGTGTTGCTTTGAGCACAGTTGAGGCTAAGTATATGATTGCTTATGCAACATGTACTCAGGTGATATGGATGCAAAGACAATTGGCAAATTTGGGTGTTGAAGTGAAGTTACCAGTGAGTGTACTTTGTGATAATCAAAGTGAAATTGATCTCAATAAAAATCCAGTTCAACATTCAAGGAGCAAGCATATTGATATCTGATTTCACTTTATTAAGGATCAAGTGCAAGATGGCACGATTCTGTTGGAGTATGTCGACACTAAAGATCAAATCTCAGATATTCTAACTAAAAATCTATCCATAAAATTGTTTGAAAAGCATAGAATGAGTCTATCTGTGCAAATGCCTCGTCAAGCTTGAAGTTCAGGTGAATCCTCCATTTCTACTTTATGGGATTTTCAAATTTGGAATTGGTTGGCAAAGGGGGTGAGACGCAATAGTGTAGAGGGAGCTATTAAGGAAGGGGAAGTGTATATTTAGTGGGAGTTGTAATCCATCTACTTCTTGATTATTACTCTAAGAAGATTATGAAGGACTGCTGCATAATGACTTTTGTTGTGAGTGTTGCCAATAATTACAAAGGGGGAGATTGTTGTTCCCATAGCCTTGTATAGGTTGTAATTGTTATCAACCAAATTTAAGTGTGCAAGCAGAAGTGCTCATTCAAGCATTCAAGGGATGAGTTTTCAGTAGAAAGAAAAGAGCAAGAAAAATAAATTATGAAGGAGGATAATGTTGAATTTTGAATGGAACAATAATATGAAGCCACATGGCATGAATGGAAATTTGTTGTAGCTCCAGTAAACCCTACTAAGGTTTTCATAGTAGGGAGTATATAAACTAAGACTTATCTCTTTTAGGGAAGCCATCGCAAGATAGAGTAGATTAGACCTGAAAATTGGAGACCTGGAAAAGGGGAGATATGAGAGCAAACCACTTCTAAAATAATGAGAGCTGACTAAAAATGTTTGACAGTGAAAGTAGACTAGAAATGTGTGACAGTGAAAGCATACCAAAAACGTGTGATAGTGTGAGCAGACTAAAGACATTCGATGGTGAATGTAGACTAGACACATTTGATGGTGTGAGCAGACAAGAAACGTTTGATGGTGAAAGCAAACCAAAAATGTGTGACGGTGAGAGCAGAATAGAAACGTGCGACAGAGAAAAATAAAACATAACGGTGATACCAGGTGGGACCAAAAAAGAGGGAAACGGGTGACACCAGAATTGGTGAGCACAAAAAAGGGTGAAACGCGTGAGACCAGAGGAGATGTAAGACCAGAAATGGGTGAGACCAGAAAAGTGTGAAACGCATAACCAGAGAAGATGTGAGACCTAGAGAAGGTAAGACGTGAGACCAGACCTAGAGATCGTGAGACC
>JAHLGO010000351.1:6611199-6718765 GCA_020615895.1 Ceriops decandra | reverse complement strand
CCCCCTCTCAGTATCACAGACTAGTAGATCTTAGGGTGAAGTTAGGAACTTTATTATATCTTTAAATGTCAAATGCCCATTGGTTTCTTCCTTTAGTGCTAAGTTGGTTTTTTTAATGGTTAATAATCTAGGAAATTATTTACAAATTCCTCTCTTTTATAATAAAAGATGTCCTTAATTATTTCATGATATAATTAGAAAAATTTATATGAAGCTTAGCTAATGAAAGGTGAACTTTTTATCTTTAGCAAGGGAAGTTACTCATTCGATCTATGACTTAAAACAATTTCATATTATTTGATGCACATTACTTTTTTTTGCCTAAAGTAATTTATTGTGAGATAAACCAATAGCATAAGTGATTTCTTTAAGGAGATAATGATGATCAACATAAAATCAACTTGGTAATGTTACAGGATTTTTGTAAGTTGAGATGAGATAGTGGATTGGGGTTGTATAGAGCTTCAAATGTTAATCAAGCTATTCTATTTAAGCTTGGATGGGAGACTCTTAATGGAGTTGAGAAGCCTTAGTGGTAGGTGACAAAGGATAAATTTCTTTAAGATTGTAATTTCCTCCATGCATTAAGATACTTGAATCATTATTCTTGGTCATGACTTGTTTCATAAGGGACTTTGGTAGAGTTTTAGAGATGACCAATCTATGAAGTTTTGAATAGATATATAAGTTATGGATGTGTTGTTGATAAGGGGATGGAATTCAACCTAATTTGTATGATGTAAACTATAGAGCAAATACTTATTTGTGTTGTGACAATGTTTAGAATTAGGATTTACTTGTAAAATTTTGTTAAAGACATATAGAGTAATTTTAAAAGACATGTAATGGCTCCCTAAACTAGAATTAGTGAGAAGATGGTATAGATTTAGTATGCACTTACTTCTTTACTTTTCATTTTTTAACATGAAGAAAAACATTCATAGATAAAATCAAAAGTGAAAAAAAAGTCAAATATCTAATTCAATTGCTTATTGTCTAAGATGGAAAGGAGGTGGACTATCTTTGTATCATAGCCAAAAGTTGAAAGGGAGAGATTAAAATAGCAACTAGCTATAATTGTGATCTTTCTCCTTTAGGCTGGGTTTCACTTAGTCTTTTTTGTCATTTTATAAGTACATATGATAAAGAACCTATTAGGTGACCTGCCCTAGGAACCCTTAAATCAATTTGTTATGTATACCTAAAAAGCTAGGAAATAAGTTAGGTTGATTAGATCAGAACGTTAAGGAAACTAAGTTCTAAAAGCCCCAATCTTAAGACGTCACAAATGTTGATCACTTCTTTGATAAGTTAAGATAATGTTTTCTTCTAAGAACATAAGAAAACAAAGCAAAGTTTGCTAAAAAAAAACCCTCAATTTTGTTGATTCTGTTTTACATAGTTTTAACCTTTATATATGTATGTAAAGATTACAATCTTATAAGGAAAAGGTGTTTCTTAACATACCTATATAGGAAAACCTTAATTACAGATGATCCCTCAAATTAAGGAATACAATTCAACCTTGATTAGGAATCCTAAATCTGCCTTGATTAGGAATTCTTAAAAAAGACTACCACTAATGATATAAAGTCAAAGTAAAACCCTAATTAATGTATCAAAACACAGCTAAACCTACAAATAAACCCAAGAAGGTAAGGCTTTTGACATGTAATTCGGCCTTAACTTTAAATCTAGCAACCCAAAACAAAATCAAGCCCATTAATATAACTTAGCATGCAATTGAGCCTTCCCATAACTTCGTTATGCACCTTGGTTGTACTTGCACATGTTGGTTGTGTCTACACTTATTGCTTGTTATTAGTTGTGCTTGCACTTGTTACTATTGATGCTGCCCTTGTTGGTTTATCGATTACTGCACTTTTACTTGATTGGTTTGCCAGTTGCTGCACTTTTCCTTGAGTGGTTGTTGTAACTTCTTCCTTTGGTTTGGTCGACTATTGCCTTCTTCTTCTCCTTTTGGCTTGGCCAGTTGCTACCTCCCTTTCTCCCTTTGGTTTATTTGGTTGCTGCATTTTTCTTCCTTTGGTGTGGCTGTTGCACGCCTTGTTCTCTAGTTTGGCATGGCTACTGCACGCCTTATTCTCTCTTTGGTGTGGTTTCTACACACCTTCTTTTATTGGTGTGGTTGCTACATGTTCTCCTCTAGTTTGGTATGGCTGTTACATGTCTTTCTCTAGTTTGGTGTGGCTGCTACACATCTTCCTCTAGTTTGGTGTTGCTCCACTCTTGGCTGGCCTTTACATATCCTCATTTGGTTTAGTGTTGCTCCTCTCTTGACCGGCTACACCTCTCCTTGGTGTTGCAACTCCCTTGGTTAGTTGCACCTCTCCTTGACTGATTACCCTCTTTTTGGTGGTTGCCTCTCTCTGTGTCGTTCACTTCTCCTTGGCTTTAGGTTTGTTGTTCACTTCTCCTTGCCTTTAGGTTTGTTGTTCTCTCTCAATTTTCTACAGCACACACATCAGTCTTGTATGATACATAAAAGTATTTATAGAGCCTTGAGGTTAGGGTTGCGCACTCATCAATGGTCAGCATTGATTCCTAAAGGTTGGTCTACAATTAATGACTATATTTGATCCTTAAAATTTATGTGCAATGGTTAAGAGTCAACGGTTAGCTTTGACCTTTAAAATTTGGGGTCAACAGTCAATATTAATTCATTGACTTCAGAGTTGACCTGCCATCAATAGCTTTGACTAATGACTTCTCTGTATCTCAATGACATTCAAAACATCAAATTAACATGAACAACTATGTGAGATGTTGTTGACAACAATTCCAACATTAGCCATCAAAGATGGGTTCAACAGTAAATCTAGTTTGTAGGCATTGTCATTAATCCTCTCTAAGACTTGAAAAGGTCCATACTGTAATTTGGACTTTCTTTGTAGGAGAAATCATTCCTTCCTCGTATACACCCACACCCAACCACTAGGTTTATAAACAATCTTTACACATCCCTTATTAACTTGCTTAGTAAATTGCTTATTCACCTTTTCAATGTTAGCCTAAACCTTGGTATATAAATCCTTTACAAATTCTGCCTTTTTCTTACCATCAATGTTAGCATGCTCTTTAGTAGGTAAAGCTAAAATCTCTAAAGGAGTTAAAGGATTAAAAACACAAGCAACTTCAAAAGGTGACAAGGAAGTAGGAGAATGAATAGATCTGTTATAAGCAAACTCAACATGTGGCAAACACTGTTCCCATTGCTTTAAGGTCTTTTGAATGATAGCATGCAATAAAGTAATGGGTGTCCTATTAACTACTTCAATTTGTCCATTTGTTTGAGGATGTGCAATAGTAGAAAATAAGAGTTTAGTTCCTAATTTATTCCATAAAGTGCACCAAAAATGACTTAAGAACCTAGCATCCCTATTACTAATAATAGTTCTTAACAATTGATGCAAACGTACCACATCCTTAAAAAATAACTTAGCAATATGTGTTGCATCATTGGTTTTAGAAAATGCAACAAAATGAGCCATTTTGCTAAACCTATCAACAATAACAACTATGTTATCCTTACCACTTTGAGACCTTGGTAATCCTAAGACAAAGTCTATAAAAATATTAGTCCAAGGTTGGTTAGGCATAGGTAAAGGTGTATACAAGCCATGCAATTTAACTCTAGCCTTTGGTTGCCTACATGTAATATACTTATAACAAATGGAACGTACATCATGCTTCATATTAGGCCAATAAAAATACTTATTCAATATATCTAGAGTCTTCTGCACACCAAAGTGTCCATTAAACCACCCTCATGAGCTTCCCTAACAAGCAACTTACAAATAGAACAAATAGGCACACATAATTTATCCCTCTTAAATAAAAACCCTTTATACCTATAAAAGTCACCAAACGCACACTTATCACATGCATGCCATACTTGACCAAAATCAGAATCATTCGCATATAAACCCTTAAGCAATTTAAAACCAAGTAACTTAGTTTACAAAGAAGTAATATAAACCTCCTAGACAATGCATCAGCAACATTGTTTTCATTTCCATGTTTGTACTTGATCACATAAGGAAATGTTTCTTTGAACTCCAACTACTTAACATATCTTTCATTAAACTTACCCTGGGATTTTAAGAACTTTAAACTCTCATGATTAGAATAAATGATGAATTCCCTTGGCCACAAATAATGTTGCCATATTTAAAGAGTTTATACCAATGCGTAAAGTTCCTTGTCATAAATGGAATAATTTAGGACTACCCCACTTAGCTTTTCATTAGAATAAGCAATCAATTTGGAATCTTGCATTAAAATAGCCCTTATTCCTATTCCAAATGCATCACATTCTACCTTAAAAACTTTATCAAAATTAGATAAGCATAGCATAGGTGCATTAGTAAGCTTTTTTTTTTCAAAGTATTGAAAGCCCAATCACACACTTTATCCCATTTGAAAAGAACATTCTTTTTAACAAGTTCATTTAAAGGTGCAGCAATAAAATTAAAATCCTTAAAAAACCTTTAATAAAAACTTGCTAAACCATGAAAGCTTCTTACCTTGTTTACATTTTTAGGTGTAAGCTAGTCCCTTATCACCATTACCTTCTCTCTATTCATACTAATACCTTGTGAACTAACAACATATCTAAGAAACACAATGGATTCCATGTAAAATGTGCACTTTTTGAGATTAGCATATAGTTGGTTCTCTCTTAACACATTAAACACAGCATCTAAGTTTCACATGTTCATCCAAATTCTTACTATAAACTAAAATATTATCAAAGTAAAGTACTACAAATTTCCTTATGAAAGCACACAAAACATGATTTATTAACCTCATGAATGTACTAGGTGCATTAGTTAATTCAAAAGGCATTACTAATTGCTCATACAATCCATATTTAGTTTTAAATGCTATTTTCCATTCATCTCCCTCTTTCATGCGAATTTGATAATAGTCATTCTTTAAATCAATTTTTGAAAATAGATATTAACCATACAACTCATCAAGCATATCATTTAATTTAAGGATAAGATGTCTATATTTTATAGTAATCTTATTGATGGCTCGATAATCCACACATATATGCTATGTTCTATCTTTCTTTGGGACTAAGATAACAAGGACCGAGCATGGGCTAAAACTCTCCCTTATAAATCCATTTTGCACCAACTCATCCACTTGTCTTTGTATTTCCTTCATTTCATCTAGATTAGCTTTATAGGCAGGTCGATTTGGTATGCCAACACCATGTATGAAGTCTATTTGGTGCTTAATCCCTCTTAAAGGAGGCAATCCCTAGGGAATCTCTTCAAGAAATAAATCTTTAAACTCCTATAATTAAGGAACAACCATATTAGGCAAAGAGGAATTAGAGTCATTAGATAAAAAACAAACATATTTATATGTAAGGCAATAGCCTTGTGATCATAGCATTCTTAACCTCACTTTTCCCAACAAACACACTTACCTTCTTACTTTTCTCTCTTTTTGCACACTTTTCTCTCTACCTCACCCTTGTCACTGGGGTTTTACATTGAGAGGGGGAGGGGGTGAATCAGTGTGAGATGCTGACTTTTTATAAATTGTCTAGATTAAACCTCTGTGACCTATTAAAGTTGATGATCTAATTTTATCTTGATTCTTTATGTGAGGATGACCATATGAATATCAAGCAAGCACAAGTACTCGAGAACACACATAATTTCTATGTGATTCACCCATAATGTATGAGCTATATCCATGATATGATAGGATCACTCCTAAATTATGCAATCCATTCTTGTTATTAAGAGATACAGTTGATGTTGTAGATGGATCTCTCCTTAGCCACTGTGGAAGGATCACTCCTTAACCACTTACAATGATTACCTGATCACTTTAAAGGTTTCCTACCCTTTTTTAAAGAAGTTCACAAAATGTTTATAACGAAAACATTTCTGAGAAAGATCTCTCTATGTGCACAGGTTGCTGTGGCAATAAACTAATTTTTTCCTCTCTCTGTTATTCTTTCCTTCCTCATTGTTGACTTTTACCTTCTGCAATACCAGTTTCTGCCTTTTGCACTTTTGGTCTCTACCTTTTGCATTATAAGCCTTTACCTTTTGCATCACTAGTCATAGCTTTTGCACTCTCAGTCTCTACCTTCTGCACTATTGGTCACAACTTTTGCACTACCAATCGTAGTTTATGTATTGCTGGTCTTTGCCTTCTACACTACTAGTCTCTATCTTTTGTATAATCAATCTCTACTACCAATCTCTACCTTTTACATTACCAGTAATAGCTTTCACACTACTGGTCTTTACCTTCTACATTGCCAGTCATAGCTTCCTACTATTATTTCCTTTTTCTTTTTTTGTTTATACTATTCACAGCTTCCTGCTACTTCTTGTTTTCTGTTGTGTCACTGCCTATGCTGTTTCTTGTTGTTTTTCACTGTGCTATTGCCTATTGATTCCTGTTATGCTATTGATGAGGACCTTCTTAGTTCTCACAATGATGGAGGGAGGGATAAATTAGTGTGGGATGCTTACGTTTTACAAATCTATCAAGATTAAATCTCTGACTTGTTAAAGTCAATGATTTAATTTTTATCTTGCTTATTTATAAAAGTACAACCATATGGATATCAATCAAGCACAAGCACCTGAGAGCACACAGAAATTTTACGTGGTTCACCCACAATGTGTGAGTTACATCCATGGTGTGATAGGATCACTCTTAGTTAACATAATCCACTCTTATTAGCATGGAATATAGCTGATGTTATGGAAGGATCACTCCTCAACCACTTGTGGAAAGATCACTCCTTAACAATTTATAATGATCACCCAATTGCTCAAAGAGTTAATCTCCCAATCATTCCAAGGGTCTCCTACCCTTTTTTAAAAGTACATAAAAAGTTTATAACAAAACTTTCTTGAGAAAGATCACTTAATTTGCATAAGCTGCTGTCGTAGAAAAACAAATCTTCTCCTTTCTTTCTATTGTTCTCTCCTTCCTTATTATCAGTTTTTGTCTTCTACACTGCCAATCTTTGTCTTTTGTATTGCCAGTCTCTACCTTTTGCATTGTCAATTTTTCCCTTCTACATTGCTTGTCATAGCCTTCTACATTATTAGTCACAGCCTTCTGCATTACTGATCTTTGCCTTCTACACTATTGGTCTATATCTTCTATGTTGCTAGTCACAGCCTTTTACACTGCTAGTCTTTGCCTTTTGCACTACTGGTCATAGACTTCTACATTGCCGGTCTTTCTCTCTTTTGTTTCTACTGCTCACAGCTTCCTATTGTGCCATTGCCTATTGTTTTTTGTTGTGTTACTACCTATTATTTAATAGGTTTCTCCTTTGCAGATTCCTCCTTTTGCCTCTATAAGATCCTCCTTTTACAGGTTTTCTCTTCTTGTCTATACAGGTTCCTTCTTTTATAGGTTCTCTTCTCTGTTATTGGTACTCTCCTGTCTCTATAGGTTCCTCTTTCTAACTTTATAGTTTTCTCCTTTCACCTCTGTACGTTCCTCCTTCTGCAAGTTCTCTCCTTCTACTTTTGCAGGTTCCTCCTTCTGCAAGTTCTTTTCTTTGCTGCCAGTTCTCTCTTGTCTCTATAGGTTTTCTCTTTCTATCTACTACTGTTGCTATCTCTCCTTCTTTATGCCATTGTTGCCTCCTTTTGCCATGCATTCTCTCTTTCTCTTTTGTTGTTAGAGGCTTTCTACTTGTTGCTACCATTGCTGCCTCGTTCTGCTAGGCACTCTCTCTTTCTTTTCTATTGCTGGAGGCTTTCTCCTTCTTATTGCAATTGTTGTTTTTTCTTTTCTACTACTAGAGGCTTTTTCTTTTTTGCTACTCGTACTTTCTTCCTTTTCTACTACTACCTCTTTCTTCCTTTTTTATTGCTATTGTTGCAATTTTTTTGCTTTATTGTTGTATTCTTTCTACTTCCATTGTAGTTGTTGCCTCTATTTGCCTTGGCAAGATTTCTCTTTTACTACTAGTACTGCCTTCTTCTTCTAGTGTTGTTACTGCCTCTTTTTGCTACTGCACTTTTCTTCTTCCTTTGGTGCTACTGTTGTTTCCTTCTATCGTTGCACCCTCCTTCTCTTCTAGTACTGTTGTTGTCTCTTTCTGCTATTACACATTCCTTCTTCCTCTGGTGCTACTGCTGTCTCTCCTCCTTGTTGTCTCTATGTTGTATAGCACTTTGTTGTCTCTATGCTGCATAGTTTTCTGTTGTCTCTATGCTGCATAGCTTTTTGTTTTCTTTATGCCGTAAAGCTTTCTTTTATGTTTTATAACACTCAACTCTCTTGGCGTTCTGCAGCAAGTAGTTTCTTCCTCTTGGCATTGTTTCTTATGGTCTTCAGCACACAACCTCTTATCGGTCCCCTTACCTATTCTTTTTGGTGGTTGCTCTTTGTCGTTCTCTTTGTTTCTCTATTACATTTTTGTAGCATACACCTCTTTTGATAGTTACATGGATATATTTATAAGCCTTAAGTTTAATATTGTCCTACAATCAATGGTCAGCTTTGATTCCCAAGGGTTTCCCTATAATCAATGATTAGTATTGATTTTGAAAATTTAAGGTTAATGGTTAGCATTGACTCTTAAAATTTAAGGTCAACAGTCAAGGGTCAATGATCAACATTGACTCCTTAAATTTAGGGTCAACAGTCAACATTGACTTATTGAATTTAAGGTTAACTTGCTATCAACGAGTTTGACTGATGATCTCTCTGCATCTCAAGCTCCTTTTCCTTGTTCACAATGCTTTTGGGATTACTAGATCCTGAGCAATTTCTTTGGCTTTTGCCTTAACATGCTGCTCATTAGCTTATGCTGCCTACACTTTGTAAATGCAACAAACAAATCTCAAAAGCACTTATAACATCAAATTAACAAGGACAAATCCATAAGATACTGTTGACAACAAATCCAACATTAGCCATCAATGATGGGCTCAACAACCATTGCTTATTTTTTTTTTGTTATGTGATGAGTACCTTTTTGGGTCTTACACTGAGAGGAGGAGGGAGTGAATAAATGTGAGATCCTTACATTTTACAAATTTATCCTGATTAAACCTTTGTGACCTATTAAAGTTGATGATCCAATTTTATCTTACTTCTTTATGCAAGAATGGCGTTATGAATATAAAGTAAGCACGAGCACCCAAGAACATCTAGAATTTTCACATGGTTCACCCATAATGTGTGAGTTATGTCCATGGTGTGATAAGATCACTCGTAGATCACACGATCCATTCTTATAATCAAGGGATATAACTAATGTTGTGGAAGGATCACTTTTTAACACTTATGGAAGGATCACTCCTTAACCACTTACAATAATCTCTCAATCATTAGACGAGTTGATCTCCCGATCACTTTAAGGGTCTCTTGCCATTTTTCAAGAAGTACATAAAAAATTTATAACAAAACTTCCCTGAGAATGATCATCAATGTGCATAAGTTGTTGTAGAAAATGATTCTTCTCTTTCTTTACTGCAAATTTCTTTCCTTAAGCTTTGTCAGTCTCTCCTCTGTAGGTTCACTCTTCTGTAGCTTCTCTTCTCTACAAGTTCTCTCTGTTGCAAGTTATCTCCATCTTGTTGCCATTGTTGCCTCCTTCTGATGTGCACTTTCTCATTCTCTTTTGCTATTAGAGCCTTTTTCTTCACTGCTGCTGAATTTCTCTTTTATTTTCTGTAGCTACTGTTGTTTCTCTATTGTTCCCATAACTATGTATGAGTTGTAATTGTTGTCAACTAGATTTAAGTGTGCAAGCAGAAGTGGCTCATATATCAGGAACTACAAGATAAGACTGTCAAATAACCTCGTAAAGTGATCTCCTTAGAGTGAACTTGTAGAGGGAGTTTAGCATTGCTTAAGTCTTAGTGTGACATAGCATTGCTTGAGAAAAATAAATTAAGATAGAGGATAATGCTGAATTTTGAATGGAATAGTAATACGAAGCCACATGGAGGGGTAAGAAAGGAAATTTGCTGTAGCTGCAATAAAACATACTAGGGTTTTCATAGAAGGGAGTATATAAACCAAGAATTATCTCCTTTTAGGGTAGCACACACTCACCAGAAAAAGGGGATATGGATATAGACAGAAAAGGGAGAAACGAGACATTGGTAAGACCAGAAATGTTCGGGATACAGACTAGAAACATTGGGGATACACACTAGAAACGTTAGAGCTGACCAGATATGGAAACCAGACTAAGTGAGACCTAGAAACGTGAGACCTGGTGAAGGTGAGATGTTAGAGCAAACCATACCTAGAGAAAGAGAGGATGTGAGACCTGGAGAAGGTGAGACGTTAGAGCAGACTAGACCTATAGAAAAAGAGGACGTGAGACCTGGAAAAGGTGAGATGTTAGAGCAAACCAGACCTGGAAACTAGAGCAGGTGAGACCAGATCGGAATCTGTGAGCCTAGAAAAGGGTGATCAGGTGAGACATGAGACCAGATGGGATGTGAGACCAGGTGAGGTGTGAGACCAAGTGACATCATAACACACCAGAAAACTAGAATTGGTGAGACTAGAAGAAAGGGAAATGTGTGACACCAGAACACACCTAAAGACCAAAATTGATGAGACCAAAAAAGGGTGAAACGAGTGAGACCAAAGGAGATGTGAGACCAGAAATGGGTGAGACGAGAAAAGGGTGAAATTCATGATACCAGAAACGATTAGACATGAGACCTAAAGACAATGTGATGATAAGACTAGAAAAGTGTGAGATCGTGAGATGGTGAGATCAGGAGATGTGTGAGACAACCTAAAAAAGAAATTCAGTGAAGCATTTAAGAGAATTCAACATATTTTCAAATTTCTTCAAGAGAGGCTAGAGAGTATTTTGGTGATCTTCCAAGTGGTAGTGAAGTAGCCTATTCAAATCAAATAGAGGCAACACAAGCTAGAAGAAGGGTAGACACAATAAGTGACTCTCTTTGTATTGTGATTGCTTTGTATTTGTAATAGTGAAAGGAGTAAAAGATTAAGACATCCATTGTAATTGTAGGGGATACTGCATTGGTATTCTTAAGTATAGTGGATTGTCTCAGTAGAGAATGAATCCCTACCATCGTGGAGTATATCACAATGACAGAACCAAGTAAATCTCTCGTTTCCTTGCTATGAATTTACATTTTGTGTTTTGAATTAAGTTGTGAACATAGTTAAAGAATCATCAAACCCATAAACTAAATGAAGACCTTGTCAAGAACAATTGATTCGCCTAATAGGTAAGGTGTCTGAAAGGTAACTTTGGGGACTATTGTGATCAGTAGGTAACAATAGATCTACCTTAGTTGAATCTGGGAAAGAGTTCATTTTTGGCTTGAATTATCAGAGTTGAATGGTGAAAGGTACTTCATCTTGTTTATTGATGATTATTCTAGAAGAACCTACATCATGCACCTTAAACACAAGTTAGAAGTTTTGAAATGCTTCAAGAGATACAGAAGATTGGCTGAAAATGAGTATGGAAAGAAGATCAAAGTATTGAGGTCAGATCAAGGTATTGAATTTACAAATGAAACTTTTAAAGATTACCTTAAGAACCATGGTATTCACCATCAGATGACAATAACAAGAATACCTCAACAGAAAGGGGTGGTCGAGAGGAAAAATATAGCTGTGGTTGAAATGGCAAGAACTCTACTGCTGGAATCCAAGCTTCACACAAGATTTTGGATAGAAGCAACATTTACAGCCAAGTATCTACTGAACAGAGTTTTACTAAGGCCTAATACTTATAAGACTCCATATGAGCTATGGAGTGGGAAGAAGACAATAGCCAAGTATCTTAGAATTTCTGGCATCCATGTTTTGTGAAGAACAAGGAGCAAAACTTGGGAAAATTCCATGCTAGGTCAGATGAAGGCATTTTTGTGGGATACTCAACAAAGACAAAAGGTTATAGAGTTTTCCTACATAAACTAGGAAATGTAGTCACTTCTAGTGATGTGAGAATAGATGAAAACTGGAAAACAATGCATAATAGAGAAGCTAAAGATAATCAAGAAGATGACTTCAAGATAGATGAAGAATTAAACCGATATGAAGAAGAGGAAAAAGACGTAAGTTCAAACTCAGAGAAGAGTGAGTTTGAAGATGAATAAAGAGATTCTCTTGCAACTAAGACTGTGTAAGAGAGAAAGACAAAGAAAACATGGACCATGCTCATCAAGGAAATCAGATCATAGGTAACCCATCAACAGGAGTTACAACAAAAAGAAGAATTATGGGAGCTACTGCTTTACTTTCATATGTTGAACCAAAATCTGTTGAAGAGGCTGCACAAGACAAAGCCTAGGTCAAAGCTATTAATGTGGAGCTAGATCAAATTGAGAAGAAAGAAACATGGGAGCTGGTTCCAAGACCCACTAACAAGAATGTCATAGGAGCAAAATGGGTGTTTAGAAATAAACACAATGAAGATGATAAGGTTGTGAGGAACAAGGCTAGGCTGGTTTGCAAAGGCTACACTTAGATAAAAGGAGTAAATGTTGATGAAACGTTTGCACTAGTAACAAGGTTAGAAACTATTTGAATGTTCTTAGCTTTAGTAGCATATAAAAGGTATAAAGTTTACCAAATGGATGTGAAATCAGCCTTTCTGAATGGGCTTGTGAAACAAAAAGTGTATTTTAAATAACCTGATCGAGTACAAATTAGTAACGATGAGACACACATTGAAGAAAGCATTGTATGGCCTTAAACAAGCTCTAAGAACATGGTACAACAGGTTGGACATGTATTTGAGAAGGTTGAACTTCAAAAGAAGAACAATTGATAATAACCTATATATGTTCAACTTAAAGAAAGGCAAACTGATAACCATAGTATATATAGATGACATCATCTTTGAAGGGGATCACTCTAAACTATGCCAAGCATTTACACAGAAGATAAGTGAGGAATTTGAGATTTCATTGATTGGATAAATGACTTACTTTTTTGGATTACAGATAAAATAGTGTGAAGAAAGAATTTTTATTTTTCAGACAAAATATGCCAAAGAGTTACTGAAAAGGTTTGCCATGAGGGATAGCAAACCTGTCAGTACCCCTATGATAGTTGGCTGTAAATTAACAAAAGATCAGGAAGGAAGGAGTATAAGCCCCATAGAATATAGGAAGATGATAGGGAGCCTTCTGTACCTTACAACATCAAGTCCCAATCTCATGCAAGCTATGTGTATCTTTAGTAGATTCTAAGTTGATCCTAAGGAATCTTATGTGTTGGCAGTCAAAAGAATTCTAAGATACCTTAAAGGGAAAATAGAAATGGGTTTGTGGTATCCTACCATGGATTCTATAAAACTACCAGCATACACTAATGTAGACTAGGCAGGAAGTACAAATGACAAAAAATCAACCAGTGGCTACAACTTCTACTTGGGTTTAAAGTGTGTTGCATGATTAAGTAGAAAGCAAAATAGTGTTGCTTTGAGCACAGCTAAGGTTGAATATATGGCTACTTGTGCAACATGTACTCAGGTGATATGGATGCAAAGACAATTGGCCGCTTTGGGTGTTGAAGTGAAGTTACCAGTAAGTGTACTTTGTGATAGTCAAAGTGCAATTGATCTCAGCAAGAATCTAGTTCAACATTCAAGAAGCAAGCATATTGACATCCGATATCACTTTATGAAGAATCAAACGGAAAAAGCATAATTTAGTTGGAGTATGTCGGCACTAAAGATCAAATCTCAGATATTCTAACTAAACGTCTATCCATAGAGTTGTTTGAGAAGTATAGAATGAGTCTGTCTGTGCAAATGCCTCCTCAAGCCTGAAGTTCAGGTGAATCCTCCATCTCTACTTTGCACATTTTTCAAATTTGTAATTGTTTGGCAAAGGGGGAGAGAAGCAATAGTGTAGGGGGAGCTATTAAGGAAAGGAGAGTGCATATTTAGGGGGAGTTGTAATCCATCTACTTATGGATTATTACTTTAAGAAGATTATGAAGGACTGCTGCATAATGACTTTTGTTGTAAGTGTTGCCAACAATTACAAAGGGGGAGATTGTTGTTCTCACAGCCTTGTATGGGTTGTAATTTTTATCAACTAGATTTAAATGTACAAGCAGAAGTGGCTTATATATTAGGAACTACAGGATAAGACTAGTATGTCAAATAACCTCGTAAAGTGATCTCCTTGGAGTGAACTTGTAGAGGGAGTTTAGTCTTAGTGTGACTTAGCATTGCTTGAGAGAAATAAATTTAGGAGGATAATGCTGAATTTTGAATGGAATAGTAATATGAAGCCACATGGAGGGGCAACAAAAGGAAATTCGCCATAGCTATAGTAAACCATACTGGGGTTTTCATAGAAGGGAGTATATAAACTAAGAATTATCTCTTTTTAGGGCAGCACACACACACACCAGAAAAAGGGGACACGGATACAGACTAGAAAAGGGAGAAATGAGAGACCGATGAGACCAGAAACATTGGGGATACAAACCAGAAATGTGAGAGCAAAGCAGACCTGGAAACTAGACCAGGTGAGACCTGGAAATGTGAGAACTGGTGAAGGTGAGATGTTAGAGCAGATTAGACCTGGAGAAAGAGAGGACGTGAGACCTGAAGAAGGTGAGATGTTAGAGCATAATAGACTAGGAGAAAGAGAGGATGTGAGACATAGGGAAGGTGAGTCATTAGAGCAGACCAGACCAGACTTGGAGAAAGAGAGGACATGAGACCTGGAAAAGGTGAGACATTAGAGCAGACCAGACTTAGAGGAAGAGAGGACGTGAGACTTGGAGAAGGTGAGACGTTAGAGTAGACCAGACCTGGAAACCAGACCAGGTGAGATCAGACCAAAATCCGTTAGATTGGAAAAGGGTGACCAGGTGAGTCGTGAGACCAGGTGAGTCGTGAGACCAGGTAAGACGTGAGACCAGGTGATTTGTGAGACCAGGTGACACTAGAACACACCAAAAAACCAAAATTGGTGAGACCAAAAATGAGGGAAACGTGTGACACCAAAACACACCAGAAGACCAAAATTGGTGAGACCAGAAAAGGGTGAAATGGGTGAGACCAGAGGAGATGTAAGACCAGAAACAAGGCCAGAAAAGGGTGGAACGCGTGAGACTAGAAATGGGTGAGACTAGAAAAGGGTGAAATGTGTGACACCAGAAACAGTGAGATGTGAGACCTAAAGATGGTGTGATGATAAGACCAGAAAAGAGTGAGATCGTGAGATAGTGCGATAGTGAGACGGTGAGACTAGGAGATGTGTGAGACAACCTAAAGAAGAAATTTGGTGAAGCATTTGAGAGAACTCAACATTTTTTCAGATGTCTTTAAGAGAGGTTAGAGTGTTTTGGTGATCTTCCAAGCGGTAGTGAAGCAACCTATTGAAATCAAACAGAGGCAACACAAGCTAGAAAAAGGGTAGACACAGTAAGTGACATTCTTTGTATCATGATTACTTTGTATTTGCAAAAGTAAAAGGAGTAAAAGATTAATACATCTATTGTAATCATAAGGGATACCACTAGTATTCTCAAGTATAGTGGATTGTCTCAATAGAGGAAGAATCCCTACCACTGTGGAGTACGTCACATTAGCAGAACCACGTAAATCTCTCGTCCTTGCTTTGAATTTACATTCTGTATTTTGAATTAAGTTATGAACACAGCTAAAGAATCATCAAACCTATAAACTAAAAGTAGACCTAGTCAAGAACAACTAATTCACCTAATAGGCAAGGTGTCTGAAAGGTAACTTTGGGGACTACTGTGATTAGTAGGTAACAATAGATATACCTTAGTTGAATTTAGGAAAGAGTTCATTTTTGGCTTAAATTATCATAGTCGTTTTTAAAGGGTGTGATATTGATTCACTCGCCCTCTTAGTATCACAGACTAGTAGATCCTAGGGTGAAGTTGGGAACTTCATTCTCCTTTACAGGCTCTCTCTTTTGTAGGTTCTTTCCACTGTATGTTATCTCCATTGTAGGTTCTCTCCTCCATAGGTTCTATTTATTACAGGTTCTTTCCATTGTAGGTTCTTTTCTCTATTGTTGGTTCTCTCTTGTCTTTGTAGGTTCCTCCTTCTGCCTCTACAAGTTCCTCCTTCTGCAAGTTTTCTTCTCTATTGCTAATTCTATCTTGTTTCTATAGGTTTCCTCCTTTTGCCTCTACAAGTTCCTCTTTCTGTAAGTTTTCTTCTCTACTACCAATTCTCTCCAGTCTTTATAGGTTTCTTCTTCTGTAGGTTCTCTTCCTTGCTACTAGCTCTCTCCTATCTTTGTTGGTTCCTTCTTCTATAGGTTCTTTTATTTGTTGCAGGTGTTGTCTCCTCCTACCTTAATAGGTTCTCTCCTTTGCTATTGATGTTGCCTCCTTTTGCCTTGGTTAGTTGTCTCCTCTACTATCAGTGCTACCTCCTTTTATTGTGCACTCTCTCTTTCTTTTCTACTGCAAGAGCCTTTTCCTTCTTTGCTTGCTAGATTTCTCTTTCGTTTTCTACAATTGTTGCTATCTATCCTTCGTAGGTTCTCTCTTCTACAAGTTCACTCTGCTAAAAGTTATCTTTGTGCAGGTTCTCTCCTTTGTAGGTTTTTTCCACTATAGGTTCTCTTCTTTGTTGTTGGTCCTCTCCTGTCTCTTTAGGTTCCTCCTTTTGCCTCTGCAAATTTCGCCTTTTGTAGGTTCTCTTCTCTGTTGTTGGTTCTCTCTTATTTTTGCAGGTTCTTCCTTCTGCCTCTACAAGTTCTTCCTTTTGTAGGTTCTCTTTTCTACTGCTCTTATCTATTGTCATTCTCTCTTGTCTTTGTTCCTCCTTCTACAGGTTCTCTTCTCTATTTTCAGTACTACCTCCATCTACCTTGGCAGGTTCTTTCCTCTGCTACTAGTGTTGCCTCCTTCTGCCTTGGTAGGTTTTCTCCTTTACTGCTAGTGCTTTTGTTGTTTCCTTCGACCTTGTTGTCTCTATGCTGCACAGCTATCTTTTATGTTCTACATCACTCAACTCTCTGGGCGTTTTGTAGCTAACCCTCCTAACATTCTGCAGCACACATGGTTTCTTCCTTTTGGCATTTTGTAGCACACAGTTTCTTCCTCTTGGCATTATCTCTTATGGTCTGCAGCATACAACCTCTTATCATTCCCCTTACTTATTCTTTTTTATGGCTGCTCTTAGACGTTCTCTCTGTTTCTCTATTACATTTCTCTATCACACCCTTCTCTTGATAGCTGTATGGATATGCTTATAAGCCTTAGGTTTAGGATTGCCCTATCATTAATGGTTAGCATTGATTCCCAAGAGTTGCCTTATAATCAATGGTCAACATTGATTCCCAATGGTTGCCTTATAATCAACAGCTAGCATTGATTTCTAAAATTTAAGGTCAACAGTCAACATTGACTCATTGTATTTAGGGTTGACCTGCCATCAATGGTTTTGACCAATGATCTCTCTACATCCCAAGATGTTTTTTCTTTTATTCACAATGCTTTCAAGAATCTCCTTGACAAATACAATTTGCATATGTGGGCTAGCCTTTTGGATCGATCAAACTACTCCCCCTTTTGATCAGTATATACTTTCTTTGGATTTATGCAAAATATTTTCCTCTTTGACAATAAATCCAAAGAATAATAGAAAAGGAAAGGGGAGGGGAAGTTAAAGGCATACCATAGTTTCTAGGAGATGGCTAAACACAAAAATTTAGTCTTAACTTTTGGAACATCTCTCTTGACAAAGATTTGGTGCATATATCTGAATAAATGAGCTCTAATGGCTTTTTTATTTGAATCTCCATATTTTTGTGGGTAGCATTCACTATCTTACCTTTTTGACAAGTACTGCAAATGGTATTTCTTTCTCTTTTCTACTTGGGCACATCTTTCACAACTTCATTTTTGGACAATTTGTTCAACCCCTTTTGTCCAAGATGTCTTAATCTGCTATGCCATAACAAATTTTCATCTTTAGTGCTAATATAGCATGTGTTTTTGCTACTGGAAAGTTGGTATAAGTTTCCATTTATTCTTTCTCCCTTTGTAAGAACAGCACTATCACTTAATCTTTTTACCATACAACCACTTTTGTTGAAAGTAACTTCATGCCCATCATCACAAAGTTGGCAAACACTGATTAAATTATATTTTAGCCCTTCAACATAAAGTACTTCCTTTGATTTTATCTTTTTTGCACCAATTTCAACAGCATCAACAACTTTAATCTTTCAAGCACCATCATTGCCAAATGTGATTGACCTTCCATTATATTTTTATACTTCTTTCAGCACCTTGGAGTCTCTTGTCATGTGTAAAGAGCAGCTATTGTCCAAGATCCATGGCTTTTTTTTCTTGGAAGCTTTTAAGGCTACTTCCACAACCATAGCCATTTCCATTCCTCTTCTTCTTCTTTGACCAAACATAAGAGCATATGAAGGTGTTCTCCTTTGCACTCTTTGACTGGGTAGCAACATTAAGCATTCCTTAATAGTATGTCCAGCCTTTTCGCATCTTCCACAAATTTCTTCCAATATATTAATTTTTTTTTAGTGGAATTTAACTTCTTTTCACTTGAACCTGTCTCCTTTCTTTATAAAGTCTCTCCCTAGACTCTTGCCTCACATTCCTCTTTATAATAAGCCCATTACTCTAACACACACTATCCCTTGTGCTCATACTTACTACAGTACTAGCAAAATCTTTCAAATCTAAATTTTCTTTTTTCACTAAGTTTATATCTCCTATCTTTAGCACATATTGTGGTAACCTTCTTTTTATTTTTGGCAACTTGTCTCCTTTGGATAAGAGTTTTCTTCACGTCTTTTCTAATCCATTTTAGCTTGGGTTGGTTTCTCTTCTTCATAATGTTATTATGTTTGCTTTCAAGTACAAACATAATTTTCTTCTTCTTTTCTACCCTCTCATTTGGTTTTCAATATAGCCAAGTCCTTTCCTTCCCATGACATGAGGTCTTTGTTTGCTTAGACACTTATTTAACTTTTTGGTAGCATCCTCCCTGATAGCATTTGCTAAAGAGGACTTTTTTGTCACTTCTATGACCTACATAAAGCTTTCTTCATACATCTTTAAGTCAGATTCAACTTGTAGAGCTTAGCTTATAAAATCAGCACTTCTTACTCTTATGTAATCACCTTAGCGCCAAGATTTTTTTGTATCTTACCTTGCTCTGTCTCAAGTACATTCAACTCCTTAATTCTTTTCAAGTACTTATTCTCTTTTGCTTCAAACTCCTTTTCTTTCACTTAGAAATCAGATTTATCAACAACAGAATTTTTATTCAACTTCTTAAAATGCTTTACCTCCTTTTCTAACTTGCTGTTTTTGTGCAAACAAGATCTTAATTCATTCTCAAGTTGTTACATCAACTCTTTGTCTTCCTCTTTAGTTGATTCTTCATCACTTAAAGATTCTTCTTCAACATCTACCTATACAATAAGCACATTTTCTACAACATCATTATCGGAATCATTATTAGCTTCTTCTTCAGAATCTTCTTCATCCAATTTGCTCAAAAAATTTCTTCTTTTAGATTTGAAGAGTTGCTTTTTCCTTTAGCACTTGAATTTCAAACATTAGAATAGCTAGATTTCTTTGTTCTCCTCTTTGGGGCTATAGTTCATCATCATCATCACTATCTACTTCTTTTCTCTTTGTGCAATTCATGGCAAAGTGCCCAATGCCTTCACAACTAAAGCACTTCAAGGGTAAATTTCCCTTATATTTCCCTTTTCCTTTCCTTATATTTTTGGTGATGTATATCATGACTTTATCAAATTTAGTATCACCATCTTCTATTAGAGCTGTTATCATATTCTTTTCTTTTTCTTTAATCTTTAATTTCTTCATTGCCTTGTACCCAACTCCTTCTCCACTTTAGACTTCTTTTCTTTCTTTATTAGGGCTATTATCATTTCATAAGTCACCAATATGTTATGTTAATCATCTAGGGGTAGCCTATGTAAATCTCTATCCTTTATGAAGGAATACAAGGTGTTTCTAGCCTTTCCATCATACTCTAAATTCTTTTTATCAATAAGCATCATAGTAGTACCTTCAATAATAAGGGTAAAGCCACTAATAGTAGATTCAAAAACATCCAGACTAAGAGACATTAGATATACAAGCATTCTATTCTTCCATAACTAATAATTTTATCCATTAAAAGTAGGAATGCCCTTATTGTTCACATTGTTCATGACTATGATATTAACTAGTAGTAGATGTAAAGATTCACAGCAACAACAAAATTTTTAGATCAGAGAAAGATGGGTTAACAAAGGAAACCTTGCTTTGATTCCACTTGATGAGGACCTTTTTAGGTTTCATACTTAAAGAGGGAGAGGGTGAATTAATGTGAGATGCTTACTTTTTACAAATTTGTTCCGATTAAACCTCTGTGTCCTGTTAAAGTTAATGATCCAATTTTATCTTGCTCTTTTTTGTGAGAATGATCGTATGAATATCAAGCAAGCACAAGCATCTTTGTGACTTGTTAGAGTTGATGATCAAATTTTTTTTTATCATGGTTCTTTATATGGCAGTGATCGTATGGATATCAATCAAACACCTTAGAACACACAGAAATTTTTACATGGTTTACCCATAATATGTGAGTTATGTCCACAGTATGATAGGATCACTCCTAGATCACATGATCCGTTCTTATTATCAAGGGATACAGTTGATGTTGTGGAAGGATCACTCCTTAACCATTTATAATGATCTCTTGATCATTAGAAGAGTTGATCTTTTGATCACTTGAAGGATTAACCTCCCAATCACTTTAAGGATCTCCTACCCTTTTCAAGAAGTACATAAAAAGTTTATGATGAAACTTCCGTGAGCAAGATCACTCAATGTGGACAAGTTATTGTTGTAGAAAATGAATCTTCTCCTTCCTCACTACCAGTTTCTTTCCTTAAGCTCTGCCGGTCTCTCCTTTATAGGTTCTCTCTTCTAAAAGTTCTCTCTTTTGTAGGTTCTCTCCTTTGCAAGTTCTCTCTGTTGTAAGTTATCTTCATCTTGCTATTGTTGCTACCTCTTTCTATTATGCACTCTCTCTTTCTCTTTTGCTGTTGGAGCCTTTTTCTTCTTTGTATTGGATTTCACTTTCATTTTCTGTAGCTGTTAATATCCCTCCTTCGCAGGTTCTCTCTTTTATAGGTTCTCTTCACTACAAGTTCTCTTCACTACAGGTTATCTTCACTACAAGTTTTTTTCTTTGTGGTTAGTTCTCTCTCATCTCTGTAGGTTCCTCCTTCTATAGGTTCTCTCTCTATTGCTAGTTCTATTTCATCTTTACAGGTTCCTCCTTCTGTAGATTGTCTTCTTTGCCACCAGTTCTCTCCTATCTTTATAGGTTCCTCTTTCTGTAGGTTCTTTTCTCTACTGTTAGTTCTTTCCTATCTCTATAGGTTTCTCCTTTTATAAGTTTTCTTGCCTACTCCTCTTCTTTGCTACCGGTTCTCTTTTGTCTCTACAAGTTCCTCCTTTTTCAGGTTCTCTTCTTTGTTGTCGATGCTGTCTCCTTCTACCTTGGTAGGTTTTCTCCTTTGCTATTGGTGCCACTTCCTTTTGCCTTGGCAGGTTCTCTTTTCTACCAATGATGTTGCTTTTTTTTGCCTTGGTAGGTTTTCTCCTTTACTGCCAGTGTTATTGCTGTTTCTTTTTACCATTACACTTTCCTTCCTTTTTTAGTGCTGCTGTTATTTCCTTCTGCCTTGCTGTCTCTATGCCACATAGCTATCTGTTTTCTTTATGTCACATAGCTCTATCTTATGTTTCGCAGCACTCAACTCTCTTGGCATTTTGCAACACACATGGTTTCTTCCTTTTGGTGTTTTGCAGCATACACAGTTTCTTCCTCTTAGCGATCTCTTTTATGGTCTGCAACACACCACCTCTTGTCGTTCCCCTTATTCTTTTTACCCATTCTCTCTATTTCTCTATTACATTTTTCTAGCACACCACTGTCTTGATAGCTACAAGGATATATTTATAAGCCTTGAGTTTAGGGTTGCCCTATCACCAATAGTCAGCATTGATTCCTAAAAGTGGCCCTACAATCAACGGTCAGTATTGATTCCTAAAATTTAGGGTCAATGGTCAACATTAACTCATTGAATTTAGGGTTGACTTGCTATAAACAATTTTGACCAATGATCTCTCTACATCTCAAGCACTTTTTCCTTGTTCACAATGCTTTCTAGAATCTCCTTTACCAATATAAATTGCACATGTAGGTAGGCCATAACTTGCATTACTAGATCTTGAGCAATTTCCTTAGCTTCTACCTTAACATGCTACTCATTGGTTAGTGCTGCCAACACTTTGTAAATGTAGCAAACACATCTCATTTGCACTCATAACATCAAATCAGTAAAGACAAATTTATGAGATACTGTTGACAACAAATCCGATATTAAGCATCAAAGATAGGCTCAACAATGTGCTGTTGCCTATTGTTTTCTACTGTTTTTCTCATTTGCAGGTTTTTTCCATTGCAAGTTATATTCTTTATAGGTTTTCTCCTATGTAGGTTTTCTCCTTTACAAATTTCTCCTTCTGCCTCTACAGGTTTCTCCTTCTGCCTATGTAGGTTCCTCCTTCTATAGGTTTTTTCCTCCTACCTCTATAGGTTCTTCCTTCAACCTTTACAAGATCCTCCTCTTTTTACATCTTACCCTATTAGTTATGCTCTCTATAGGGTTTCTGCCCTCTCTCTACTTCTTTTCTTTTGCTGTAGTTCTCTATGCCATTCATAACTCTTTGCAATTCTTTACCTTTACTGTTCTCACTCTTTGCTGGTTTTCTTTTGTTGCAATTCTCTATGCCGTTCACAGCAATCTATAGTTCTCTATGTTCTACCACTTTATTTTTCTTTCACTACCATGCCTTCTCTCATGTTTTACAGCTAACCCTTTCTTAATAGCTACAAGTGTATTTATAAGCTTTGAGTTTAGGGTTACCCTATCATTAACGATTAGCATTGATTCCTTAAATTTAGGGTCACCCTAACATCAACAACCAACATTGATTTCTTGAATTTAGTATTAACGGTTAGCATTGACTCTTTGAATTTAGAATCAACGGTTAACATTGACTCTTAAAATTTAGGGACAACTGTCAATATTGACTCACACTCAGTAAGTGACTTGCAATGCCACTACTAAACATAATGCTAGATCCATACTTTGCTCCAAGCACAATCAATTACAACTTCTTGTAACCACTAAGCACACCAGTACTAGCAATGGCATAGAGGATGTTTACACCAACACCTTTAAAGAGAGATTTAGCACTCTTATTCTTCAAGATTTAAGCAAATGCATCGAGAAAGCTGTTATACTTGATAGCTTCAGCAGAGGTCATCATCATTCCTTTGTGGATAATGTCAATAGGGTAGGATGCAAGACTAGCACCATTAGTAATAAGCCAACTAAAGGCAAAGCTGGCAAAGAAACTATCCTACAACTTTCCAGTCAACACCATTGCTTCAAAGAGTCATACATTCCAAAATATAGGTCATGATAAACAATAATTCTTACATAACAAATGTTAAACCCATGGTAAAGCCCAGTAATGCCATTAGATGCCAATGTCTTCTTGTAGACATCCACAAGGCCATTGAACTACCTCTGTCCTCCCTTCTCTTTAGCCTTGGCATTATTGGCTAGATGGGTCCTCATATAGTCCAGGGAATAGACAAATATATGAGATGCTGTTGACAACAAATCCAATATTAGCCATCAAAGATAGGCTTAATGATTTCCCCCTTTGGATTTGTTAGCAACCAATTAAATATATAAATCAGCAATTAAGTACAAGTAGAAGCTTTTGACATTCACAGCTCCCCTTAAAACATGCATCTCCCTTTTTGTATGTGGGCCTGATACCAATTGGAAACAACTTTAACTCCCCTTTTCTTTTGTTTCTCCCCTTTGACAATTTCTTCACTTTTATTTGATTTTCCCCATTAGATTGATCAAGTACTCCCCCTTTTAATTAGTACATACTCTCTTTGGATTTATACAAAATATCTCCCTCTTTGACAACAAATCCAAAGAGGGTTAGAGGTATACTTTAGCCTCTAGGGGATAGCTGAACATATAAATTCAACCTTAACTTCTAGATCATCCTTCTTGATAGGTGCTTGGAGAATATATCTGAATGAATGAGCTCTAATGGCTTTTTTTGTTTGTTTGTTTGAATCTCCACATTTTTATGGTTAGTATTCACCATATTTCCTTTTTGACACATGTTGCAAATTGCATTTCTTTCTCCCTTCTATTTTGGTACATCTTTCACTGCTTCATTTTTGGATAATTTGTTCAGCCCCTTTTGTCCAAAATGCTACAATCTCCTATGTCATAACAAATTCTCATCTTTGATGCTCTTAAGTTTTTATGTATTCTTTCTCCCTTTCTAAGAACAACATTATCACTTAATCTCTTTACCGTACAGCCACTTTTGCTAAAAGTAACTTCATGCCCATCATCACAAAGTTGGTGAACATTGATTAGATTATGTTTTAGCCTTTCAACATAAAGCACTTCCTATGATTTCAGCTTTCCTGCAATAATTTCAGTAGCACCATCACCTTTAATCTTTAAGACACCATCATTGTCAAATGTGACTAACCCTTCATCATATTTTACCACTTCCTTCAATGCCTTGGAGTCTCTTGTCATGTGTAAAGAGTAACCACTGTCTAGGATCCATGGCTTTTCATTCTTGATAGCTTTTAAGGCTATTTCCACAACCATAGCCATTTCCCTTCCTCTTATTTTTCTTCGGCCAAATATAAAAGCATTTGTAGGAATTCACTTTTGCATTCTTTGACTGAGCAGTAATATTAAGCATTTTTTAGCAGTATGTCCAGCCTTTTCACTTCTTCCACTAATTTCTTCCAACATATCAAATTTGTTTCTTAATGGAATTTGACTATTTTTTACTTAAGGCTATCTCCTTTCTTGATAAAGTCTCCCCTTAGATTCTTACCTTACATTCTTCTTTATTATAGGTCTATTACTTTAACGCACACTAGCCTTGTGCCCATACTTACTAGAGCTCTAGCAAAATCCTTCATATTTGAATTTTCTTCTTTCACGAAGTTCATATCGCTTATCTTCAGCACCTATTTTGGCAACCTTCTTTTCATCTTCAATAGCCTATCTCCTTTGGATAGAAGTTTTCATCATATATTTCCTAACCCATTTTAGCTTGGATAGGTTTCTTTTCTCTATAATGTCATTGTGTTTGCTTTTAGGTACAAACACAATTTTCTTTTTCTCTTCTACCCTTTCATTTGGTTTTTCAATATAGCCATGTCCTTTCTTCCTTATGGAATGAGGTCTTTGTTTGCTTAAATACTCATCTAACTTTTTGGGAACATCCTCCTTGATAGCATTTGCTGAAGAGGACTCTCCTCTCACTTTCATGGCTTGTATAAAGCTTTCTTCATACTTTTTCAATTTAAATTCAACCTTATGGAGCTTGGCTTGCAAAATTAGCCCTTCTTGCTCTTGTGCAAACAAGAGATCAAATTTATCAATAGTAGAATTTTTATTTAGCTTCTTGAGATTCTTTACCTCTTTTTTCAACATGCTATTTTTATGCAAACAAGCTCTTAATTCAGTTTTAAATTGTTACACCACCTCTTTTTCTTCCTCTTCAATTGATTACTCATCATTTGAGGATTCTTTTTCATTATTTACCTATGTAACCAACATATTTTCTGCAGAATCATCAAAGTCAGCTTCTTCTTCATAATCTTTTTCATCTAATTTGCTTAAGAAATTTCTTCTTTTGGATTTGAAGAGTTTCTTTTTCCCTTTGGCACTTGAATTCCCAGCTTTAGACTAGCTAGATTTCTTTATTCTCCTTCTTGGGGCTGCTTCATCATTATCATTACTGTCTACTTCTTTTCTCTTTTGGTAGTCCATGACATAATGCCCAATGCCTTCATAACTAAAGCACTTCAAAGGTAATTTTCCCTTGTACTTACTTTTTCCTTTCTTCATATTTTTTGTGATACATGTCATGACTATATCAACTTTACAACTTTTCATCACCTTGAAGGCCAACTCCTTCTTTGCCTTAAGCTTCTTTTCTTTCTTTATTGGAGCTATTCTCATTTCATAAGCTTCCAATTTACTATGTAAATCATCCAGGGGTAGTCTATCCGAATCTCTATCTTATATAGAGGAAATTTTGGCATTAAAAGCTTCTGGTAAGGTTTTAAGTATCTTGCTTAGCATAGTAGCATTGTTGATCTCCTCTTCATTTGTTGTTCCCATAGCCTTGTATGGGTTATAATTGTTGTCAACTAGATTTAAGTGTGCAAGAAGAAGTGGCTCATATCCTGGAATTACAAGATAAGATTAGCATGTCAAATAACTTCGTAAAGTGATCTCCTTAGAGTAAACTTGTAGAGGGAGTTTAGCATTGCTTAAGTCGTAGTGTGACAATATGACAGGGTTGTATATGGATAATAAATTCATAAGACATTAAATCTACAAATCTGTAAGCTTTTCCTAAGACTAAGTTTAGGAGCGATTCTAGAGGAGCGGAATAATTTTGGGTTTACAAATAGACAGGGAGTTTGGAAGAAGGGAAGGTTACAAAATTTTAACTTAGCATTTCCAAAAGATGGGCAGTTGCGGGGGTAGTTTCTTTTGTACATTTTTAACTATTAATGGGCAATCCTAGCCATTCATTCAAGCACTCAAAGGATGAGATTTTAGTAGAAAGAAAAGAGCAAGAAAAATAAATTAAGAAGGAGGATAATACTAAATTTTGAATGGAATAGTAATATGAAGCTACATGGAGGGGCAAGAAAGGAAATCTGTCGCAACTACAATAAGCCCTACTAGGGTTTCCATAGAGGGCAGTATATAACTAAGACTTATCTCTTTTGAAAGGGGAGTATGAGACAACCTTAAGAAGAAATTCGGTGAAGCATTGGAGAGAACTCAACAAATGTTCAAATTTCTTTAAGAGAGGTTAAAGAGTGTTTTGGTGATCTTCTAAGAGGCAGTGAAGTAGCCTATTCAAATCAAACAGAGGTAAGACAAGTTAAAAGAAGGGTAGACACAGTAAGTGACACTCTTTGTATTGTGATTGCTTTGTGTTTGTAATAGTGAAAGGCATAGAAGATTAAGACATCCATTGTAATCATAAGGGATACCACACTGGTATTCTCAAGTATAGTGGATTGTCTCAGTAGAGGAAAAATCCCTACCACCGTGGAGTATGTCTCATGGGTAGAACCACGTAAATCTCTTGTGTCCTTACTTTGAATTTACATTCTGTATTTTGAATTGAGTTTTGAACAAAGCTAAAAAATCATCAAACCTATAACCTAAAAGAAGACCTAATCAAGAACAACAGATCCATTTAATAGGCAAGGTATCTGAAAGGTAACTTTGGGGACTATTATGATTAATAAGTAACAATAGATCTACCTTAGTTGAATCTGAGAAAGAGTTCATTTTTGAGAATTATTTGATGTTGTTCACCTACCAATTAAAAAGGGGTAATATTGATTCACCGCCCTCTCAGTATTTCAGACTAGTAGATCCTAGGGTAAAGTTGGGAACTTCAATTGGTATTAGACAGGTTCACTAATTTGAAACTTAACAGTTTGGCGTACTAGTTTGAAGGGTTTTAAAAGTTTTAACTTGTTCAGTATACTGGGAAATGGATGTTAGTACCTGCACCAGCACTACTTACAGTAAGAAGGTTCCAATTTTCAATGGAACTAACTACCATATGTGGCAGGTGGTATTTGCAACCATAGGCATGAACGTGGTGAAATCTGTACAAGAGGGTTTTATGCCTCCAAAAGAAGGTAAAGATCCAACCCCAGAGGAATTAAGGCAGTTTGAGATTAAGGGGAAGGCCTCAAATGTCATCATTTCAGCATTGACAGATGCTGACTATGCTAAAGTTATGGACTACAAATCTACTAAGGAGATGTGGGATAGATTGCAGAAGGTCTATGAAGGTGATGGCAGAATGAAGGAGGCCAAGCTTCAAGTTTTCAAGAAGTGGTAAGAATCTCTTAGAATGTAGAAAAATAAGACAGTCCAAGAGTTTTTCACCAAGGTTATTGATGCTATAAACAACCTTAAGAGTCATGGGAAGAACAAGAAGGACTTATCTATTGTGAAGAAAATTCTGAGAGTTCTACCTAAAAGGTTTGCATCAAAGGTGGTGGCCATAGAGGAGAGTAGAGATCTCAATTTTATGTCACTACATGATCTCCAGTGCAATCTCATTGCATATGAGATGAAAATAAAGTCATGTGAAAGCTCCTCAATATCAAGGTCATCAAATGAGGTAGCTTTCAAAGCTATGAGACACTTGAAGGTAAGAGAAGAGGAAGAATCATCTAGTGAGGATGATGATGATGATAAGGAAGAAAGTGAAGGTGAAGTGTTGACTTACTTCACAAGGAAATTCAAAAAGTGGTCTAAGAAGGGAAAAGGACAGTTGTCGTTAAGATGCTATCATTGTGGGAAGACTGGACACTTTGTTTCTCAGTGCAAAGTGAAACTTGATGATGTAGATAAGGATGGTGATGATAAGCAAAATTCAAAATGGAGAAGACTATCATCTAAATCAAAGAAGTCTAGCAAGAAGACTGTCAACCCATAGAAGAAAAGAGGCTCATTCAGGAGTTATACAAGCCAAACAAAAGAAGCTGATGAGGAGGAAGATGTAGACTCATCAGATGAGCATGCCTTTATGGCATCAACTCAATGTGGTAGTTCAACCTCTAAAGAGGAAAAGGAGGCTAATGAAGAGGAACTAGATCTTGAAGCTGAATTAGAAGCCGCTTTTAAGGAGATAATCAGAAGGGGCAGAACCATAAGAAGGTTGGAGGCCCATATAAAACAAGTTGAAGCAAAGATTGAGGAAGTAGAAAGTCAAAAAGATGAAATAAGGGCTGAACTTATTGACTTGAAGAGAAGATTTGAAGAACAGATCAAAATATATAAAGACCTTACAATGGAGCTTGCCTCAAGGACTTTTAAAATTGAAGAAATAGAGATAGAGTTGCTAAGACTTCAGTAACAACTCAAAAAGAGTGAAAAGAACATGTAGAAGCTTGAAGTGGTAGGAGAAACAAAATCTACAAGAGAAGAGAAAAATGAAGAGAAAGTGCAGCAATCTGAGACTGCACTGCCTAAAGTTGAAAGAGAAGGTTGTGACTCAGGAGAAGATAACAGAAGAAGAGAAGACATTAAACCAAAGCCAGGGCCATAAATGATGTATATGGTTAAAGAGCAACAGTCCATAGTTGTTAAGTTTTAGAAGGAAAATACTGATCAGCCAAGAACAGTGAAGGCTAAAAATAAAGAAGATTTGAAGAAGCAACCTGGGGTTACAAACAAAAATGAAGAAAAGAAAGTCAGCCAGCCAGGGGCTATCTCTGAACAGAAGAAGGAGAAGAAGGTGGCTGAAATGAAAACCACGCAAGCAAAGAAGCCAACAACCTTACCTATACAACAAGTAATGATGAAAGGAAAACAAGCTGTGGTTAGACCTAAGAAGAGGTAGTTTTAAGGTCACTACTTTTATTATGAAGTTTGGGGTCATATGACAAGTAAATGCTGGTGGAGAAGGTCAGTATATGTCTCTAACTTGAGAAGATCTGATGCTACATATAAAGGGAGACAATTCAAAATTCAGAAGAGAACACCTGTCATGAGTTCTTGCATATATTCTAAAAAGCAAGGACACACTGACAAGGACTATTGATGGAAGCCCAAACCAGTGGTTTCAAAGAACAAGTTTGCTATATTAGTAGACTTAGAATAGTGTGAAAGGTGTAGCCAGGATGGTCATAATGCTAAGAGATGCATGACACTTCTCCTTGAGCAAGAGAAGGCACTCAATGGCATAGTGGAAACAATTAGTACAGTCAAAGCTGAGAAAAAGGAGAAAGCTATCTTCAAGCCTGTTCAAAAGAAGGAATAAAAAGCTAAAAAGGAGGTGGCTAATATAGTTGAAATTGCACTAAAGGCTAACTACAATGATAAGTAGTGGATCCTTGATAGTGGATGCACTTCACACATGAAAGGAGATAAGAGTAAATTATTAAAGTTGAAAAAGTCAAAAGAAGGCAAAGTCAAGTTTGGCAATGATGATTCACTCAACATCAGTGGTTAGGGGCCAGTAAATATTAGAAAAGGAAAGCTGAAAGATGTTTTGCATGTTGATGGACTCAGATATAATCTAACATCTGTCAGCCAACTATGCAACTGTTGTTCCCACAGCCTTTTATGGGTTGTAATTGTTGTCAAATAGATTTAAGTGTGCAAGTAGAAGTGGCTTCTATATCAAGAATTATAGGATAAGACTAGCATGTCAAATAACCTCGTAAAGTGATCTCCTTGGAGTGAACTTGTAGAGATTTAGCATTGCTTAAGTCTTAGTGTGACATAGCATTGGTTGAGAAAAATAAATTAAAATGGAGGATAATGCTGAATTTTGAATGGAATAGTAATATAAAGCAGCATGGAGGGGTAAGAAAGGAAATTCACCGCAACTACAATAAACCCTACTAGGGTTTTCATAGAAGGGAGTATATAAACCAAGACTTATCTCTTTTGGAGCAAACCACCTGGAAAATAGTGAAACAAAGCAAACCAGAATTTGTGGAGCCATCATAAGAGAGAGTAGACCAGACCTGAAAACATGAGACCTGGAGAAAGGGAGACGTGAGAGCAAACTAGCCAGAAACATAGGAGTAAATCAAGACCAAACCTGGAAACGTGAGACCAGATCAAGACCAGACTTGAAAACGTGAGAATAGATCAAGACCAGACCTAGAAATGTGAGAGCAAATCAAAGCCACTCGAAAAATAGGGATAGCAGACAAGAAACGTTCGACGGTGTGAGCAGACTAAAGATGTTTGACGATGAAAGTAGACCAGAAACATGCAATGGTGTGAGCAGACCAGAAATGTTCGACGGTGAAAGCAGAATAGAAATGTGCGATGGTGAAAAACAGAACAGAATGGTGAGACCAGACCAGAATTGGTGAGACTAGAAAAGAGGGAAACAGGTGACACCAAAACACACTGGAAGACCAAAAATGGGTGAGAACAGAAAAGGGTGAAATGCATGAGATCAACGTAGCTTGAAATAGGTGAGACCAGACCAGACCTAGAATGGGTGAGACGTGAAACCAGGTGAGACCAGACCAAAACGGTGAAACAATGAGACCAGAAGACGGGTGAGATAGTGAGACGATGAGACCAGGAGTTGGGTAAGACAACCTAGAGAAGAAGTTTGGTAAAGCATTTGAAAGAACTCGACGTATTTTTAGATTTCTTCAAGAGAGGTTAAAGAGTGTTTTGGTGATCTTCCAAGTGGTAGTAAAGAGCCTATTTAAATCAAATAGAGGCAACACAAGCTAGAAGAAGGGTAGAAACAGTAAGTAACACTCTTTGTATTGTGATTGCTTTGTATTCGCAATAGTGAAAGGAGTAGAAGATTAAGACATCTATTGTAATCATAGGGGATACCACACTGGTGTTCTCAAATATAGTGGATTGTCTCGGTAGAGGAAGAATCCCTACCACTGTAGAGTATGTCACATTGACGGAATCATGTAAATCTCTCGTGTCATTGCTTTGAATTTACATTCTGTGTTTTGAATTGAATTGTGAACACAGCTAAAGAATCATCAAACCCGTAACATAAAAGAAGACCTAGTCAAGAACAACTGATTCATTTAATAGGTAAGGTATCTGAAGGGGAACTTTAGGGACTATTGTGATCAGTAGGTAACAATAGATCTACCTTAATTAAATCTGGGAAAGAGTTCATTTTTGACTTAAATTATAAGTGTTTTTTTAAGGGGTGTGATATTGATTCACCCCCTCTCTTAATATCACAAACTAGTAGATCTTAGGGTGAAGTTGGGAACTTCAGTAATGAGGACCATAAAGTGATATTCACAAAAATAGGTTGCCAAGTAAAGAGTAAAGAAGGCAATACTATTGCAGTTGGGAAGAGAATAGCTGGAAATTTATATGTGATTGATGAGGACAAGACAAACAATTGTTTACTTATAAAAGAATAAGAAAATCAACTCTAACATAGGTGGCTGGGACACTTAACATAGAAGAACATGAGGAAGCTAACTACTACTCATGCAATTAGAGACATTCCTGACCTCAAGAAAGAGAGAGAGTATGTCTGCTTAGCATGCTTTAAAGGAAAACGTGCCAGAAAGTAGTTTAAGACCAAAGAGTTCAGTTCTGAAGCAGTGCTTGACATTGTACATACTGATTTGTATGTGCCGATAAGAACATAAGGGTTGAATGGTGAGAGGTACTTCATCTTGTTTGTTGATGATTATTCTATTCTAGAAGGACCTACATCATACACCTCAAGCACAAGTCAGAAGTTTTGAAATGCTTCAAGAGATCAAAGTATTAAGGTCAGATCAAGGCCCTAATTCATAAATGAAGCTTTTGAAGATTATCTTGAGAAGCATGGAATTCACCATCAAAGGGTAGCAGTAAGAACACCTCAATAGAATGGGGTGGTAGAGAGGAAAAATAGAGCTATGGTTGAAATGGCAAGAACTCTACTGTTGGAATCGAAGCTTTACACAAGATTTTGGATAAAAGCAACATTTACAATCGTACTTCTACTAAACAGAGTTTTACTAAAGCCCAATACTGATAAAACTCCATATAATCTATGGAATAGGAAGAAGACAATAGCCAAGTATCTCATAATCTTTGGTAGCCCATGTTTTGTGAAAAACAAGGAGCAAAGCTTAGGAAAATTCCATGCTAGGTCAGATGAAGGCATCTTTGGGGGATACTTACCAAAGATAAAAGGTTACAGAGTTTTCCTGCATAAATTGGGAAAAGTGGTCACTTCCAATGATGTGAGAATATATGAAAACTAGAAAACAATGCAAAATGGAGAAGTTGAGGACAATGAAGAAGATGACTTCAAGATAGACGAAGAATCAGAAAAAATAGTATGAAGAAGGTATTTTTATTTCTCAAACAAAATATGCCAAAGAGATGCTAAAAATTTTGGCATGGAGGATAACAGACCTGTCACTACCCCTATGTCTATGGGCTATAAGTTAACAAAAGATCAGGAAGGAAGGAGTACAAGTATACAGAATACAGGAAGATGATAGGGAGCCTTCTGTACCTTACAACATCAAGGCCTGATCTCAAGCAAGCTATGTGCATTGCCAGCAAATTCCAAGCTGATCCTAAGGAAACTTATGTATTGGCAGTGAAAAGAATCCTAAGATATCTCAAAGGGACACTGGAAATGGGTTTGTGATATCTTGCCATGGATTCTATAAAACTACAAGCATACACTGATGCAGACTAGGCAGGAAGTATAGATGACAGAAAATCAACCAGTAGTTGTAGCTTCTACTTGTGTTCAAAGTGTGTTGCATGGTTAAGTAGAAAGCAAAATAGTGTTACTTTGAGCACAGCTAAGGATGAGTATATGGCTGCTTGTGTAGCATGTACTCAGGTGATATGAATGCAAAGACAATTGACAGATTTGGGAGTTGATGTAAAGTTACCAGTGAGTGTATTTTGTGATAATCAAAGTGCAATTGATCTTAGCAAGAATCCAATTCAACATTCAAGGAGCAAGCATATTGACATTCAGTATCATTTTATCAAGGATCAAGTGGAATAGGGCACAATTCAGTTGGAGTATATTGGTACTAAAGATCAAATCTTAGATATTCTAACTAAACCTCTGTCCATAGAGCTTTTTGAAAAGCACAGAATGAGTCTGTCTGTGCAAATGTCTCCTTAACCCTGGCATTTAGGTGAATCCTTCATCTCTACTATGCAGGTTTTTCAAATTTGTAATTAGTTGGCAAAGGGGAAGAGAAGCAACGGTGCAGGGGGAATTGTTAAGGAAGGGGGAGTTGTAATCCATCTACTTTTGGATTATTTCTCTAAGATAAAAATAAAGGACTGCTGCATAATGACTTTTGTTGTGAGTGTTGCCAACAATTACAAAGGGGGAGATTGTTGTTCCCACAACCTTGTACGAGTTGTAATTATTGTCAACCATATTGAAATGTTCAAGTAGAAGTGGCTCATATCTCAAGAATTACAGGATAAGACTAGCATATCAAATAACTTCATAAAGTGATCTCCTTGGAGTAAACCTGTAGAGGGAGTTTAGCATTACTTAAGTCTTAGTGTAATAGTGTGATAGGGTTGTATACGGATAATAAATTCATATGACAATAAATCTGCAAGTCCATAAGCCATTCCTGGGACTATGTCCAGGAGAGATTCCAAAGGGGCAAAATAATTCTGGGGTTACAGATAGACAGGGAGTCCAAATGAAGGGCAGGTTACAAAATTTTAACTTAGCATTTCCAGAAGACGGGCAATTATGGCGGCAGTTTCTTTTGTACATTTTTAACTATTCAAGGACAATCCTAGCCATTCATTCAAGCATTCAAAGGATGAGATTTTAGTAGAAAGAAGAGAGCAAGAAATATAAATTAAGAAGGAGGATAATGCTGAATTTTGAATGGAATAGTAATATGAAGCGACCTGGGCGGCAAGAACGGAAATCTGTCACAGCTACAGTAAGCCCTACTTGGGTTTCCATAGAGGGCAGTTTCTAAACCAAGACTTATCTTTTTTGAATGGGGTGTGTGACACAACCTCAAGAAGAAATTCAATGAAGCATTTAAGAGAACTCAACAAATTTTCAGATTTCTTCAAGAGAGGTTGTTTTGGTGATCTTCCAAGCAGCAGTGAAGCAACCTATTCAAATCAAATAGATGCAAGATAAGCTAAAAGAAGGGTAGATACAGTAAGTGACACTTTTTTTATTGTGATTGCTTTGTGTTTGTAATAGTAAAAGGAGTAGAAGATTAAGACATCCATTGTAATCATAGGGGATACCACATTGGTATTCTTAAGTATAGTGGATTGTCTCGGTAGAGGAAGAATCCCTACCACAGTGGAGTATGTCTCATGGCAGAACCACGTAAATCTTTTGTGTCCTTGCTTTGAATTTACATTCTATGTTTTGAATTGAGTTATGAACAAAGCTAACGAATTATGAAACCCATAACCTAAAAGAAGACCTAGTCAAGAATAACCAATCTATTTAATAAGCGAGGTGTCTGAAAGGTAACTTTGTGGACTATTGTGATTAGTAAGTAACAATAGATTTGCCTTAGTTGAATCTAAGAAAGAGTTCATTTCTAAAAAGAGTTTGAAGTTGCTCACGTACCAATTAAAAGGGGGTAATACTGATTCAAGCCCCTCTTAGTATTACAGACTAGTAGATCCTAAGGTAAAGTTGAAAACTTCATCATTACCTTTAGTGGAGCATACAATTTCATTTACTTTTGTAAAGAAAGCATCTATTGATTCTTCATTTAGCATCTTTATATCTTTAAATTTGCTTTGCCAGATTTATAGCTTGGCTTCCTTCATAACCTTGTCTCCTTCATAAATATTCTTCAATTTGTTCCAAAGTTGTTTGACTATGTTGCACCCCATTACTTTGGTGAACTCTTTGTCTAATAAAGAGGCATATAAGGCATTGCTATTTTTCCATCATGCTCTATATTCTTGTTATTAGTAGGTGTCATAGTAGCATCTTCAGCAGCAGGAGTGAAGCCATTAATAGCAGATTCAAACATTTCCAAACCAAGTGACAAGAGATATGGGAGCATTTTATTATTTTATAATTGCTAAATTTGTCTATCAAACATAGGAATGCCCATGTTGTTAACATTGTTCATGCTCTCCATGATATTAATAGTAGTAGATGGAAAGATTCACAGCAGCAACAAAACATTCAGATCTAAGAAGAATGGATCAATAGAGGAACCACGCTTTGATACCAATTGATAAAGACCTTGTTGGGTCTCACACTGAGAGTGGAAGAGGGTGAATTAGTATAAGATGCTTCTCTTTTACAAATTTACCCAAATTAAACCTCTGTAACTTGTTAAAATCGATGATCTAATTTTATCTTGCTTTTTTAGTTGAGCTTATCTTTGATTACTAATGTTGGATTTGATGTCAACAGAATCTCATATTGTTGTTTATGTTGATTTGATGTTTTGAAATTATTGAGATACATAGAAGTCGTTGGTCAAAATTGTTTATGGTAGGTCAACTAAAGTCAATGAGTCAATATTGATCATTGATACTAAATTTTGAGGGTCAAGGTAGACTGTTTACCCTTGACCATTGACTTTAAATTTTAGGAAGTCAATGTTGACTATTGACCCTAAATTTTAAAAATCACATATGGCTGCTGATTGTAGGGCAACCTTTCTAGCAAGTGTCCTTGCACTAATAGAAACTCCACTAGGCATCCTTGCACTAGTAGCACAACTAGTAGGTGTACTTGTACCAGCAGTATAACTAGTAGGTGTCCCTGTACTAGCAGTAACTTCAGCAGCGCATCTAGTAGCCTGCAATCCCAAAAATTGCAGCACGTTTAGTAGCTTGCAATCACAAAAATTGCACTGGGTCTATCAACCTACAATCCTAGCAATTGCAGCACATCCAGCAAGCAATCCCAATGAGTACAGCACGTCCATTAGGCAATCCTAGTGAGTGCAGCATGTCCAGCAGTTATAGCATATACAACAACCTTTGGGCAGTAGGAGTAAGCAAACTATCAATTACAAATTGTAAGAGCAGCAATAAGCTCAAGTAGCACGTGCAGGTAGTGATAGCAGCTTGTGCAGCTGTGAACAATAGTAATAGTGCATCCAGGCAGCAATAGTTGTAGGTATGGTAGCTTGTAGCAACCAGGGAGTAAATGTGTCCCAACAGCAAGATTAGCAGCTTGCAGTAATAGTAGGAGAAAACTTGCCCAGTAGCAAGTAAGCAGCGTCGGGTGTAGTTCAAGCAAAATTGGCAATGGGTGAAACAACATTAGTAGCAAAGGAAGGAGAAAATCCGTATTCTACACTAGCAGTTTGTACACATTGAGTAATTGTTTTCTATGAAAGTTTTCACCTTAAACTCTTGATAAACATGTTGAGAAAAAAGGGTGGGATACCCTTGAAGTGATCAAGACATCATTGTAAATGGTTAAGGAGTAGTCTTTTCACAAGTTGTTAATGAGTAATCCTTCCAAAACATTATTGTATCCCATGATAACAAGAGTGGATTGGGTGACTTAGGAGTGATCCTATTACATTATGGATGTAGCACACACATTATGGGTGAACCACGTAAAAATTGTTTTGTGTTCTTAAGCACTTGTGTTTGATTAATATCTATACAGCCGAACTTTTATAAAGGAGAAAGATAAAAATTGGATTATTGGTTCTAACAAGTCACAGAGGTTAAATCTGAATAAATTTGTAAATAATGAATATCTCACACTAATTCACCCCCTTAGTGTGAGACCTAAAATAGTCTTCATCAAGTAGTATCAGCTTAGTTCCTCTATTGGTCCAATTTACTTGCCTTGATTTGAAGTTGTTTGTTGCTCTTATGAATTTTTATCTCTATTGCTAATTGAGATCATGAATAGCATGAACAGTATTAATAGTAAGGGCATCCCTACTTTTATAGATAGAATTATCAGTTATGGAAGAAAAGAATGCTCCCATATCTGATGTCACTTGGTCTTGATGTGTTTGAGTTTGCTATTAGTGGCTTTATCCCTATTACTGAAGGTGATGTTATGACACCTGCTAATAAGAAGAATTTAGAGTGTGGCAACCAAACAAATTTGGGACAAACTGAAATATATTTAAGAAGGAGACAATGTTGTAAAGGAAGCTAAGCTACAAATCTAGAGGAACATATTCGAAGATGTAATGATGAGACTGTGGATGCATAATTCATAAAAGTCAACAAAATTGTGTGCTTGATTAGAGGCTATGGAGAAGAGATCCATGATGCCATTGTGGTAAGGAAAATACTTAAAACCTTACCAAAAGCTTACAATGTCAAAGTCTCTTCCATATAAGATAGAAATCTAGATAGGTTGCCCTTAATGGACCTATATAGTATATTGGTGGCTTATGAAATAAGAATAACCTCAGTGAAGAAAGAAAAGAAGTCTGAGGTGGAGAAGGAGCCAACCTTCAAGGCAATGAAAAAGTTAAAGATTAAAGATCAAGAAAAGGAATTTGATAGCAACTCTGAAGAAAAAAATGGTGATACTAAGCTAGATGAAGTAATGACATACATCACCAGGAACTTAAGAAAAGGAAAAAGGAAGCATAAGGGAAAATTACCCTTAAAGTCCTTCAGGTGTGGAGCAAATGGACACTTTACCTTGGACTGCCTAAAGAGAAAAGAATTAAATAGTGAGGATAATGATGAGTTAATCCTAAGGAGGAGGATAAAGCAATCTAGCTACTCTAAAGCTAGAAATTTAAGTGCCAATGCTAAAAAGAAATTCTTCAGATCAAAAAGAAGGAATTTTCTGATCAAGTTGGATGAAGAGAATTTTGAAGAAGAAAGTGATGATCATTTTAATGACTCAACTACAAAGGGTGTGCTGGTCACTTGAGTAGACGATGATAAAAAATCTCTAAATGATAAGGAAATAACAGAAGAGAAAGAGGATGAGTTGGTGTAGTAACTTGAGATTGTGTTGAGAGCTTGTTTGCATAAAAATAGCAAGTTGGAAAAGGAGGTAAAGCATCTTAAGAAGCTGTATGAAAATTCTTTTGTTGGTGAATCTAATCTCCAAATGAAGGTAAAGGAGTTTGAAGTAAAAGAGGAGTACTTTAAGAGAATTAAGGAGCTCAGTGTACTTAAGATAGAGTAAGGCAAGATACACGAAAATCTTGATGCTAAGGTGATTGCATAAGATTGAGGTGCTAATTTTACAAGACAAGCTCTATAAGGTTAAGTCCAAATTAAGGAAGCATAGGGAAAAAATTATGTAGGCCATGGAAGTAAAAAGAGAGTCATTTTCAAAGAGGATTCCACCAGAAAGTTGGATGTGTGTCTAAGTAATCAAAGATCTCATTTCATAGGGAAGAAAGGACTTGACTATATTGAAAAGCTAAGTGAGAAGGTAGAAGAGAAGAAGAAAATTGTATTTATGCTCAAAAGCAAGCATAATAACATGATGGAGAAGATAGACCAACCCAAGATAAAATGGGTTAGGAATGATATGGTGAAAATTCCCATCCAAAGGAGACAAGTTATCAAAGATAGAGAGAAGGTTGTCACAATAGTTGCTAAATGAAGGAGATATGAACTTGATAAAAGAAGTAAATCCAAGTTTGAAAGATTGGGTATGAACTTGGTAAGTATGGGCATAAGGCTAATGCTTGTTGGAATGCTTGGCCTATAATGAAGAAAAGCATGAGGTAAGAGTCTAGAGGAAGAATCTATCAAGAAAAGAGATTGTCTCAGGTGGAAAGAAGTCATATTCCATTGAGAAATAGTTTTGATTTGCTAAGAGAGATTTGTGGAAGATGTGAAAGGTTTAGATACACTATTAAGTATTGCTTGACATTGTTGCTCAATCAAGGAGTGTAAAGGAGAATACACCAACCATTACTGCTCAGTGTTAAGGGGTGTAAAGAAGAACACACTAACCATTGCTACTTAGTTAAGGAATACAAAGGAGAACACCTACACATGCTCTCACATTTGGCCAGAGAAGAAGAAAAGTAAAAGAAATGTCAATGGTTATGGAAATAGCCTTAAAAGCTTCCAAGAAAAAAAAAAGTCATGGATCCTAGACAATGACTACTTTTTACACATGAAAAAAAGACAACTAGGGCTAGTTAATTGTTGTCGTCTATGTTGATGTCATAATCTTTGCTATAGAAAAGGAGGCCCTGTGTAATGCCTTTCTTGAGCAGTTGAAGAAGAAGTTTGTGTTGAGCTCATCTTTGATGGCTAATGTTGGATTTGTTATTAACACCATCTCACATAGTTATATGTATTAATTTGAGGTTATGAATACAGTTAAGATGCAAAGATGTCATTGGGAAAAACTGATGATGACAAGTCAATCCTAATGCTGAAGAGTCAATGTTGACTGTGAGCCTAAATTTTAGGGGTCAAGATTGACCCTTAACTATTGACCCTAAATTTTAGGACATAAATCAGGCTATTGATTATAGGGCAACCTATAGGAATAAACAATGATTGTTGATGATCATGTAACCTTAATCTTAAGGCTCTATAAATACCTTTATGTGTCTTGTAAGGTGGCATGTATGCTGTAGAATTTTTTGAGAGAACAAAACCTAGTTGCATTAGTTGGCCAAAAGGGAGAGAGAGGCACCTTGAAGCAACCATCACATACGACAACAACCTCCATGCAATAGGAGTAGGCAAACCAGTAGCTACAAATTGCAAGAGCAGCAACAAGCTTAAGCAGCACATGCAAGTAGCGTAACAACCTGTGCACTTGTGGACAGTAGTAGTAGCAGGTGCAAGCAGCAATAGCAATAGGTCTAGCAACTTACAGCAACTGAGGAGAATATGTATCCCTATAGCAAGACTGGTAGCTTGCAGTAGCAGGAGGAGAAAACTTGCCCCAATAGTAGGGCAAGCAGCATCAGGTGCAGTACAAGTAGCACTGGCAATGGGTGAGACAACACTGGTAGCAAAGGAAGGAGAAGATCTGTATTTTGCAGTAGTAGTTTATACACATTGAGTGATTGTTCTCCAAGAAAGTTTTTATTATAAACTCTTGATAAACTTGTTGAAAAAAAAGGGTGGGATACCCTTGGAGTGATCGGCATATCAACTCCTTGATTAAAAGATCATTGTAAGTGGTTAAGGAGTAGTCCTTCCACAAGTGGTTAAGGAGTGATCCTTCCATAACATTGTTGTATCCGTTGATAACAAGAGTGGATTATGTGACTTAGGAGTGATCTTATCATACTGTGGACATAACTTACACATTATAGGTGAACCACGTAAAAATTGTCATGTGTTCTTGGGTGCTTGTGTTCGATTAATATTTGTACAGCTGGTCTTACATAAAAGAGAAAGATAAAAATTAGATCATCGACTTAAACAATTCATAAAGGTTAAATCTAGATAGATTTGTAAAAAGCAAATATTTCATATTGATTCAGCCCCCTCAGTGTGAGACCTAAAACGATCCTTATCCTTTTATATGCAAGAACAATCGTTTGAATATCAAGCAATCCCCAAGTACCTAAGAACACACAAAAATTTTACGCTATTCACCCACAATGTGTGAGCTATATCCATGGTGTGATAGGATCACTCTTAGATCGCATAATCTACTATTGTTATCATGAGATACAGTTGATGTTGTGGAAGGATCTTTGCTTAACCACTGTGGAAGGATCACTCTTTAACCACTTACAATGATCTCTCAATCGCTCTAAGGGTTTCCTACCCTTTTTCAAAAAAGTTCACAAAATGTTTATAACAAAAACTTTCCTAAGAAAGATTTCTCTATGTGCATGGGCTGCTATGGTAGCAAACTGATTTTCTCCTTCCTCACTGTTGGTTTCTGCCTTCTGAACTACTAGTTTCCACCTTTTGTACTGCTGATCTATGCCTTTTGCACTACAGGTCTTTAGCTTCTGCATTGCTGGTCTCTAGTTTCTACATTGCTGATCACACCTTCTTTATAGCCGATCTTTACCTTCTATAGTGGCGATCAAAGCTTTTTGTTGCTATCTTATTTTTCTCTTTTCTACTTTGCCGCTACTTATTGTTTTCTACTTTGCCACTCTCTGTTATTTTCTACTGTGCTGTTATTGATTGTTTTTTGTTGTAATGTTGCCTTCATTTTCTATTATTCCACTTTTTCCTTTTGCAATTTCTTTCTTTTGTTAGCTTTCTCCTCAATAGGTCCTCTCCTTTGCAAGTTCTTTCCTCTATAGGTTCGCTCCTCTACAAGTTCTGATCAAGCTTTTCTACTGTTTTCTCTTTTTTCTTTCTATTTTGTTTTTACTACTTAGCCTCCTGTTATTGGTCTTCTCCCTTATAGGTTTCCTCCTTTGTAAGTTTTCTCCTCTACAAATTCATCCTTTTACCTCTATAGGTTCCTCCATCTACAGGTTCTCTCCTTCTGCCTCTGTAGGTTCTTCTTTCTGCCTTTGTAAGTTCCTCCTTGTTGAGCCTATCATTGATGGCTAATGTTGGATTTGTTGTCAATAGCATCTCACATAGTTCTTCTTGTTAATTTGATGTTTTGAATGCCATTGAAATGCAAAGAGGTTATTGGTCAAAACTGTTGATGGTAGGTTAACTTTGAAGTCAATGAGTCAATGTTGACTGTTGACCCTTGACCATTGGACCTAAATTTTAGGAAGTTAATGTTGACAAGACCTTAAATTTTAGGAATCAAATCTAATAGTTAATTGTAAGGCAACCCTTGGGAATCAATGCTGATCATTGATGATTGGCTCAAGGCATATAAATACATCCATGCATCTTTCAAAAGATGTGTGTGCTACAAAAAAAGTAAGAGAGAACAATAAAGAGAATGATCGGCCAAGTAGAGGTGCAGTTGGCTAAGAGTGGTGCAGCCAGCCAAAAGGTGATTGTAGCCACCAAAGAAAGAGGCAGCCATACTAATCGAAGAAGGAGTTATAGTAGCTGGCAACTACACCAAAGGGAGAAAAAGTTGCAGCAGCCAGCAACTACACCAAAGGGAGAAAAAGTTGTCGCAGCCAGCAACTTTACCAATGAGAGAAGAACGTGCAATAGCTAGCAGCCATACCAAAGAGAGAAGAACGTGTAGTAGCCATACCAAAAGGAGAAGAACATTCAGCAGCCACACTAAAGAGAGAAGGATGTGTAGTAGCCACATCAAAGAAGGTGATAGCTGAACCAAAAGGAGAAGGAAAAGGTGCAGTAGCCAACAGAAGGAGAAGGTGCAGCAGCCACCAAAGAAGAAGGTGCAACCCTAAAGGAGAAGGTGTACTAGCCACTAAAAATGAAGGTACAGTAGCCATTAGAAGGAGAAGGCGCAGCAGCCACTAGAAGGAGAAGTTGTAGCAGCAACCAAAGGAAGAAAGTGCAATAAAAACTAGCAATTGTAGTAAGAAGGAAACCAAAATTGCAACAAGGAGGAAAACAACAATTGCAGCAAGGAAGAAACCTATAATTATAGCAAGAAGGAAACCAATAATTATAGCAAGTAGGAAATCAACAATTAGAGCAAGGAGAAATAAGCAATTGCAATAAGGAGAAGGTTGTAATGGTAGCAAAGAGAAGGCAATAATTGTAGTAGGAAGAAGGTAGCAATTGCAGTAAGGAGAAGGTAGCAATTTTAGCAAGAAGAAGGTAGTAATTACAGCAGAAGGAGATAGCATTGGTAGCAAGTGAAGCAGTACCAGTAGTAGGTGAGGTAGCACCGATAGCATGGGAAAAGAACCTACCAACATAGTAGGTGATGCGGAAAACCCCAAAAAGACATGTCTTGGGGACCCAACGCACACAAGGAATCAAAGAACAACTAGGAAAGCTAAACCAGACTTTAATATCACAAACCCTATACCCACCCTTCAAAGGAACATGAACCTAGAGCATTTAAGAAGGATATGGATGCCACACTCCAGAAAAGAAAGAAATTGGGAGTGATAAGTCAATTGGAATGCCACAAGAAGAAATACCTCTTGATAAGTTCCTTAGTCCTTAAAAGAATCGAGAGGAAAAAACCCTTACTTTCTATTTCACTCAAAGTTGTCTACCTCTAGAGCTTACAAGGGGTGCCTATTTATAGGCTAAGGTAGCAATCCTAAGGAGGCACAAATTCCTACTTAGGATAAATCCTTATTTTTGAAGAATTCCTAATTGTAGACAAATTCCAACATAAATAATAAATTCTTATTTAGGAAGAAATGTTATTACTTATTCTTCCCTATTAAGTATTCTAATTATATTAATTATGCCTGTACTCCTTGTCAAACTTGAATTCGCACCATTTGAACCTGGGTTGGCCTGAATGTCCTGAATCAGCCCATTTAAGGCTTCTTTAATCTTTTTGGCTCTAGCTCATGTTATTGGGGGCCTTTTAGAATGTGCAATAGACCTTTTGCAACCATTGAAGCCTTCCACCCATCATCTCTATGGTTCTTATCATTCCCTCTTTCCTCAAAAGGATTCATCCTCGAATCATCACCTATATCAAAAAGGGAAAGATCAGAAACATTAAATGTTGCACTCATATTATACTTACTAGGAAGGTCCAACTTATAAGTATTGCCATTAATTCAGGCTACAACTTGAAAGGGACCATCTCCTCTGGGTTGTAGCTTTGAATGCCTTTGAGCTGGGAACCATTCCTTGTAAATATGCACCTAAACCCAATCACTAGGTTTAAACACCACCTTTTTTCGTCCCTTATTGACATGGGATGCGTGTTGCTCAGTGTGTTTTTCAATATGTTGTCGCAACTTCTCATGCAATTTTTTTATCATGTCCACCTTGCGTTCTCCATCCAAGCTGGCATACTCATTGACAGGTCTAGGTACCAAATCCAAAGGAGTCAATGGATTAAAACCATATACGATTTCAAAGGGAGAGTAACTAGTAGTATAATGAACACTCCTATTATACGCAAACTCGACATGTGGCAAACAATCTTCCCATGTTTTCAAATTTGTTTGCATAATGCACGCAAAAGAGTAGAAAGAGTTCGATTAACTACCTCAGTCTGCCCATCAGTTTGTGGATGACAAGTAGTTGAAAACAATAGCTTAGAACCTAACTTACCCCACAAAGTCTTCCAGAAGTAGCTTAAGAACTTTGTATCTTGATATGAGACAATGCTTCGTGGCATGCCATGCAAACGTACTACTTCTCTAAAGAATAAGTCAGCCACGTTGTTTGCATCATCAGTTTTATGACATGGGATGAAGTGTGCCATCTTTGAAAATCTATCAACAACAACAAATACAAAATCCCTACCCTTTTTTGTTCGTGGCAATCCTAGTATAAAGTCCATAGATAAATCAACCCAGGGATGGTTAGGTATGGTTAGAGGGGTATACAAGCCATGAGCTAAAACTCTAGATTTAGCTTGTTTGCATGTTATGCATTTCGCACATATCCGCTCAACATCTCGTTTCATTCGTGGCCAAAAAAAAATGTTCATTTAGGACATCTAGGGTTTTCCTAACTCTGAAATGACCCATTAGACCACCCTCATAAACTTCTCTTACAACCAACTCCCTTAAAGAACTCATAGGCAGCATAAACGATTTTCCCTATAAAACTTCTCAAAGGCTGACACCTCACATGCTCTATACACATTTGCAAAGTCAAGATCATTCACATATAAATCTTAATGTATTCAAATCCTAATAAGTTTGCACTAAGTGTAAAGATAAGGGCGTACCTACGAGATAATGCATCAACTACCACATTTTCCTTACCTTTTTTATATTGGATGATGTAGGGAAAGGTCTCAATAAATTCAACCCACTTAGCATGTCTTTTGTTCAACTTTCCTTGTCCCTTCAAGTGCTTTAAAGACTCATGGTCAGTATGGATGACAAAATCTTTATGCCAAAGGTAATGTTGCCATGTCTCCAAAGCCCATACCAATGCATACATCTCTTTATCATAAGTAGGATAATTAAGGCTTGTTCCACTTAACTTTTCACTAAAATAAGCAACTGGGCACCTTTCCTACATCAAAACAGCTCCAATGCCAATACCTAAAGTATCATACTCAATCTCGAAAGCTTTTGCAAAGTTAGGTAAAGCAAGTAAGGGTGCAGAACTTAATTTTTCCTTGATGCAATTAAAAGCTTTGTCTTGGTCACTACCCCACCTAAAACTTATGTTCCTTTTGATAAGCTCAGTGAGTGGTGCTGCAATGGTGCTAAAGTCTTTAATAAAGCATCTATAGAAACTAGCTAAACCATGAAAGCTACGCAAATCACTAGTTAACTTAGGTGTAGGCCAATCACGAATTGCCTTAACGTTTTCCTCGTCAACTTCAACACCTTTAGCACTGACAACATAGCCAAGAAATGTGAACTGATCAGTACAAAAGGAACATTTATGTAAGTTAGCATACAATTTCTCAGAATGTAAAACACTTGCAATGGAATGTAAACGATCAAGATGATCTTCTGGGTTTTACTATAGACCAAGATATCATCAAAATACACAATTACAAATTTACCAATAAATGTGTGTAAAACATGATTCATTAGTCATATAAAAGTGCTTGGTGCATTAGTGAGACCAAATGGCATAACTAGCCACTCATACAACCCATACTTAGTTTTGAAAGCTATTTTCTACTCATCTCCCTCTCTCATCCTAATTTGATGATATCCACTTTTCAAATCAATTTTAGAAAAGACACATGACCCATGCAATTCATCTAACATGTCATCTAATCTAGGTATGGGGTGACGATACTTTACAGTGATTTTGTTGATTGCTCGACAGTCAACACACATCCTCCAAGTCCCATCTTTTTTTGGCACAAGTAGGACAAGAATAACACATGGACTCATGCTTTCTCTCACATATCCTTTGGACATCAGCTCCTCATCCTACCTTTGAAGCTCCTTTGTCTCCTCAGGATTACTCTTATATGCTGACCGGTTAGGGATTGATGCACCTGGGATGAAATCAATTTGATGCTCAATTCCCCTATTAGGTGGCAATCCACTAGGGATATTGTCAGGGAATACATCTTCAAATTCCTGCAATAGTGCAACAACAACACTAGGCAAAGATTGGTCAAACTTGTTAGTGTTAAAATAAGCCTCCTTGTACAAAAGTACAATCATAGGCTGTTTGGCATAAAATGCTCTTTTGACATCACTTCCTTTTGCATAGAGATTTTCTCTTTTCTTCTCTTTCTCTTATGTCCTTACATTTTCTTCTCCTTTTTCTCTTTTATCAATCTCTTTTTTCTGTTAACTCTCATTTTTAATCTTTAATTGATCCTTATATACTTGTCGAGGTGATAATGGTACAAGAATGATAGGTTTTCTGTTCATTACAAAGGAATATTGATTCTTGAAGCCATCATGCATAACTCGCCTATCAAATTGCCATGGTCTTCCTAATAGAATATGTCCCGCATGCATAGGTACAACATCACATAAAACTTCATCATGGTACCTTCCGATAGAAAATGATACGAGCACTTGCTGATTTACCTTCACTTCACCACTCTTATTCAACCACTGAAGTTTATATGGTCTAGGATGCGTCATAGTAGGTAAATCTAGCTTCTCAACCATAGTTGTGCTAGCAACGTTAGTGCAACTCCCACCATCAATAATCATACTACATACCTTATCTTTAATGAAACACCTTGTCTGAAAGATGTTATCTTGTTGCACCTCATTTTCTTCTTTTGCTTGCACATTCAATGCTCGCCTTGTAACGACAACTACTCTATTAATCGGATACTTCTCTCCATCACATTCACCCTCTGATGGTGGCATAGAATCATCATCTGATTCACTTTTAGTTTCATCATCACCGTTACTTCTCAAGATCATTGCATGCTTATTTGGACATTGAGATCCAATATGACCCCTGCCCAAACACTTAAAACATTTAACATTTCTATTTCTACTTGGTTGGGATTCAAATTTACCTGTCTCCTTACTAGAACCCATATTCTTGTGCTTAGGTAGCTCGGCTTTGGACTTGTAATTGACCATCTCATCCCTTTTACTCTAGTTTGGCTTCCACGATGAGGTAGAACCTGAATTCTGCCCAACCTGTGTGGAGCCCTTTTGTTTAAGTTGCCTTTCAACTTTCATGGCCATGTGCACCATGTCTTCTAATTCCATATAGTGCTGCAATTCAACCACATTTGCTATGTCCCTATTTAGCCCTTACAGAAATCAAGCCATGGCTGCCTCTCTATCTTCTTCTACATTGGCCTAAATCATGGTAATCTCCATGTCCTTGTGGTAGTCCTCCACACTTTTGGTGCCCTGAGCCTTTGTAGCCTTTGGTACAACTCCCTATAATAGTGATTAGGGACAAACCTCCTCCTCATGATAGCCTTCATCTTCTCCCATGTATCAATAGGTTGCTCATGATTCCTTCTCCTAGTCAATACAAGTTGATCCCACCAAATAATAGCATAATTAGTAAATTCAACGGCAGTAAGCTTTACCTTTTTCTCATCGGAATAGTTGTGGCAATCAACAACCAATTCAACCTTCTTTTCCCATTCTAGGTATGCATCAGGATCATTCTTACCTTGGAATGAAGGAATTGTCATTTTAATACTACCCAAATTATGGTCGTAGGTGCCTTGTCTCCTAAATTCTCTTCGATCCCTTCTATTGTTACCAGTTCTAACCATCATAGTTTGATCGTCAAATTCATCATCTTCTACATCATCATCATAGTCATAGGCACGTGTCAACTGCCTTCTTGCTTTGGGAGCCTCATATTCCCCATGTCTCCTTTGCAACTCTGCTATCGTATTAGCTTGCTCCTCCATCCTCTCCCTCATATTATCAAATCTGGTATTCATGCGCTTAAATTGTTGTTGCATAGATTTGATCATGAAGGACACATCATCAGCTCCCTCTTGAGCTACACCTTTGTCTTTGGACAAATGGGATACCTCACAAGACACTCCCTCACGTGTGTCACTCAAAAGATAATGTCATAATCTCTCATGTTTACACTCTTTATGGTTTTTTTTTCCTTATATGAACTTTCACTCTTACCTTTTACCACTCAGATTTTCCCTTTCAGCTCTATAAAGAACTAAATAATGTAAATCAAGGGTATTGATTTTGAACAAAATAAGCTAAATGGCGTAGAATTGAACAAATTGGAGAATAAAGAATCAAGCAAAAAAGGATGTCAACACAAACGGATTTAATGAACTAAACTCACAAAAATCAGGATAGGGGTAACATAACCTAGAGGAAAACTTGGGTAACAAACTAGGAAAACAGATGGTAGAATTGGAGTTGAACAAGAAAACTTTATTATTATTGTGGCTAATATGACCAAATTGTTAACCTTATCAATATCTTTGAATTTGATGTTTTCTTTCTTTTGTTCTTTTCTTCTTTTTTTTCCATTTTTTTTTCTTTTTTTCTTTTTTTTCATTTTTTTTCGTTTTTTTTCTTCTTTTTTTTTTTCTTAACACAAAACGATATTAGGATACTTAGACATACCAATTGGAATTGAAATTAGTATGTTTATCAGCTTTAAACAAACAAGCAAAGAGAGAATGATTGCAAATAAATAGATTTGTGCATCTGAATGATAATGCACATAATAGACAAACTAAACAACAATAGATAAATCAAAGATAGAAAATTGAAGAGTGAGTGGATTCAACCTGATTTAGAACCAGGCTCTGATATCAACTGATGCAGAAAACCCCAAAAAGATGTGGCTTGGGGACCCAACGCATACAAGGAATCAAAGAACAACCAAGAAAGCTAAACCAAACTTTAATATCACAAACCCTATACCCACCCTTCAAAGGAAAGAAATTGGGAGTGATAAGTCGATTGGAACACCACAAGAAGAAATACCTCTTGATAAGTTCCTTAGTCCTTAAAAGAACCGAGAGGAAAAAACTCTTACTTTCTATTTCACTAAAAGATGTCTGCCTCCAGAGCTTACAAGGGGTGCCTATTTATAAGGTAAGATAGCAATCCTAAAGAGCCACAAATTCCTACTTACAACAAATCCTTATTTTGGAAGAATTCCTAATTGTGGACAAATTCCAACATAAATAATAAATTCTCATTTAGGAAGAAATGCTATTACTCATTCTTCCCTATTAAGTATTCTAATTATATTAATTATGCTTGTACTCCTTGTCAAACTTGAATTTGCACCATTTGAACCTGGGTTGGCCTGAATGTCCTGAATCAACCCATTTAAGGCTTCTTTAATCTTTTTGGCTCTAGCTCGTGTTATTGGGCCTTCTGGAATGTGCAATGGACCTTTTGCAACCATTGAAGCCTTCCACCCATCATCTCTATAGTTCTCATCATTCCCCCTTTCCTCAAAAGGATTCGTCCCCAAATCATCACCTATATCAAAAGGGGAAAGATCAGAAACATTAAATGTTGCACTCACATTATACTCACTAGGAAGGTCCAACTTATAAGCATTGTCATTAATTCAGGCTACAACTTGAAAGGGACCATCTCCTCTAGGCTATAACCTCTGGGTTATAGCCTTAATCTTAAAGCTCTATAAATACCCTTATGCATCTAACAATAAGGGCATATGTTGCAGAAAATTGAGAGAGTTGGCCAATAAGAGAGGTGAGCGGCAAACCTAGGGAAAAAAAGAGGTGAACAGCAAAGAGAAGGCAACCACCAAGCAAGGTGCAACTAGACAAGGAGAGGAAGAAACAAACCAAGGCAACAAGCTAAGGAGAGTGCAGCAGCCACCAAGGAAAGAAGGCGACACAACTGGCCAAGGAGAGGAAGAAAGAAAGCAAGGGGCAGCCAACCAAGGAGAGTGTAGTAGCCACCATGGAAAGAAGGCAAGCTAGTTGGCCAAGAAGAGAGTAGCAGCACATCTGAGAGGCTTCCTTGCACCAGTAGCACATCCAAGAGGCTTCACTATATCTTGCACAACCAGCACGTCCAAGAGACTTCCCAACAGTAATAGCATGTCCAAGAGGGTATACCAACACTAGCAGCACATCCTTGCACGTCCAAGTGGGTATACCAGCAGCAATAAATGTCCCTGTAGGTCCAAGAGGGTATACCAACACTAGCAGCACATCCTTGCACGTCCAGGTTAGCAAACGTCCCTGCAGGTCCAAGAGGGTATACCAATACTAGTAGCACATTCTTGCACATCCAAAAGAGTGTATAAACAACAGCAGCACGTCCCTACACATCCAAAAGGGTATACTAGCACTAGTAGCACCTCAGTAGGCTTGCTAGTAGCAGAAGCATGCCTAGGAATCGAGCAAAAAATTAGAATGTGTAGCAGTAGGATTAGGAATTAGCAGTGACCTACAGAAAGTGCAACAGTAGCTCCGCGAATCAACTAGCAAACTAGCAGGAGTGTGAGAAAATTGTTGCAGCATACAGGGAGAGGAGTAGCAATGCGAGAAAATTGCTACAATGCGTGAGGAAAGCAACAGCGACATGATACCATTGAACAATAGGTGGGACACACTTAGAGTGATCAAGAAATCATTGTAAGTGGTTAAGGAGTGATACTTCTATAAGTAATTAGGGAGTGATCCTTCCATAACCAAACTCTATCCCTTGATAACAAAAGTGGATTGTGTGATTTAGGAAAAATCCTATCATATCATGGATGTAGCTCACATATTGTGGGTAAACCATGTAAAAAATGTCATATGTGCTTACATGCTTATGCATTGATTTATATTCGTATTTTTGTGCTCACATAAAGGAAAAAGATAAAAATTGGATCATTAACTCTAATAAGCCACAGAGGTTAAATCCAGATTGATTTGTAAAAAGTGTATATCTCACACTGATTCACCCCTCCTCTCAGTGTGAGACCCAAAATGGTCCTCATCAAGTGGTATCAAAGCTGGTTCCTCTATTGATCCAATTTTTTTGCTTTAAAGTGAGGTTATGCATTGTTATGTGAGTTTTTATCTCTACTGCTACTTAAGATCATGGATAGCTTGAATAGTGTTAATAGCAAGGGCATCCTTACGTTTGATGGACAGAATTATCAGTTATAAAAGAATGGGATACTCTTATTTTTTATGTCCCTTGGTCTTGATGTGTTTGAGTTTGCTGTTAGTGGCTTCATCCTTGCTACTGAAGGTGATCCTATGATGCTACCTGATAAGAAGAACTTAGAGTGTGATGGAAAGGTGAGAAATGCCTTATACACCTCTTTGTTAGATAAAGAATTAACCAAGGTAACGGGTGCAATATAGCCAAGCAAATATGGGACAAACTGAAGAACATATATAAAAAAGATAAGGTTGTGAAGGAAGGCAAGCTACAAATCTAGAAGAGTAGATTAGAAAACATAAAGATGCAAAATGATAAGACTATGGATGGATTCTTCACAAGAATCAACGAGGTTGTATGCTCCATTAGAAGCTATGGAAAGGAGATCCACGATGCCACTATAGTAAGGAAAATACTCAGAACCTTGTCAGAAGCTTACAATGCCAAAGTCTTTTCCATAGAAGATAGAGATTTGGATAAGTTGCCCTTAAATGACTTGTACAACATATCGGTGGCTTATGAAATGAGAATAGCCACAATGAAGAAAGAAAATATGTCTAAGGTGGAGAAAGAGCTAGCCTTCAAGGCAATGAAGAAGTTAAAGATTAAAGACCGAGAAGAAGAATCTAATAGTAGCTTTAAAGAAGAAGATGGTGATTCTCAATTGGATAAAGTTTTGGCGTATATCACCAACAATATGATGAAAGGAAAATGGAAGTACAAAGGAAAATTATTGTTGAAGTGTTTTAGTTATTGTGACATAGGGCACTTTGTCGTGGACTGCCTAAAAAGAAGAGAAGTAAGTAGTGGTGATGATGATGATGATGACTTTGCCCTAAGATGGAAAACAACAAAATCCAGCTGTTTTAAAGTTAGAAATTCAAGTGCCAAAGGAAAAAGGCAATTATTCAGATCCAAAAGAAGAAATTATTTGAGTAAGCTAGATAAAGAGGATTTTGAAGTAGAAGTTGATGTTTCTAATGATGATGATGTAAAGGATATGCTGGTCGAAGAGGAGGAGTCAACAGAAAAGGAAGAGGATGAGTTGTTGCAGCAACTTGAGAATGAGTTGAGAGCTTGTTTGTAAAAAAATAGCAAGCTAGAAAAAGAGGTAAAGCATTTTAAGAAGCTGTATGAAAATTTTATTGTTGATGAATCTAATTCCAAGTGAAAGAAAAGGAGTTTGAAGCAAAAAAGGAGTACTTGAAGAGGATTAAGGAGTTGATCATACTTGAGGCTGAGCAACGCAAGATATACAAAGATCTTGGTACTAAGGTAATTGCACAAGAGCAAGAGGTGCTGATTTTTGCAAGCTAAGCTTCACAAGGCCAAGTCCGAGCTAAAGAAGCATAAAGAAAGCTTTATATAGGCTATGGAAGTGAAAGGAGAGTCATCATCAGCAAGTACCATCAAGAAGGATGCTACTAGAAAGTTGGATGAGGTCTAAGTAATCAAAGACCTCATTCCATGGGAAAGAAAGGATGGCTAAAATGAAAAGCCGAATGAGAGGGTAAAAAAAAAGAAGAAGATTGTGTTTGTACTCAAAAGCAAGCACAATGACATGATGGAGAAAAGAGACTAACCAAGTTAAAATGGGACAAGAAAGATGTGGTGGAAACTCCCATCCATAAAAGACAAATTGTTAAAGATGGAGAGAAGGTTGTCACACCAGTTGTTAAAGAAAGAAGACATGGACTTGGTAAGAGATGTAAATCAAGGTTTAAAGGATTTTGTTAAAGCTGTGATAGGTATGAGCACAAGGCTAATACTTGTTTGAATATTTGGCCTATAATGAAGAGGAATGTGAGGCAAGAGTCTAGGGGGAGACTGTCAAGAAAGGAAATAGTCATAGGTGGAAAGAAGTCATATTTCACTAAGAAATAGTTTTGATTTACTAGGAGAGATCTGTGAAAGATGTGAAAAGGTTGGACACATTGTTGAAGATTGCTTGACATTGCTACCTGGTTAAAGAATGCAAAAGAGATCACGCCAACCATTGCTACTAGTCAAGGAATGCAAAGGCAAACACCTACACAAGCTCCCACATTCGTATAAAGAAGAAGAAGAGGAAGAGAAACGTCTATGGTTGTGGAAGTAGCCTTAAAAGCTTCTAAGAAAGAAAAACCATGGATCCTAGATAGTGTTTACTCTTCACACATGACAAGAGATTCCAAGATGTTAAAGGGAGTAGCAAAATATAATGGAGAATTCGTCAGACTTGGCAATAATGGTATCTTAAAGATTCAAGGTATTGGTGTTACTGAAATTGGTGTAGAAAAGCAGAAATTAAAGAAAGTGCTTTATGTTAAACGGCTAAAACACAATCTTATAAGTGTTAGCCAGCTGTGTGATGATGGACATGAAGTTACATTCAACAAGAGTGGCTGCATAGTAAAGAGATTAAGAGATGGTGCTATTTTTATTAAGAGTAAAATAACAAATGGAAACTTATATCAAGTATCCAAAAGCAAAAATGCATGCTACATGAGCTCTAAAGATGAGAATTTATTATGGCATGGAAGATTGGGATATCTTGGACAAAAGAGGTTGAACTTAAGTAATCAACCATATCTTAGAGATTGAGGTATTCTTTAACCCCTTTCCTCTTCCTTCTATTTTTCTTTGGATTTGTTGTTAAAAGGGGAGATATTTTGCATAAATCCAAAGAGAGTATGCATTGATAAAAAAAAGGGGAATAGCTTGATGGATAAAGGGGGAGAAAATGTCCAAGGGGAGATGCAGAAAGGATGAGTTAAACCAAGTTAAGGGAGATGTGTGGTTCAAGGAGAGTTGTGAATGACTATATGCAAGGGATGTTGTGCATGGTTAGACTTAATGTGTTGCCAACAAATCTAAAGGGAGAGATTGTTGAGCCCATCTTTTATAGCTAATGTTGGATTTGTTATCAATACTATCTCACATGGTTATATGTGTTGATTTGATATTATGAATGCTGTTGAGATGTAATGAGGTCATTGGGAGAAATCAGTGATAACAGGTCAATCCTGGCATTGAGGAGTCAACGTTGACAGTGACCTTAAATTTTAGGGGTCAAGATTTACCATTGACCATTGACCATTGACCATTGACCCTAAGTTTTAGGAATCAAATCTGACCATTGATTGTGGGGCAACATGTGGGAATTAACGATGATCATTGCAAGAAGGGCATGTGTTAAAAAAATTGAGAGAACCGACCAAAGAGAGAGTTGAGTGGCAAACCTAGGGAAAAAGAGAGGTGAATGGCAAAGAGGAAGCAGCCACTAAGTAAGGTGCAACCAGCCAAGGAAAGGAAGAAAGAAAGGGCAGCTGGCTATAGAGAGTGCAGAAACCACCAAGGAAAGAAGGCAACACAACTAGTTAAGGAGGGGAAGAAAGAAAGTAAGGGGTAATTTGCTAAGGAGAGTGCAGTAGCCACCAAGGAAAGAAGGTAAGGCAACTAGCCAAGAAGAAAGCAGTAGCATGTCCAAGAGGCTTCCCTGCACCAGTTACAGTTCCAGGAGACTTCCTATCAGCAATAGCACATCTAGGAGGGTATGCCAGCACCAGTAGCACATCCATGCACATCCAAGAGGGTATTTTAGTAGCAGTAGACATCCCTATAGGTCTAGGAGGGTATACCAGCAGTAGCAGCAGCATGTCCCTACATATTTAGGAGGGTATACCAGCACCAGTAGCACTTTAAGAGGCTTGCTAGCAGCAGAAGCACGCTTGGGAATCAAGCAAAAGATCAGAACATGTAGTAACAAGTCCAAAAATCAATAGCCACCTACAGAAAGTGTAATAGCAGGTCTAAGAATCAATTAGCAAACTAGCAGTGGCGCGAGAAAATTGTTGCAACATGCAAGGAAAGCAACAATGGTGTAAGAAAAACTATTGTGGTGTGCTGGGAGAACAGTAATGGCTTAAGAAAGCAGTAACAGCGTGTACAAACAGCAATAGCGGTGCAAGCTGATAATAGGAGAAGCACGTATGGACAATAGGAACAATGTGTGCGGATAGCAGCCGCAATGTTTTTAGACAATAGCAGCTACTCGTGTAGACAATAGGCACAGTTTGTAAGGATAGCAAGTGTAGCTAGCACGGATAATGGGCACAGCTTGTGCGGACAATAAGTAGAGAGCACGGACAACAGGCATAGAGTGTGCTGATAGCTAGCGCAAAGTGCGTAAATAGTAGGCACAGTGTGTTCAAACAATAGGCACAATGCACACGGATAGTAGGTGCAGCATGCTTGGATAGCAAAAGTGCAAATAATAGGCATAGTGTATGTAGATAGTAGGCAGCAGCAACAGCGCGTGCAGATAGCATTCACAACACTTGTGGACAGTAGCGGCAGCATGCATGGACAACATTAGCAACGCGATGGACAGCACTGACAGCTCGTATGGACAGCAATAGTAGCATTTGCGAACAATAATAGTAGAACATGTGCTGGCAGTGATAGTAGAATGTGCAGGCAGCAATAACAACAAGTCCGGTAGCTTGTAGCATTAAGAGGAGAAAGCGTGCCTAGCAGAAGGTCTAGTAGCTTGTAGCAACATAGGAGGAAATGTACCTATTGCTTGTAGTAGCTAAGGAGAAAGTGTGCCTAGTAGCAAGTCTGGTAGCTTGCAATAGCCAAGGAGAAAATGTGCTAACAACACTAGAGAGATCCTGCCAAGGTAGCTAGTGAGGCAACATCAACAGTGAGTGAGATAACATCAATAACAAAGGAAGATCCATATTCTACTTTAATAGTCTGTATATATTGAGTAATTTTTCTCCAAAAAAGTTTTTTTCATAAACTCTTGATAATTTGTTGAACAACAAGGTGGGATACTCTCAGAGTGATTGGGAGATCATTGTAAGTGATTAAGGAGTGATCCTTCCATAAGTGGTTAGGGAGTGATCCTTCCATAACCAAACTGTACCCTTAATAACAAAAGTGGATTATGTGATTAAGGAGGAATCCTATCATACCATGGATGTAGCTCACACATTGTGGGTGAACCACGTAAAAATTGTCATATGTATTTAGGTGCTTATGCATTGATATATATTTGTATTGTTATGCTAATCGATTTCTAAAAAGCACATATCTCACACTAATTCAGCCCCTTTTTTAGTGTGAGACTTAAGAAGGTTTTCCTCAAGTGGTATCAAAGCTAGTTTCTTTTATTGATCCATTCTGTGTGCTTTGATTTGAAATTGTTTGTTACTACCATGAATTTTTATTGGTAAAATTTAATGGAAAGTATGAACAATGTAACAGTAAGGGCATTCCCACTTTTGATAAACAAAATTATCAGCTATAGAAGAATAGAATGTTTCCATATCTGATATCACTTAGTCTGGATGCGTTTAAATCTGTTGTTAGTGGCTTTATCTTTATTGTTGAAGGTGCTGCTATGATGCCTATTGATAAGAAGAATTTAGAGTGTAAAGGAAAGGTGAGAAATGCCTTATATGCCTCCTTATCAAACAAAGAATTCACCAAAGTGATGGGGTGCAACACAACAAAACAAATTTGGGCTAAATTAAAGAATATTTATGAAAGAGACAAGGTTGTGATGTAAGCCAAGCTACAATTTTGAAGGAGCAGATTTGAAGACATAAAGATACAGAATGATGAATTTGTGGATGCCTTCTTTACACGAGTAAATGAAATTGTATGCTCCATTAGAGGCTATAGAGAGTAGATCAATGAAATTATTGTGGTAAGGAAGATGCTTGGAACCTTATTAAAAGCTTACAATGCCAAAGCTTCCTCCATAGAAGATAAAGATTTAGATAAGCTGCCACTAGATGATTTACACAAGATATTGGTGGCTTATGAAATGAAAATAACAATAATAAAGAAAGAAAAGAAGTCTAAGGTAAAGAAGGAGTTAGCTTTCAAGGCAATGAAGAAATTAAAGATTAAGGACCAAAAAGAAGAATCTGATAGTAGCTTTGAAGAAGAAGATGGTAATACTAAACTTGATAAAGTCATGGTATACATTACTAAAAATATAAGAAAAGGAAAAGGGAAGTACACAAAAAAATTACCCTTAAAGTGCTTTAGTTATGGAGAAATCGGGCACTTTGTCGTAGACTATCCAAAGAGAACAAAAGTAGACAATGATAATGATGATAAGTCAGCCTTAAGGAGGAGAATAAAGAAATCTAGCTATTCCAAAGCTAAAATTTATATGCCAAAAGGGAAAAAACAATTCTTCAAATCCAAAAAAAGAAATTATTTAAGCAAGCTGAATGAAGAGGATTCTTAAGAAGAAATTGATGATGATTCTGATGATGATGCTATGGGGAACATGTTGGCTGCTCAAGTAGATGTTGAACAAGAACTTTTAAATGATGACGAATCAACTGAAGAGGAAGAGGGTAAGATAGTTCAGCAACTTAAGAATGAATTGAGAGCTTGTTTGCATAAAAATAACAAGTTGGAAAAAGAGTTAAAGCATTTTAAGAAATTGTATAAAGATTCTACTATTGATGAATCTAATCTTTAAGTAAACAAAAAAAGAAATTTAAAGCAAAAAAGAAGGATTACTTGAAGAGAATTGAGGAGCTGAGTGTACTTAATGTAGGGTAAGGCAAGTTACACAAAGATCTTGGCACTAAGGTGATTGCACAAGAGTGAGAAGTGTTGATTTTGCAATCCAAGCTCTATAATGCTGAGTCCAAATTAAAGAGGTAAGAAGAAAGCTTTATGTAGGCCATAGAAATGAGAAGAGATGTTTTCAGCAAATGCCATCAAGAAGAATTCGACCAAAAAATTAGATGAGAATCTAAGCAAACAAAGACCTCTTTTCATGGGGACGAAAGGGCTTGGCTATATTGAAAAGCCAAATGAGAAGATAGTAGAGAAGAAGAAAATTATGTTTGTGCCAAAAAGCAAGCACAATGATGTTATGAAGAAGAGAAGCCAACCTAAGTGAAAATGGGTTAGGAAAGATGTGATGAAAACTCTCATCCATAAGAGATAGGTTGTCAAAGATGGAGGGAAGGTTGCCACAACATTTGCTAAAGATAGGAAACATGAACTTAATGAAAGAAAAAAAAAAGATTTAAGGGATTTTGCTAGAGTTGTGGTAAGTATGGGCACAATGCTAATGTGTGGTGGAGTAATGGGCCTATAATAAAGAGGAATGTGAGGCAAGAATCTAGGGGAAGACTCTATCATGAAAAGAGATAGTCTCAAGTGAAAATAAGTCATATTCCACTAAGAAACAAATTTGATTTGTTAGGAGAAATCTATGGAAGATGTGAAAAGGCTAGACATACTATGGTTGACATTGCAAAGGAGAACATCTTCACATGTTCCTACTTTCAGCCAAAGAAGAAGAAGAGGAAGAGAAATAACTATGGTTGTGGAAGTAGCCTTAAAAGCTTCCAAGAAAGGAAAGTTATGGATCCTAGACAATGGTTGCTCTTAATATATGATAGGAGATTCCAAAGTTTGAAGGAAGTAGTAAAATATGATGAAGGATCAGTCAGATTTGGCAATGATGGTGCCTTAAAATTAAAGGTGTTAGTGTTATTGAAATTGGTGCAAGAAAGCTGAAATCAGAGGAAGTGTTTTATATTGAAGGGCCAAAACACAATCTAATTAATGTTTGCTAACTTTGTGATGATGGACATGATGTTACCTTCAACAAGAGTGGTTGCACAGTAAAGAGATTAAGTAAAGGTGTTGTTCTTATTAAGGGTGAAAGAACAAATGGAAACTTATACCAAGTTTTCATAAACAAAAACACATGCTACATGTCTACATTAGGACATCTTGGACAAACGAGGTTAAACAAATTGTTCAAAAATAAAACTATGAAAGATGTACCCAAACTGAAAAGAGAAAGAAATGCAATTTGCAACATTTGTCAAAAAGAGAAGATGGAAGATGCTAGCCATAAAAATGTGGAGATTCAAACAAAAAAGTCATTAGAGCAAATTATAGGTATATTCACCAAACCTCTATTAAGAAAGATGTTCCAAAAGTTAAGACTAAATTTATGTGTTCAGCCAACCCCTAGAGGCTAATGTATGCCTCTAACCCCTATCTCCTTTCCTCTTTTATTATTCTTTGAACGTGTTGTCAAAGGGGGAGATATTTTGCATAAATCCAAAGCGAGTATATATTGATTAAAAGGGATAGTAGCTTGATAAATAAAGGGGAAGAAATTGTCAAGGGGGAAAAGCAGAAAAAAAAAAAAAGGGAGTTAAAGATTGTTCCCAGTTGGAATCATGCTCATATGCAAAATGGGATATTCACGTTTCAAAGGGAGCTATGAATGTCAAAAGTCTCTATTTGTGCATTACTAATTATTGAATTTATTATGTTGCTAACAAATCCAAAGGAGGAGATTATTAAGCTCATCTTCGATGGCTAATGTTGGATTTGTTATCAATAGCATATCACATAGTTGTTCTTATTGATTTGATATTTTGAATGCCGTTAAGATAAAAAGAGGTTGTTGATCAAAACCATTAATGACAGGTCAACTCTAAAGTCAATGAGTCAATGTTGACCGTTGACCCTAAATTTTAGGAATCAAATTTAACCGTTGATTGTAAGACAATCCTTAGGAATCAATGCTGACTGTTGATGATTAGGTAACCCAAAAACTTAAGTCTTATAAATACATCTATGCATCTTTCAAAAGATGTGTATGTTACAAAAAATAAAAGAGAATGACAAAGAGAGTGACCGACCAAGGAGAGGTGTAGTCAACCAAAGGGTGACAATAGCCACCAAAGAAGGAGGTAATCACAACAATTAAAGGAAGAGTTCCAGTAGTTGACAACCACACCAATGGGAGAAAAGAGTTGTAGTAGCCAATAGGCACATCAAAGGGAGAAGAAGTTGCCATAGCCAACAACCACACTAAAGGGAGAAAAAGTTATAGTAGCCAGTAGCCACACTAAGGAGAGAGCAGCAGCCACAACAAAGAAGGTGACAACCAAACCAAAGGGAGAAGAAGAAAGTGCAGCAACCACAAAAGAAAAAGTTATAGCAGCCACCAAAGAAGAAGGTGCAATAGTAACCAAAGGAAGGAGTAATAGAAACCAATAATTGCATCAAGAAGGAAACCAAAAATTACAGTAAAGAGGAAACTAGCAATTACAGTAAGAAGGAAACCAGCAATTGCAACAAGAAGGAAATTAGCAATTATGGCAAGGAGAAGGCAGCAAGGTAGCAATTGCAATAAGGAGAAGGTTGCAATTACAACAAGAAAAAGGAAACAATTGTAGTAGAAAGAGGCAGCAGCAGGTGAAATAGCATCGACAACAGGTGAGGCAACACTGATAGCAGGTGAGGCAGCATTAGCAGCAAGGGGAAAGAACCTACCAAGGTAGCAAGTGAGGTAGCACTGACAACAAAGGAAGAGAACCTACCAATGCAGTAGGTAAGGTAACATGGGCAGTAGAGGAAGAGAACCTGCCAAGGTAGCAGGTGAGGTGGCACCTGTAGTAGTGGGACAATACTTACAGCAGAGAGAACCTATAGTGTAGAGAACCTAGTGAAGAGAGAACCTATGAAGGAGAGACAACAGTATCGACATAGAAAACCTGCAAAGAAGAGGCTAGAAAAGCTTGAGTAAAGACTAGTAGTGAGGAAAGAGAAGATCTGCTTTCTGTAATAATAGCTTATGTACATTGAGTGATCTTTCTCAGGAAAGTTTTAGTTTAAACTTTTTATGAACTTCTTGAAAAAGGGTGCGAGACCCTTGGAGTGATCAGGAGATCAATCCATAAAGTGATCAGGAGATCAACTCTTTGTTTAAGAAATCATTATAAGTGGTTAAGTGATTCTTCCATGACATTAACTATATCCCTTGATAACAAGAGTAGATTATGTGATTTAGGAGTGATCCTATCACATCGTGGATGTAGCTCACACATTATGGGTGAACCATGTAAAAATTCTATGTGTTCTCTCATGCTTGATTGATATCCATATGACCACTCTCACATAAAGAAGCAAGATAAAAAAATTGGAGACCTAAGAAGATCTTTATCACTTCTTCTGCCTTTACAGGTTCCTCCTCTTTCTGTAGCTCACCTTATTGGTTATGTTCTTTATAAGTTTTCTACCCTCTCTTTGTGGTTTTTCTTTTGCTGCAGTACTCTATGCCATTCACAACTCTCTGTAGTTCTCTACCTCTGTCATTCTCACTCTCTATTAGTTTTCTTTTGCTACTATTCTCTATGCCAGTCATAGTATTTTGTAGTCCTCTATGTTCTACTGCTCTTTATATTTCTTTCATTGTCGTGCCCTCTTTCATGTTCTGCAACTAACCTTTTCTTAACAGTTGTATGTGTATTTATAAGCCTTGAGTTTAGGGTTTCCCTATCATCAATAGTCAACATTGATTCTTAAATTTAAGGTTGCCCTAACATTAACAGTCAGTATTGATTCCTTGAATTTAAGATCAACAGTCAGCATTGATTCTTAGAATTTAGGGTCAATGTTCAACATTGACTCACACTCAATAAGTGACTGGAAGTGCCATTGCCAAATCCATTCTTCATTCCAAGCACAATCAGTTACAACTTGTTGTAACCAATAAGCACACGAGCACTAACAATGGCACAGAGGATGTTTGCACTAAAACCTTTAAAAAGAGATTTAGCACCCTCATTCTTCAAGATCTAAGCAAATGCATCAAAAGAGTTGTTATACTTGACAACTTCACCAAGTTCATCATCATTCTTCTATGGATAATGTTAATATTGGCAATAAGCTGGATATTCTTCACCAAGAGGTAGGATATAAGACTAGCATTATCGGCAATAAGCCAACCAAAGGCATAACTAGCAAAGAAACTATCTTGCAACTTCCCAGTCAACACCATTGGCTTTAAAGAGTCATACATTCTAAAATATAGTCCATGATAAGCAATAATTCCTACATAAGAGATGTTAAATCCATGGTGAAGCCTAATAATGCCATCAGATACCAATGTCTTCTTGTAGACATCCACAAGGCCATTGAATTGCCTTTGTTCTCCCTTCTTTGTAAACTTGGCATCATTGGCTAAATGGGTCCTTACATAGTCCAGGGAGTAGAAAAATATATGAGATGTTGACAACAAATCTAACATTAGTCATCAAAGGTGGGCTTAGCACTTTCACTTTCTTTCTTTTTCTTTTCCCCTTAATCTCTCATTTGTTCTTCTTTCTTTTTACACTCTTTTGTTATCTTAATCTAATATTCATATGCTTGAATAAGTTTGAAAGGATTTATTAATCTAATCTTCATATGCTTGTTGCCATTATAAGTAACTTTATTATCAAATTGCCACAGTTGCCTAAGAATTATATGACCAGTATGCATTGGTGCCACATCACTAAGAACCTCATTCATGTAATTACCAATAGGAAGGTAACTAAAGCTTGCTTGGTTACTCTAATTTCTTTACAATCATTCAAATATTGTAGCTTATGAGGCTTAGGATGCTTAAAGGTATCCAAATTTAACTTCTTTACTAATAAAGTATTAGCAATATTAGTACAACTTCCACTATTGATAATTAGGATACATACCTTGTCTTTAACATGGCATCTTGTATAGAAAATATGCTCACACTGCTCCTCATCATTATCATCTTTAGGCTGGATACTTAGTGCATGCCTTGCAACTAGCATATCTCTATAAATAGGTTCTTTAACTTCAACATTAGAACAATCCTTCAATGGTGGCATGTCATTATCACTTGAATTGATGCTTTTTATGTCACCATTCTCCAACATGATCATAGCTCTTTTATTTGGACATTGAGAAGCAATATGTCAATGCCCTTAACACCTAAAGAACTTAATATCATGAGATTTAGTAGATTTCATTTTCATTTTACTTTTAGAAATAGCAACTGATTCCTTTGGCCTTACATCTTCTTTTGACTTTAAGGTTACTTTAGCATCTTTCCAAGTTGCCTTTTATATAAAACTAGATGTTCATCCAAATTTGGATCCTATGGACTTGATTTGTTTCTCTACCATGATATTCTTATGCAATAGCTCCTCCATCTCCAAATAGTGTTGCAAATCCATTACATTTGTAATTCCCTTGTTCAAGCCACCAATAAACCTTGTCATGGTAGCCTTTTGGTCTTCCTCTACATTAGCTCTAATCATGGATATCTTTATTTCCTTATAATAGTCCTCTATACCTAAGGAACCTTGCACCAACCCTTGTAACTTTCTATGTAAGTCTCTATGGTTGTGGCTAGGTATAAATCTCTTATGCATTAATGATTTCATCACTTCCTATAATTGAATTGGCCTCTCACCATTTATTGTTCCCACAGCCTTGTATGGGTTATAATTGTTGTCAACCAGATTTAAGTGTGTAAGTAGAAGTGGCTCATTCAAGCATTCAAGGGATGAGTTTTTCAATAGAAAGAAAAGAGTAAGAAAAATATATTAAGAAGGAGGATAATGCTGAATTTTGAATGGAACAGTAACAAAAGTCACATGGAGGAGCAAGAAAGGAAATTTGCCGCGACTCTAGTAAACCCTACTAGGGTTTGTATAGAAGGGAGTATATAAACAAAGACTTATCTCTTTGTTGAAGGAGCCACCAGAAGATAGAGTAGACCAGACCTGAAAACGTGAGACCTGGAGAAGGGGAGACGTGAGAGTTGACAACTTGAAAAATAGTGAAACAAAGCAGATCAGAATCAGGGAGAGCAAACCAGAATTGGTGGAACCACCATAAGATAGTGAAACACGTTAGAGCAAACCAGAAAGAGAGGATGTGAGACCTGAAGAAGGTAAGATGTTAGAGTAGACCAGTCCTAGAAACCGTGAGATGTGAGAGCAGATCAGGACCAGAGAAGATGTGAGACTAGCGAAGCGTGCAATGGGTGAGACCAGGTGAGACCAAACCAGACTAGAACGGTAAGACCCGGAAACGTGAGATCAGATGAGACCAGACCAGACCTGGAACGCTTAAGACCAGACCAGACCTAGAACAGGTGAGACCAGATCAGACCTAGAGCAGGTGAGACTAGAACAAAAACATGCGATGGTGTGAGCAGACTAGAAACATGAGACGATGTAAAACAGACTAGAAACATGGGAGACGAGAAAAGGGTGAAACACCGTGAGACTAGGTGAGGCATGAGACCAGAAAAGGGTGAAATAGGTGACACTAGAACACACCGAAAGACCAGAATTGGTGAGACCAAAAAAGGGTGAAATGGGTGACACCAGAACACATCGGAATACCAGAATTGGTAAGACTAGAAAAGCCTGAAACGTGTGACATCAAACACATTGTGAGACCCAGAATCAGTGAGACTAGAAAAGGGTGAAACTGTGAGACAGTGAGACCAGGAGACGGGTGAGACAGTGAGACGGTGAGACCAAGAGTTGTGTGAGACAACCTAGAGAAGAAATTTAGTGAAGCATTCAAGAGAACTTAATTAATTTTTCAGATTTCTTCAAGAGAGGTTAGAGAGTGTTTTGGTGATCTTCCAAGCGGTAGTGAAGCAGCTTATATTCAAATGAAATAGAGGCAACACAAGTTAGAAGAAGGGTAGACACAGTAAATGACACTCTTTGTATTGTGATTGCTTTGTATTTGTAATAGTGAAAAGAGTAGAAGATTAAGACATTCATTGTAATCATAGGGAATATCACACTTGTGTTCTCAAGTATAGTATATTGTCTTGGTAAAGGAAGAATCCCTACCACCGTGGAGTACATCACATTGATTCTTTCCTATTTCATTTTATCTTGAGTTGGTTTCTCTTCTCCATAACATCAACTTCTTTCAATTTTATCTTTTCTTTGTGTTTGCTTTGAAGCATAAAAACAATTTTCTTCTTTTCTACCCTCTCATTTGGCTTTTCAATATAGCCAAGTCCTTTCTTTCCTATGGAATGAGGTCTTTGTTTGCTTAGACACTCATCTAACTTTTTGGTAACATCCTTCTTGATAGCATTTTCTAAAGAGGATTCTCCTCTCACTTTCGTAAATTGTATAAAGCTCTCTTCATACTTCTTTAATTTAGCTTTAGCCTTATGGAGCTTAAGTTGCAAATTTAACACTTTTTACTCTTATGCAATCACTTTAGTGCTAAGATCTTTATGTATTTTGCATTGCTTTGCCTAAAGTACATTTAGCTCTTTAATTCCTTTCAATTACTCCTCTTTCACTTTAATCTCCTTTTCTTTCACTTCGAGAGTAGATTTATCAACATCAAAATTTTTATTTAGCTTTTGAGATTCTTTACCTCCCTTTTCAGCTTGCTATTGTTGTGCAAACAAGTTCTCAATTCATTTTCAACTTGTTGCACCATCTTTTTCTCTTTTCTTCAGCTGATTCCTTATCACTTGAGGATTATTTTTCATCATTTACCTATGCAACCAGCATATTTTCAATAGCATTATCATCTAAATCATCATTAGTCTCTTCTTCAAAATTTTCTTTATCTAACTTGCTCAAAAAATTTCTTCTTTTGGATCTATAGAATTTCTTTTTCCCTTTGGCGCTTGAATTCATAGATTTAGAATAGTTGAATTTCTTTGTTTTCCTTTTTGTTGCAAACTCATCATCATCATCACTGTCTACTTCTTTTCTCTTTAGGCAGTCCATTACAAATCCCCTAATGCCTCTACAACTAAAGCACTTTAAGGATAATTTTCCCTTGTACTTCCTTTTTCCTTTTCTTATATTTTTGGTAATGTATGTCATGACTTTATCAAATTTAGCATGATCATCTTCTACTTCAGAGTTGTTATTAGATTCTTCTTCTTATTCTTTAATCTTTAATTTCTTCATTGCCTTAAAGGCCAACTCCTTTTCTACCTTAAGCTTTTTTTCTTTCTTCATTAGGGTTATTCTCATTTCATAAGTCTCTAATATGCTGTGTAAATCATCTAAGGTCAACCTTTTTAAATCTCTATCTTTAATGGAGGAAACCTTGCATTAAAAGCTTCTGGTAAGATTTTAAGTATCTTCCTTAGCACAATAACATCGATGATTTCCTCTCAAATGAAGTATACAATTTCATTTACTCTTGTAAAGAAGGCATCAATAGATTCATCATTTAACACCTTTATATTTTTAAATTTGCTCCTTCAAATTTCTAGCTGGAATTTTTTTACAACCTTGTCTACTTTATAAATATTCTTCAATTCGTCCCAAATTTGTTTAGCTGTATTGCACCTTATCACTTTGATGAATTATTTGTCTAATAAAGAGGCATATAAGGCATTTCTAGCCTTTCCATCATATTTTAAATTCTTCTTATCAGTAGTCATCACAGCATTTCCTTTAGTAATAGGAGTACAACCACTGATAACAAATTTAAACACATAAATACTTAGTGACAATAGATATGAGAGCATTTTGTTCTTCCATAACTGAAGTTTCCAACTTCAACTTAAGATCTATTAGTCTGTGATACTGACAGGAGGGTGAATCAGTATCTCTCCCTTGAAAAAAAACTCTGATAATTTAAGCCAAAAATGAACTCTTTCCTAGATTCAACTAGGATAGATCTATTGTTACCTATTGATCACAATAATCCCCAAAGTTACCTTTCAAACACCTTGCCTATTAGAGGAATCGGTTGTTCTTGACTAGGTCTTCTATTAGGTTATGGGTTTGATGATTTTTTAGCTGTGTTCACAACTCAATTCAAAACACAGAATGTAAATTCAAAGTAAGGACACAAGAGATTTATGTGGTTCTGTCAATGTGATGTACTATACCGTGGTAAGGATTCTTCCTCTACCGAGACAATCCACTATACTTGAGAACATCAGTGTGGTATCCCCTATGATTACAATGGATGTCTTGATCTTCTACTCCTTTCACTATTGCAAATACAAAGCAATCATAATATAAAAAGTGTCACTTACTGTGTCTACCCTTCTTCTAGCTTATATTACCTCTATTTGATTTGAATAGGTTGCTTCACTACCACTTAAAAGATCGCCAAAACACTCTCTAACCTCTCTTGAAGAAATTTGAAAATACATTGAATTCTTTCAAATGCTTTATCAAATTTCTTCTCTAGGTTGTCTCACCCAACTCTTGGTCTCACTATCTCACCCGTCTTTTGGTCTCACTGTTTCACCATTCTGGTTTGGTCTCACCTGGTCTCACATCTCACCCTCTCCAGGTCTCACGTCTTCTCTGGTTTTAGTCACACCAGATCTCACATCTCACTTGGTCTAACATTTCACTTGCTCCAGGTCTAGTTTGGTCTCAACTGTTTCAAGCTACAATGGTTTCACGCGTTTCACCCTTTTTTGGTCTCACCCGTTTCTGGCCATCTGGTGTGTTCTGGTGTCACCCGTTTCCCTCTTTTCTAGTCTCACCAATTCTGGTCTCACCCATTCCAGGTCTAGTCTAGTCTCACCGTCAAACTTTTTGGTCTACTTATGCAATCAAATGTTTTTGGTCTACTCTCCATATTTTCTAGGTGGCTTTGATCTGCTCTCATGTTTCCAATTTTGGTCTTGATTTGCTCTCATGTTTCCAAGTGGTTTGCTCTCACATCTCCCCTTCTTCAAGTCTCATGTTTTCAAGTATGGTCTACTCTATCTTACAGTGGCTCCCCAAAAGAGAAAGTCTTGGTTTGTATACTCCCTTCTATGAAAACCATAGTAGGGTTTACAGTAGTTGCGGCAAATTTCCTTTCTTGCCCCTCCATATGGCTTCATATTACTATTTTATTCAAAATTTAGCATTATCCTCCTTCTTAATTTATTTTTCTCAAGCAATGCTATGTCACATTAAGACATAAGCAATGCTACACTCCCTCTACAAGTTCACTCCAAGGAGATCACTTTTCATGGTTATTTGACATGCTAGTCTTATCCTATAATTCTTGAAATATAAGTCACTTTTGCTTGCATACTTAAACCTAGTTGACAACAATTATAACCCATACAAGGTTGTAGGAACAACAATCTCCCCCTTTGTAATTATTGGCAACACTTATAAGAAAAACCATTATGCAGTAGTCCTTCATAATCTTCTTAGAGTAATAATCCAAAAGCAGATGGATTACAACTCCCCCTTTCTTAACAACTCTCCCTACACTGTTGCTTCTCTCTCCCTTTGCCAACCAATTACAAATTTGAAAAACCTGTAAAGTAGAGATGGACGATTCACTTGAACTCCAGGCTTGATAAGGCATTTACACAAACAGATTCATTCTATGCTTTGCAAACAGCTCTATGGACAGATGTTTAGTTAGAATATCTGAGATTTGATCTTTAGTGCTAACATACTCCAACTAAATCATGCTCTTTTCTACTTGATCCTTAATAAAGTGATACCAGATGTCAACATGCCTGCTCCTTAAATGTAAAACTGGATTCTTGCTGAGATCAATTGCACTTTGATTATCACAAAGTACACTCACTGGTAACTTCACTTCAACACCTAAATTTGCCAATTGTCTTTGTATCCATATCATCTAAGTACATGCTGCACAAGTAGCTATGTATTCAGCCTCAGCTATGCTCAAAGCCATACTATTTTGCTTTCTACTTAACTATGCAACACACTTTGAACCCAAGTAGACGTTGCATCCACTGGTTGATTTTCTGTCATCTGTACTTCCTACCTAGTTTGCATCAGTGTATGCTCGTAGTTTTACAGAATCCATGGTAGGATAGCACAACCCCATTTCTAGTGTTTTGAGGTATCTTAGGAATCTTTTACTACAAACAAATGAGGTTCCTTAGGATCAGCTTGGAATCTACTAACAATGCACACAGTTTGCATGAAATTAGGCTTTGATGCTATAAGGTACAGAAGGCTCCCTATCATCTTCCTGTATTCTGTGGGGCTTGTACTCCTTCCTTCTTGATCTTTTGTTAACTTACAGCCTATTATCATAAAGGTACTAATAGGTCTGTTATCCTCCATGCCAAACTTTTTCAACATCTCTTTAGCATATTTTGTCTAAGAAATAAAAACATCTTCTTCACACTATTTTATCTGTAATCCAAGAAAGTAAGTCATTTCTCCAATCAATGACATCTTAAATTCCTTACTTATCTTTTGTGCAAATTCTTGGCATAGCTCAGAGTGATCCCCTCCTAAGATGATGTCATCTACATATACTATGGTTATCAGCTAGCTTTTCTCTGAGTTGAACACATATAGGTTATTATCAATTGTTCCTCTTCTAAAGTTCAACCTTCTCAAATACGCATCCAGCTTGTTGTACCATGCTCTTAGGGCTTGTATAAGGCCATACAAGGCTTTCTTCAGATTACACACTTATGTCTCATCCTCATTGATTTGTACTCCATCAGGTTGTTCAATATACACTTCTTCTTTCAGGAACCCATTCAAAAAGGCTGATTTCACATCCATTTGGTAAACTTTATACCTCTTAAGTTCTACTAAAGCTAAGAACATTCTAATAGTTTCTAACCTTGCTACTGGTGTAAATGTTTCATCAACATCTACTCCTTTTATTTGAGTGTAGCCTTTGCAAACCAGCCTAGACCTCACCATCTTGCCATCTTTATTGTGTTTATTTCTAAACACCCATTTTGTTCCTATGAATTCTTGTTAGTGGGTCTTAGAACCAACTCCCATGTTTCATTCTTCTCCATTTGATCCAACTCCTCATTAATAGCTTTGACCTAGGCTTTGTCTTCTACAGTCTCTTCAATAGATTTAGGCTCAACTTATGAGAGTAAAGCAGTAGCTCCCATAATTCTTCTTCTTGTTGTAACTCCTACTGATGGGTCACCTATGATCTAATTTCCTTGATGAGCATTGGTCTACATTTTCTTTATCTTTCTCTCTTGCACAATCTTAGTTGCAAGAGAATCTCTTTCTTCATCTTTAGACTCACACTTCTCTAAGTCTGAACTTACTTATTTTACCTCTTCTTTATGTTGGTCTGATTCTTCATCTATCTTGAAGTCATCTTCTTCACTGTCCTTATCTTCTATTATGCATTGTTTTCTAGTTTTTATCTATTCTCACATCACTGGAAGTGACTACTTATCCCAGTTTATGCAGAAAAACTCTGTAACCTTTTGTCTTTCTGAGTATCCCACAAAGATACCTTCATCTGACCTAGGATGGAATTTTCCCAATTTTTGCTCCTTGTTCTTCACAAAACATGGGCTACCAAAGATTCTAAGATACTTGGCTATTTTCTTCTTCCTACTCCATAGCTCATATGGAGTCTTATCAATATTAGGCCTTAGTAAAACTTTGTTTAGTAGGTGCACGGCTGTAAATGTTGTGTAGGTCCAAAATCTTGTGTGAAGCTTGGATTCTAATAGTAGAATTCTTGCCATTTCAACCACAGCTCTATTTTTCCTCTATACCACTCCGTTCTGTTGAGGTGTTCTTGCTACTACCATTTGATAGTGAATTCCATGCTTCTCAAGGTAATCTTCAAAAGCTCCATTTATAAATTTAGTGCCTTGATCTGACCTCAATACTTTGATCTTCTTTCCACTCTCATTTTCAGCTAATCTTTAGTATCTCTTGAAGCACTTCAAAACTTCTAACTTGTGTTTGAGGTGTATGATGTAGGTCCTTCTAGAATAATCATCAACAAACAAGATGAAGTGCCTCTCACCATTTAACCCTTTTGTTCTCATTAGACCACACAAATTAATATGTACAATGTCAAGAATTGCTTCAGTACTGAACTCTTTTGTCTTATACTACTTTCTGACATGTTTTCCCTTAGAGTATGCTGAGCATACATACTCCCTCTCTCTCTTAAGATCTAGAATATCTCTAATTGCATGAGTAGTGGTCAACTTCCTCATGTTCTTCTATGTTGAGTGTCCCAGCCTTCTATGCCAGAGTTGATTTTCTTCTTCTTTTGTAAGTAAACAGCTGTTTGTCTTGTCCTTATCAATCACATATAAATTTCTAGCTGTTCTCTTCTTGGCTACAACAGTATTGCCTTCTTTACTCTTTACTTGGCAACCTATTTTTATGAATATCACTTTATGGTCTTCATTACATAGTTGGCTGACAAATGTTAGATTATATCTGAGTCCTTCAATGTGCAGAACATCTTTTAGCTTTCCTTTTCCACTATTTATTGACCCTTGACCACTAATGTTGAGTGAATCTTCTGTCATGTGTGAAATACATCTACTATCAAGGATCCACTGCTTATCGTTGTAGTCAGCCTTTAGTGCAATTTCAGTTATATTAGCCACCTCCTTTTTAACTTTATATTCCTTCTTTTGAACTGGCTTGATGATAGCTTTCTCCTTTTTCTCAGCTTTGACTATACCAATTGCTTTCACTGTGCCATTGAGTGCCTTCTCTTGCTCAGGGAGAAGTGTCATGCATCACTTGGCATTATGGCCATCCCACCTGCACCGTTCACATTGTTCCAAGTCTGTCAATATAGCAAATTTGTTCTTTGAAACCATTGGTTTGGGCTTCCATCAACACTCATTGTCAATGCATCCTTGCTTTTTACAATATGTGCAAGAACTCACAACAGGTGTTCTTCTCTGAATTTTGTATTGTCTCCCCCTGTATGGAGTATCATATCTTCTCAAGTTAGAGCCATATATTGTCCTTCTTCACCAACATTTACTTGCCTTATGACCCTAAACTTCACAATAAAGACAGTAACCTTGAAACTGCCTCTTCTTGGGTCTAACCACAACTTATTTCCTTTTGTTCATTACTTGTTGTATGGGCATAGTTGTTGGCTTCTTTGCTTGTGTGGCTTTCATTTTAGCCACTTTCTTCTCCTTCTTTTGTTCAGCCATTGCCCTTGGTTGGCTGACTTTCTTTCTTCATTTTTTTTTGTAACCCTAGGTTGGTTCTTCAAATCTTCTTGATTTTCAACCTTCACTGTTCTTGGCTAATCAGTCTTTTCTTTCTGAGATGTAACAGCTATGGGTTGCTACTCTTTAACCACATACATCATTTTCGGGTCTAGCTTTGGTTTGATAACTGTCTTCTTTTCTTCAGTTATCTTCTCCTGAGTCATAGCCTTCTCTTTCAACTTCTATGGCAAAGTCTCATTCTTTTTAGGCAGTGTAGCCCCAGATTGCCACACTTTCTCTTCATTCTTCTTTTCTCTTGTAGAGCTTGTTTCTCCCACCACTTCAAGTTTCTGCAACTTCTTATCACTCTATTTGAGTTGTTGCTGGAGTCTCAGCAACTCTATCTCCATTTCTTCAATTGTTGAAGTCCTTAAGCCAAGCTCTATTGTAAGGTCTTCACATATTATCTTCAAGTCAATATGTTTAGCCCTTATTTCATCTTTTTGATTTTTGGCTTCCATAAAATTTACTTTAACTTGTCTTATATAAGCTTCCAACCTTCTTATGGTTTTGCCCCTTCTAATTATCTCTTTTAAAGTTGCTTCTAACTTAGCTTTAAGTTTTGGTTCTTCTTCATCAACCTCCTTTTCCTCTTCAGAGGTTGAACTATCACGTTGAGCTGATGACATAAAGGCACACTTATCTAATGAGTCTACAACTTCCTCCTCGTCACCTTCTTTTGTCTGGCTCACATAACTCTTCAACAAACCTCTCTTCTTCTTTTATGGGTTGGCAATCTTCTTGTCGGACTTCCTTAACTTAAATGATGGTCTTCTCCATTTTGAATTCTACTCACCATCACCATCCTCATGATCATCATCAAGTTTTACTTTGCATTGAGAAGTAAGCAAACACTTCACCTTCACTTTCTTCCTGGTCATCATCATCATCCTCACTAGATGATTCTTCCTCTTTTCTTATCTTCAAGTGTCTCATAGCTTTGAAAGCTACCTCCTTTGATAGCTTTGATGTTGAGGAGCTTTCAGTTAACTTTATTCTCATCTCATACGCAATGAGATTGCATTGGAGATCATGCAGAGACATAAAATTGAGATCTCTACTCTCCTATATGGCTACCACCTTTGAGGCAAACCTCTCAGGCAAAATTCTCAGAATTTTCTTCACAATAGATAAGTTCTTCTTGTTCTTCCCATGACTTCTAAGGTAGTTTACAACATTAGTAACCTTGGTGAAGAACTCTTGGACCATCTCATTTTTCTACATTTTGAGGGATTCATATCTCTCCTTGAAAACTTAAAGCATGGCCTCCTTCATTCTACCATCACCTTTATAGACCTTCTGCAATCTATCCCATATCTCTTTAGCAGATTTGTAGTTTATAACTTTAGCATATTCAGCATGATTTGCAATTCATAACTTTAGCATATTCAGCATCTGTCAATGCTGAAATGATGACATTTGAGACCTTTCCATTGATCTCAAACTACCTTAATTCCTTTAGGTTGGATCTTTCCCTTCTTTTGGAGGCTTAAAATCCTCATGTATAGATTTTACCACGTTCATGCCCATGGTTGCAAATACCACATGCATTCTTGCTCTCCACATATGGTAGTTAGTTCCATTAAAGATTGGAACCTTCTTGTTGTAAGTAGTGCTGGTGCTGGTACCGACATCCATTTCTTAGTATGCTAAACAAGTTAAAAATTCTAAAACCCTTCAATCTAGTACACCAAGCTATTAAGTTTCAAACTAGTGAACCTGTTCTCTGATACTAATTAAAGTTTCCAACATCACCCTACGATCTACTAGTCTGTGATACTGAGAGGGGGGTAAATCAATATCACACCCCTTAAAAATACCTAATAATTTAAGCCAAAATGAACTCTTTCCCAGATTAAACTAAGGTATATCTATTGTTACCTACTGATCACAATAGTTCCCAAAGTTACTTTTTAGACACCTTGCCTATTAGACGAATCGGTTGTTCTTGACTAGGTTTTCTTTTATGTTATGGGTTTGATGATTATTATATTGTGTTCACAAATCAATTCAAAACACAGAATATAAATTCAAAGCTGTTATCACAAATGATAAAACGAAGAAGAAAACAACACCAGAATTTTACGTGGTTCGGTCTATGTGACATACATCCACGGGAAATACAGAGGGAATACTCTTATTACTAGAGAGAGTGTGTTACAAGATACAAAGAGTGTGGTTCACCTCTGAAATCTCTCTAATTCTCATAATCCTATTATGCCTCTATATATAGGGATATAAGACAAGGGCAAAAGAGTAATTTGCAATACAAGGCATATTCCAACAAATCTCCACCTTGCATTGTATTCTCTAAGCACACAACAAAATAAAATCCTTCTCTCTCCTCCAAATGACCCCTTAGGGCCAGTCAATTAAAACAAACACCAATCAAGTTTAAGTAATGCTTGAACTTACTATGAAAAATTGGTTTTGTCAACATGTTAATTGGATTGTCTGCAGTAGCAACCTTTTTCACTGAAATCAAACCTTAAGTTATAACATCTCGTAAGAAATGGTATCTGACATCAATGTGTTTGGTCCACTCATGATACACTTGATTTTTGGTCAAGTGTATAGCACTTTGACTATCACAGAATACAGTGGTAGTTTCTTGTGATAAACCCAAATCAGTGACCAAACCTTTCAACCAAATAGCTTCCTTGACTGCTTCTACTATTGTCATGTACTCAGCTTCAGTAGTAGAAAGAGCAACTGTTAATTACAATGTTGCCTTCCAACAAATGGCATTGCCTAAAAGAGTGAAAATATAACCAGTTGTTGATCTTTTTCTGTCAAGGTCACTTGCATAGTCAGAATTCAGAAAACTCGTAATCAACTTACTACCTCTGCTGAACATCAATCCTACATCTGTAGTGCCTCTAAGATACCGAAGTATCCATTTAACTGCTTGCCATTATGCTTTCCCAGGATTAGTCATATATCTACTGACCATACTGACTGCCTGTGAAATATCTGGATGAGTGCAAACCATAACATACATAACACTACTCACTGCACTAAAGTATGGAACACGTGACATATGTTCCTCCTCCTCTAGGCTATTGGGTGGCAAAGAGGCTGAAAGTCTGAAGTGTGATGCCAAAGGAGTACTTACTGGTCTGCAACTCATCATCCCAAAACGATCAAGAACCTTCTCGATGTACCTTTTCTGTAAAAAGGTGCAACTCTCCTACTTGTCTGTCTCTGGTGATCTCTATGCCTAAAATCCTTTTTATAGCTCCCAAATCATTCATCTTGAAATCTCTACAAAGTAGCTTCTTCAAACTGTTGATATCAGATATGCTTGTAGAGGCAACCACAATATCATCGACATATAGTAGCAGATAGAAAAATGATCCATCAAAAAGCTTCTTATGGTAGACACAACTGTCATACTTACTCCTCAAGTAACCATGACCTACCATTCCCTGTTAGGAGTCATATGTTGCGAGGCTCCAGTGTCCATGATCCAGGTATCCTAAAATCTGCCCTTGACCTTGAGTGACACAAAACAGATCATCACTCTCATTTACTGCCACATGAGTTTCTCCTGGTAGATGGTTCTTCTGATTACCGTCGTTTACTTTTTGCTTGTTTTTCAACTTGTAACAATCAGACTTAATGTGCCCTTTTTTTTTTGCAATAATTATAGGTCAAATTCTTATGCCTTAATTTCGATCTTGATTTACCTGAATTCCGACCTCTCTCTTTTGATCTTCCTCGATCAATAATCAAACCAACACTCTGATCTGATGTCTCAGAAAATGTCAAACTACTATAAATTTTCTTCTTGGCCTGCAAATTAGTCTTGACATTCTCAAGGAAAATATCTTCTCTACTATAAATCATAGTATCTCTAAAGTGCTTGTATGAAGGAGGCAAAGAGCACAATAGCAATAAAGCTTGATTCTCATCGTCAATATGAACATCAATCTTACTCAAATCAATAACAATTGAACTAAACTCTCCAATATGTGATTTCAAAGAAGTGCCTTCCGACATACGAAGAGTGTAAAGGCATTGCTTTAATCGGAGTCTGTTAGTCAAAGATTTCGTCATGTAAAGACTTTCCAATTTTAGTCATGCATCAGCTGCTATGCTTTCACCGAGGATTTCTCTCAGAACTTCATTTCCCACACTGAGTTGAATCGAGGATAGAACTCTTTCATCCATGTCATCTTAATCTACATTGGACATTAACTCTAGTTTCTTCTCCTTGCCATGTATGACCCTTTTTGTACCTTCTCACGTCAGAATTGCCATCATTTTAACTTGCCACAGTGCAAAATTGGTGTTTCCATCGAACTTCTCAATTTCAGATTTCACCGTTGATGAAAATGAAGAAGCCATTGCAACAAAACACTCACAACAAAAATTGAAGAATACAAATTGATGGCCCAAATTAATAAAATTACCCAAATCACAACCTGCCTTCGACGCTATAATGCTGACGGAGTTACTACAGTACTGACAGCGTTACTACAGTATTGACGCCATTCCTACAGTGCTGATGCTGTTTCTACAGTGCCTACGCCGTTTCTACAGTACCACTCAATGCTACAGTCGGCCCGATGCTATAGTACCACTGACCAGTTGGAGCTTGATCTGTTCCTTTCTTCCATCGGATCTGCTCCGCTTCAGTGCCAAACAATCAGATCTGCTCCAATGAGATCGAATTTGAGGCCTCTATTTCAGGTGTGAGTGGTTTGGAATTTCGTTGAGTCTCTCTCTCTTCCTCCTTCTCCTCTCAGTTGTACTCGATCACTGGGTGGGAGGATCGGCGCCTTGTTGGCGTCGGTTGGAAGCCGGAGATGCTTCAAGCCGAGGAACTGGCGTCGGAACTTGCGAGGCATCAGATCAGAGAATTTCGGATTGACTCGTGGGATTGGTTGTTGGACAGAGCTTGACTCGTATGTGGTTAAATCAGATCCGTGCGACTTAGATGGAGGGATCAAAGGGGAAGAGGAAGTAGACAGTGGCAAAGAAGAGGCAGCAGCGAAGAAAAGAAAAGAAAAAAAAAGGACGGAGGGGTTGGGTAGGCATTAAGAGAGACAAAAAAGAAAAAAATTTTCTTGCAAATCGGCGGTGGGATGGGTGGCCGAAGAGAAGAGAGAAAATTTTTCTTTTCTTTTCTTTTGGTAGATCATAGGCTGTTGTGGCCGAGGAGGAGGAGTTTTTTTATTATTATTTTTTCTTGATTGCTTGTGATGCTGTCGACCCCAGAGAGAGGCTACTGGGTGGCCGAGGAGGAGGAGAGAGGCTACATTGATGAATCGTCGATGGTGGTGTGCTCCAGCCGCTGAGATGGGTTCAATTGCTTTTTGATTTTTTTTTCTTTTTGGCTCTGATACCAATTTGTTATCACAAACGATAAAATGAAGAAGAAAACAACACCAGAATTTTACGTGGTTCGGTCTATGTGACCTACATCCACGAAAAATACAGAGGGAATACTCTTATTACTAGAGAGAGTGTGTTACAAGATACAAAAAGTGTGGCTCACCTCTGAAATCTCTCTAATTCTCATAACCCTATTATGCCTCTATATATAGGGATATAAGACAAGGGCAAAAGAGTAATTTGGAATACAAGGCATATTCCAACAAAAGCAAGGACACGAGAGACTTGTGTGGTTCTGTCAATGTTACGTACTCCACGGTGGTAGGGATTCTTCCTCTATTAAGACAATGCACTATACTTGAGAACACCAGTGTGGTATCCCCTATGATTACAATGAATATCTTAATTTTCTACTCCTTTCACTATTACAAATACGAAGTAATCACAATACAAAGAGTGTCACTTACTGTGTCTACCTTTCTTCTAGCTTGTGTTGCCTCTATTTGATTTGAATAGGTTGCTTCACTACAGCTTGGAAGATCACCAAAATACTCTTTAACCTTTCTTGAAGAAATCTGAAAATACGTTGAGTTCTCTCAAATGCTTTACCAAATTTCTTCTTTAGGTTGTCTCACCCAACTCTTGGTCTCATTGTCTCACCCGTCTTTTTGTCACACTGTTTCACCATTCTAGTCTGGTCTCACGTCTCACCCTTTCCAAGTCTCGCGTCTTCTCTGGTTCTAGTCACACCAGATCTCACGTCTCACCTAGTCTATTGTTTCACTAGTTTCACGTTTCACCTACTTTAGGTCTGGTCTGGTCTCACCCGTTTCAAGCTACATTGGTCTCACGTGTTTCACCCTTTTTTGGTCTCACCCATTTCTGGTCTTCCGGTGTGTTCTGGTGTCACATGTTTCCCTCTTTTCTGGTCTCACCAATTCTGGTCTAATCTCACTTGTTCCAAGTCTAGTCTAGTCTCACTGTCGAACATTTCTGGTCTACTCACACTGTCAAACATTTCTGGTCTGCTCTCCCTATTTTTCGAGTGGCTTTGATCTGCTCTCACATTTCTAAGTCTGGTCTTGATCTGCTCTCACATTTCCAGGTCTGGTCTTGATCTGGTCTCACGTTTCCAGGTGGTTTGCTCTCATATCTACCCTTCTCCAAGTCTCATGTTTTTAGGTCTGGTCTACTCTATCTTGCGGTGGCTCCCTAAAAGAGATAAGTCTTGGTTTATATACTTTCTTCTATGAAAACCCTAGTAGGGTTTACTGTTGCTACGACAAATTTCCTTTCTTGCCCCTCCATGTGGCTTTATATTACTGTTCCATTCAAAATTTAGCATTATCCTCCTTCTTAATTTATTTTTCTTAAGTAATGCTATGTCACACTAAGAGTTAAGCAATGCTAAACTCCCTCTACAAGTTCACTCCAAGGAGATCACTTTACGAGGTTATTTGATATGCTAGTCTTATCCTATAATTCCTAAGATATGAGCCACTCTTGCTTGCACACTTAAATCTAGTTGACAACAATTACAACCTATAAAAGGCTGTGGGAACAACAATAATTGATAATATTGTCCATCAAACATGGAAATATCCTTACTATTAACACTATTTATACTGTCTATGATATTAACCAGCAGTAAATGTCAAGATTCACAGTAGTAGCAAAAACTTTCAAATCAAAATAGATAGAATGGATCAATAGAGGAACCCATGGCTTTGATACCAATTGATAAGGCCCTTTTTGGGTCTTATATTAAGAGAGGGAGGGGATAAATCTATCTAGATTAAACCTGTGTGACTTGTTAAAGTCTATGATTTATCTTTATCTTACTTCTTTATGTGAGAATAGTTGTATGGATATCAAGCAACCACAAGCACTTGAGAACATATAGAATTTTTACATGGTTCACCCACAATATGTAAGCCACATCTATAGTGTGATAAGATCTTTCCTAAATCACACACTCCACTCTTTCTATCAAAGGATACAAATGATGATCTTCTTAACCACTATGGAAGAATTACTCCTAGACCATTTACAATGATTGTCTGATCACCTAAAGAGTTTCCCACCCTTTTTCAAAGAAGTACATAAAAAGGTTATGACAAAAACTCCCCAAAGAAAGATCTCTTCATATGCACAAGCTAATATGGTAGAAAACTAATCTTCTCCCTTTTTTTTCTATAGTTCTCTCCTCATTCTACCTTTCTCATTGCTAGTCTTTGCACTCTCTCTAACAATCTTTGCTCAAGCTTTTTGTCATTTTACTCAAGCTTTCTGCCATCTCTCCTTCCTCAGTGTCAGTCTCTACCCTCTCTTTATTGATGTTTGGTCAAGCTTTTTACCGTTCTATTGAAGCTTTCTGCCATTCTCTCCTTCCTTACTACCGATCTTAAATCTCTACCTCTACCGGTCTCAACTATCTATCTCTATTAGGTTTCTCTCTACCTCTATCAGGTTACTCTTTTTATAGTTTCTCTCTCTTTATTTTGGGTTTCTTTCTATTGGTCTTTACCCTCTTTTTTTCTGTCACTCACCCTTTCTGCCACTTACACTTTTTGTTGTTATTTCTCTTTCATTCTGCTACTGTATCTTTCTTTTAATTTGGTTCATAACATTCTTAACAGCTACATGGGTATTTATATGCCTTGAGTTTAAGGTTACCCTATCATCAATGGTTAGTATTAATTCCTTGAATTTAGGGTTAAAACACCACTACCAATTTACATCAACTCATTGTTTTTAGCAACACAAGTTAAGGTTGGTAGCATCCTAATTTCGGCCTTGGTTTCTTTCTTTATTCTCATCATATTCCACCAATGCCACCTTCCTTAACCCTTGAATAAATCAACTATCAACACACTTTGTAAATATAGCAAAAACGTCGCAAAGATACTTATAACATTAATTCAATAGGGATAAATATATGAGTTGCTTGACAATAAATCCAACATTAGCCATAAAAATAGGCCTAATAATTTGACTTTTTCTCATCTTCTTCCTTAATCACATGCCTTCCAAAGGATTTGGATTTGTTAGGTGATTGTAACTCATCTAGCCCTGCATTTATCATCTTAAATTGCTTAGTGACAACCTTCATCCAAATCTTCACATTTATATCATGTGCTTCTCCTTCATTACTCATGTTTACAACTTATAGAAACACATTAGTGATTAAAGGAAATTTGTTCCTCACACACTCCCTCATGTGTTTGCCCTCAAATCAAATTATTATCACTCGTGTTTCACTTTATTTTGACTTTTATTAATGATGATCTCACCCTTTTTTCCATTCAAGCTAGGCCCCTTTTATGTTACATGGTGGCAAATATCAAAATGAAAACTTTTAAAAGAAATTCAAGATATCTATTTTAAGCTTGGAAAGAAAAAATGTTTGCAAGCTTATACATAATAAATTGCAACCTTATTCAAACACAATTTCTTCTTTTTCCTTTTTTTTTTCATTTTTTTCTTCTTTTATTTTTCAACCTTCTCTTTTTTTTTTCTTTTTTTACTTTTTTCAACTTTTTTATTTAATCAAATTAATTACCCACAAAATTAAAAAAACTTAAAGAGTAATAAGTTGATCAAAAAAAACTAGAAGAACTAAGCAAAGAAACACAAGGAATGAATAAAGCACAAAGCAAAGTACTAAATAAAGATGGAAAAGAGATATGTAACTTATTTCTAGAACTAAGGCTTTGTTACCAATTGATAAAGAACCCACTAGGTGACTTGCCCTAGGAACCATTAAATCAATTTGTTATGGATGCCCTACAAAGCTAGGAAATAAGTTGGGTTGATTAGGTCAAAACTATAAGGAAACTAAGTCCCAAAAGCCCCAATCTTAAGGCATGTAAATTTAAATCATGTTAATTCCATTTTACATAGTTGTAGCCTTTATATATGCATGTAAATATTTCAATCCTATAAGGAAAAGGTATTTCTTAACATACCTATATGGAAAAACCTTAATTACAAGTGATACCTTTAATTAAGGTATATAATTCTACCTTAATTAGGAATTCTTAAAAAAGACTACCACTAATGATATAAAGTCAAAGTAAAACCTTAACTAATGTATCAAGACTCAGCTGAACCTACAAGACCAAATAAATCCAAGAAGTTATGCCCTTTTTACATGTAATTTAGTCTTAACTTCAAATCCATCAACCCAAAAAAAAAAAAAAATAGTCCCATTAATATAACTTAGCATGCAATTGAAACTTCTTATAACTCGGTCATACAACTTGTACTTATATCATGGGTTCCAAGTTTTGCTCTTCAAGTTCTAAGCCTTGTCCATCATCTTGTACATAATGATAAGTGATTATCCTCAGTATAGCATTAAAAACTTTTAGAAAAATCTTGAAATCTTTTAGAGCACCCTCTTTGTCATGCAAATTTATAATTAAACCTTGTAAAACCTTTTTTATTTTCTTTAACCATACCCTAATCATTGGACCACCAATTCCTTGCAAATGATCTAGGAAATACTTGCTTTGTTGCACTTAAATAGCACTTTGTTCTCCATCATTCCTCCCTTCCTTGAAAGGATTCATCCTTGAATCATCTATATCAAACAAAGATAAGTCAGCAATATTAAAAGTAGCAGTAACATTACCATAGTTGCTTGGTAAATCTAGCTTATAAGCATTGTCATTAAATCCTCTCCAAGACTTGAAAATGTCCATCTCCTTAAGGTTGCAATTTGCACTTTCTTTATGGGGGGAAATTGTTCCTTCCTCATATGCACCCACACCTAATCACTAAGTTCAAAAACAACCCTTCACACCCCTTTTATTAACTTGCTTAGCATATTGCTCATTCTTCCTTTTAATGTTAGCCCAAACCTTGGCATGTAAATCCTTTACAAATTCTATCCTTTTATTTACCATCAATGTTAATATGCTCTTTAGCAGGCAAAGATAAAATCTTAACCATAAGCAACTTCAAAAGGTGATAAGGAAGTAATAGAATGAACAAATTTATTATAAGCAAACTTAACATGTGGCAAATATTGTTCCCATTGCCTCAAGTTCGTTTGAATGATAGCACATAACAAAGTAGTAAGTGTCCTATTAACTACTTTTGTTTTTCCATCTATTTAAAGATATACAACAATAAAAAATAAAATTTTAGTTCCCAATTTATTCCATAAAGTGTGCCAAAAATTACTTAAGAACTTAACATCCCTATCACTAACAATAATTCTTGGCAATCGATGTAAACACACCACTTCTTTAAAGAATAACTCAATAATATATGTTACGTCATTGGTTTTAGAACATGCAACAAAATGAGCCATTTTGATAAACCAATCAATAACAACAAATATGTTGTCCTTACCCTTTTAAGACCTTGGTAATCCTAAGACAAAGTTTATAGAAATATTAATCCAAGGTTGGTTAAGCATATATAAAAGTGTATACAAGTTATGTGGTTTAACTATAACCTTTGCTTACTTATATGTAATGCAATTATCACAAATGGAATGCACATCATGCTTCATATTAGGCCAATAAAAATGCTCATGCAATATATATAGACTCTTCTGCACACTAAAGTGCCCCCATTAAACTACCTTCATGAGCTTCCTTAACAAGCAACTCACAAATAGAACAAATAAGCACACATAATTTATACCTCTTAAACAAAAACCCTTTATGCCTATAAAAGTCACTAAACGCACACTTATCACTTGCATGTCATACTGCAACAAAATCAAAATCATTTGCATACAAGCCCTTAAGCAATTCAAAACCAAATAACTTAGTTTGTAAAAAAGTAATGTATACCTCTTGAACAATGCATCAACAACAACATTTTCCTTTCCATGTTTATACTTAATCATATAAGGAAATGATTCTATGAACTCCAGCCATTTAGCATGTCTTTTATTAAGCTTATTTTAAGAACTTGAAGCTCTTTTGATTAGAATGAATAATGAATTCCCTCAACCATAAATGATGTTTCCATGTTTGAAGAGTTCATATCAATGCGTAAAGTTCCTTATCATAAGTTGGATAATTTAAGGCTACCCCACTTAGCTTTTCACTAAAATAAGCAATCAGTTTGGAATTTTGCATCAAAACAACCTCTATTCCTATTCAAGATGCATTATAGTCTACCTTAAAAACTTTATCAAAATTAAGCAAGTATAACACAAGTGCATTAGTAAGCTTTTCTTTCAAAGTACTGAAACCCGATCATGCACATCATCCCATTTAAAAACAACATTCTTTTTAAAGTATTGAAAACCCAATCATGCACATTATTCCATTTAAAAACAACATTCTTTTTAAAGTACTGAAAACCCAATCATGCACATTATCCCATTTAAAAACAACATTCTTTTTAACAAGTTCATTTAAATGTGCAATAATTGAACTAAAATCTTTAAGAAACCTTTAATAAAAACTTGCTAAACCATGAAAGCTTCTTACCTCATTCACATTCTTAAGCGTAGGCCAGTCCCTTATCACCTTAACCTTTTCCCCATTCACACTAATACCTTGCAAACTAACAACGTAGCTAAGAAACACAACGGATTTCATGCAAAATGCGCGCTTTTTAAGATTAGCATATAGTTGGTTCTCTCTTAACACACTGAACATAGCATGTAAGTGTTTCATATGTTCATCCAAATTCTTACTATAAATTAAAATATCATTAAAGTAAACTATTACAAATTTCCTTATAAAAACATATAAGGCATGATTTATTAACCTTATAAATTTACTAGGTGTATTAGTTAATCCAAAAGGCATTACTAACAATTCATACAATCCAGATTTAGTTTTAAATATTATTTTCCATTCATTTCTCTTTTTCATATGAATTTGATAATAGTCATTTTTTAAATCAATTTTTGAAAACACACACGAACCATGTAACTCATCAAGCATATCATCTAATCTAAGGTAGTATGTTTATACTTTATAGTGATCTTATTGATGACTAGAGACAATCTATATACATCTGCCATGTTCCATCTTTCCTTGCAACTAAGATGACAAGGATTAAGCATAGGCTAAGACTCTCCTTTACAAATTCCTTTTGCACCAAGTCATCCAGTTATCTCTGTATCTCTTTCGTTTCATTCGAATTAGCTTTATGGGTAGGTCGGTTTGATATGCCAACACCTGGTATGAAGTCTATTTGGTGCTCAATCCCTCTTAAAGGAGGTAATCCCTTAGGAATCTCTTCAAGAAATAAATCTTTAAACTCTTGCAATACTAAAACAACCACACTAAGCAAAGTGGAATTAGAGTCATTAGATAAAAATAAATATCCTTGTACATAAGTATAAGTAATTATTGCCTTGTGATTATAGCACTCTTAACCTTGCCTAATGATCATAGCACTCTTAACCTCACTTTTCCTGGCAAATAAACTTACCTTCTTACTTTTCTCTCCTTTTTGCACACTTTTCTCTCTACCTCACCCTTTTGCTTGAATTTTTCCCCTCAACCTCACTATCTCTCTTTTCCTTTGACCTCTTACTCTCTTTCTTTTTCTTTTCCCCTTGTTCTCTCATTTTTTCTTCTTTTTTTGCACTTTTTTGTTATCTTAATTTGATTGTTATATGCATGAATAGGTTTGAGGGAAGTCAATACAACAATCCGATTATTAATTACAAAGGAGTATTTGTTCTTGTGGCCATTGTGAGTAACCTTCCTATCAAATTGCTATAGTTGCCCACGAAATATATGACTAGCATGTATTGGTGCCATATCACAAAGAGCCTCATTCTTGTAAATTTCTAATAGAAAAGGCAACTAAAACTTGCTTGGTTACTCTAATTTCTTCACAATCATTTAACCATTGCAACTTATAAGGCTTAGGATGCTTTAAGGTATCTAAATTCAAGTTCTTTACCAATAAAGTACTAGTAACATTAGTACAACTTCCACTATTGATAATCAGGCTACATACCTTGTCTTTAACATGCCATCTTGTACAGAAAATGTGCTCATGCTGCTCCTCATCATTATCATTTTCAGGTTTAACACTTAGTGCACGCCTTGCAACTAATATATCTCCATAAATAGGTTCTTCAACTTCAATATTAAAATAATCCTCCAATGGTGGTATGTCGTTATCACTTGAAATAATGCTTTCTATGTCACCATTCTCCATTATGACTCTTTTATTTGGATATTGACAAGCAATATGTCCATGTCCTTAACACCTAAAGCACATAACATCATGAGATTTAAAAGATTTCATTTTGATTTTATCTTTAGAAATAGTAATTGATTCCTTTGGCCTCACATCTTTTTTTAATTTTAAGGTTGTTATGGCATCTTTTCAATATTAAAATAATTCATTTTGATTTCAATTGGTCCCACTAAATACTTGCATAATTAGTGAATTCTATAGCTACCAATTATACGTTTTTCTCCTTAGAATAATTATGGCAATCAAATACATATTTAACCTTTCTCTCCCACTCCAAATAATGTTTAGGATCATTCTTCCTTTGAAATGCTGGAATCTTCATCTTTATGCTACCCAAATTGCTATCTCTTATAGAAACAGCCTTCCTCTCTTTTCTCGAGCTTGATTCTTCATAGTTTGACTTTTCCTCATCTTCTTCTTCAATCACACACCTTCTAGAGAATTTAGATTTGCTAGGTGATTGTAGCTCATCTAGCCTTGCATTTATCATCTTTAAATTGCTCGATTACAACCTTTATCCAAATCTTCACATCTATGACATGCACTTCTCCTTCACTACTCATGTTTACAACCTACAAAAACATGTTAGTAATTAAAAGAAATTTGTTCTTCACATACTTCCTCACATATTTACCCTTAAATCAAACTATTATCACTCATATTTCACTCTATTTTATCTTTTCTTGATGATGATCTCTCCACTCTTGCCTTTTTTCCACTCAAGCTAAGCCCCTTTGTGTTCATAAAAGACTCAAGATCAACAAATTACAAGGAGCAATCTATTAGATGGTGGCAAATCTCAAAATCATAACTTTTAAAAGAAATTCAAAATATCTATTTTAAGCTAGGAAGGAAAAAAAAATTTGCAACCTTATATACTCAATAGGTTGAAAGAATCAAGATGTGCTACTCAACTCAAATACAACTTCTTTTTCTCCCTTTTTTTTCATTTTTTTTTCTTGTATTATATTTTTAACCTTCTCTTTGTTCTTTTTTTTTTTTTTACTTTTTTTCAAAATTTTTTAATCAAATCAATCACCCACAAAATTAACACAACATCAAGAGTAATAAGTTGATCAGAACTAACTAAAAGAACTAAGCAAAGAAACACAAGGAATGAATAAAGTACAAAGAAAAGTACTAAATACACATGAAAAATAGATAGGTAACTTATTTATAGAACTAAGGCTCTGATACCAATTGATAAAGAACCAAGTGAATTGCCCTTGGAACCCTTGAATCAATTTGTTATGGACGCCCTAGAAAGCTAGAAAACAAGTTAGGTTAATCAAATCAAAACCGTAAGGAAACTAAGTCCCAAAAGCCCTAATCTTAAGATGCTACAAAAGTTAATTACTCCTTTGATAAGTCAAAACAATGTATTCTTCCAAGAATACAAGAAAGTAAAGCAAAGCTTGTTGGAAAAAAAAATACCTTAATCGTGTTGATTCCATTTGACATAGTTATAGCCTTTATATATGCATGTAAATATTACAATCTTATACGGAAAAGGTGTTTCTTAACATACCTATATGGAAAAACCTTAATTAAAGATGATCCCTTTAATTAAGGTATACAATTCTACCTTAATTAGGAATCTTAAATCTACCTTGATTAAAAATTTTTAAAATAAACTACCATTAGTGAAATAAAGTCAAAGTAAAACCTTAACTAATGTATTAAGACTCAGCTAAACCTATAAGCCCAAATGAATCCAAGAAGTTATGCCTTTATTACATGTAATTCAATCTTAAATTCAAATCCAGCAACCCAAAACAAAATCACGCCCATTATTACAACTTAGCATGCAATTGAAACTTCTTATAGCTTGATCATGCAACTTGGATTTATATTAGGGGTTCTAAGTTTTGTTCTTCAAGTTCTAAGCCTTATCCATCATTTTGTATATAAAAATAAGTGATTATCCTTGGTGTAGCATTAAAAACTTTTAGAATAGTCTTAGAATCTTAGCACCCTTTTTATCATGCAACTCCATGATTAAGACTTGTAAAGTCTCTTTCATCCTTTTTGTCCTTGCCTTAGTCATTGGACCACCGATTCCTTGCAAAGGATCTAGGGAATACTTGCTTTTTTGCACTTGAATAGCACCTTTTTCTCCATCAATGTATCAAATAAGGTAAGTTGAATTAGATTGACAATATGTATCCCATTACTTATATTGAATATGGGAAAAGAGGTGAACACTTTAATTTATAAGCTTAGTTGCTATGGCAATTAAAATGAGATTATAAAGAGTTTGTGCTTATAAGAAGGGAAAAAATGAGATTGGTAAACATATGGTAATTATATGGAGAGAAATTAAGTTGGGAAAAATATTAGGAAATCCCTTAGAATTATACAAGTTTTATTATCCACCTTCCAAATTGAAATTGAAAAAAGGAGCATAAAGGGAAAACTCATGAAGTGCAATAAAGAGAAAGGAAGCTTCTTTAACAATTTTTCTAAACTTGCATATGAAGTATACATAGGAAGGATTTGACTGAGAAAAAAAATAGAGAATTTAGTCTTTATGTTTTGGATAGCATATTTTGGTACCTTTAGCTTAATTCTTAACCCTTTTTTCCTTTTTCTTATGTCATTCACATTAATACTTAACATTTTGAATTTTAAAATGTCAAATAGGAGCTGAGTTCTTTTTGTAAGGTTATAATTCATCCTTAGCATGAAATGTGCTTTGATTTTTGATTTTTCATTAAATGAATCACATTGTTGATGCTTTGCTTTATTTTACACATAATGTTTTTAATTGCTTGATCAAAATATGAATGAATATGATTTAGATGAATTTTAGAAAAGATATCCTAAATTTAGGACCAAGAAATAAAGTGACATGTTATTATATTGAATAGGAATATACCTTTGAAGGGTGTGTTGCTAATGAAATTCTACTTTTAATAAGCTCTTTTAAATGAATTCACATAGGAATATAATTTTTTGATTTCATAGAGTATGTCTATTAACTTATCAAAATAGGTTGTTAAATATTTTACTATATTTAATTAAAAGTTTTTGTGATACATTTGAAGATAATAAAATTAATTAAATTATTTGTTAGGTAAAATTACATACCCCTTGTTGTCTTTAATTATTAATTGTCACTTTAAAACTTTATTTTCAATGGTTACATAAATTTATCAAACTTGAATTTTCCTAAAAAAACAATGGTCATTGTAATTTTACTACTTAGAAAGTTTAATTCAATTCTTTATGGGATTGATATTTGAAAAAATTTTCATTAAACCACTTATTTTACCATATATGCTTGCATATATTCTTGAGTGCTTTAATTTTCATAAGCTTTTGGTATTGTTGCAAAGGAATTATTCATTATTCTTACTAATATATATAGCAATTGTGATTAGTTTTAATTTGAATTTTTAATTTTCATTTTTTTATGTATAATTATGACTTGTATCTATTGAGTTAAGAAAGTATTGAATTACCACCACTTGATATTAAGATTGAAAAGGTCATTTCTCTAATTATGAGATACAAGAAAAAGGAAACTTTAATTTCTACAATGGTTAATTTTAATAAGAATGAAGAGCAAAGAAGTTTAAGAGATTATTTTGTTCCTTCGGTAAATGAAATCCATTTTAGCATTACAAGGCTAGCTATATAAGCCAATAATTGTGAAATCAAACCTATTATTATTCAAATAACCTAGAGAATTGTTTAATCTGCTGGTATTCCAAATGATAATTTGAATCTCTATCTTACCTTGTTTTGTTTCGATATTTGTAACACATTTAAATATAATGGTGCTAATTGATGAAAAGTTGATATCACATTAAGAGAAGACGAGGACTTATTTTGTGAAGAGTAGTTATGCTTTGGTAAAATTAAGAGCTATATCCATACCAGCCACATTAACTTCTTCATAGGCAAAAGGGCTAGAGGGAGCTATGATCTCTTGAAATCCTAAATAAAATTTAACACTTTGTATTGAAAGCTTATAAGGGGTTTTTAAAGTCTAATGAATGCTTAGTAAAAAAAGAAAAAAAGGTACAACTATACTAAACTTGTGCTAGATGTAGATGTCTCAATGAATCAATTTATAATGTCCTTGTTTTATATCCATGGGTTATTAAGGTATGGCTATTAAGCTTCATAAGTCTATGGAAATGGGAAATAAAGAAAAGGAGTTTCGTTGAATCATTTACTAATAAGTTGAACAAGGGTCCAAAAAACATGGTGGAGCCAATTTGTCTAATGGCATACTTAAAACCTTCTGGTTATGAAAGGCAATTAGTGTCCTCCCATAATTGTTATTAATATGGCATGCTTTATCATGGCCTTGAGCAAGAATTGCAAAAATCCTCCATATATGCTCTTATAGTCATTGGTTACCTCTAGTGATGGCATAATAAAGGGTAATATGAATGGTACTACTAGCAACAAGAATAGTGGTATAACCATAAAGATGCCCCTATCTTCACTTTTGCCAAGTTCCTTTCTAATGCTTTTTGAATTGATATGTTCAAATATAAGAGGTGGTGCAAAAAGGCTTTAATTTGTCCACATCAACTCTTTATGTAAAGTTTGATTTTCTTTTGGTAGCTCAAGCAATTTGATCCTTATTTCAAGTTAGCACTTTGTTAAGTGCTTTAACGAAGGATATGTGTGTTTTATCTTTTACTTTCTTAAACTTCAATGTTCAACATGTTGGAAGACACTTTGATGGAGTGGCTTATGCTTTAGCAAATCTAGATTTATTTGTGCAAAATTTGATGCTATAGCATAAGTGTTGTTCCCATAGCCTTATATGGGTTGCAATTATTGTCAACTAGATTTAAGTGTGCAAGTAATTTGAAGCTACATAAAGGGGCAAGAAAGTAAATTTGCTGCAGTAAGCCCTAGTAGGGTTTTTATGGAAGGGAGTATATAAACCCAAACCCTTAGAAGAAAAGGGGATGTAAAGCATAATAGAGTAAGCACAACAAAACACCACTTGCAAAAGAAAGGAGACCCCACTGGACAGCGAGAGAGAAAACACGACTGGATGATGAGAGAGAAAATCCGTGAGAGACTTATAACCACTGGGAGAGAAATGAACGACATGGCAAGGAGAAAACTGTATGACGGTAAGAGAGAAAAACCTGTGAGAAATGTACAACCACTGGCAAGAGAAAAGACAACAACACGGCAAAGGAACACACAGTAAAAGGAAACCTGTAAGAGATGATACACCACTAGGAGAGAAGACGACACACCAATGGCAAAACTAGAAATGCACCACCCCTAGAAGAGAAGAAAACCAGAAACATGAGGTGAGGGAAAAAACTAGAAACAAGAGACTAGCGGAACCGTGAAACGGATGAGGGCAGATCTAGTATCCGTGAGGCTTGAGAACAGCGAAGTGGGTGCAGATCTGAAACGTGAGACTAGAACGTGCATCAACATGAGACGAGAACGTGCAACAGCGTGAGATCAGAATGTGCGACGGCATGAGACCAGAACGTGTGACGGTGTGAGCAGAAAGTGCAACGGCAGGACTGCCATTCCACGTAGATCTAACTCTAAAGGAATTAAGGCAATTTGAGATCAATAGGATGGACTCACATGTCATCATTTCAACATTGATAAATGTTGAATATGCTAAAGTTATGGACTACAAATTTGGTAAGGAGATATGGGGCAGATCGCAGAAGGTCTACAAAGGTGATGGTAGAATGAAGGAGGCCAAGTTTCAAGTTTTCAAGGAGAGATATGAATCCCTCAAAATGCAGAAGAATGAGACAGTCCAAGAGTTCTTCACCAAAGTTATTAATGTTGTAAACAACCTTAGAAGTCATGGAAAAAATAAGGACTCATTTGTTATAAAGAAAATTTTGAGAATTTTACCTGAGAGATTTACCTCAAATGTGGCAGCCATAGAGGAGAGTAAAGATCTCAATTCTATGTCTCTGTATGATCTCCAGTTCAATCTCATTGCATATGAGATGAGAATAAAGTCACCGAAGGCTCCTTAGCATCAAAGCTACCAAAGGAGGCAGTTTTCAAAGCTACAAGACACTTGAACATAAGAGAAGAGGAAGAATCATCCAATGAGGATGATGATGGTGATAAGGAAGAAAGTGAAGGTAAAGTAATGGCTTACTTCATAAGGAAATTCAAGAAGGGGTTTAAGAAGGGAAAAAGACAATTGTCCTTGAGATGTTATTGTTGTGGGCAAACTGGACACTTTGCTTCTCAGTTGAAAGTAAAACTTGATGAGGATAGTGATGATGAGCTGAATTCAAAATGGAGAAGACCATCATTCAAATCAAAGAAGTCCAACAATAAGACTACTAACCCATAGAAGAAGAAGAAAGGATTATTCAAGAGTTGTGTGGGTCAAATAAAAGAAGCTAATGAGGAGAAAGATGAAGAATCATTAGATGACTAGGCCTTTATGGCATTAATTCAAGGTGGTAGTTCAACCTCTGAAGAGGAAGAGTAGGTTGATGAAGAAGAACCAAATCTTGAAGCTGAGTTAGAAGTAGCTTCAAAGGAGATAATCAAAAGGGGCAGAACCATAAAAAGGTTGGAGGCTCACATAAAACAAGTTAAAGCAAGGTCTGAGGAAGTTAAAAGTCAAAAGGATGAAATAAGGGCTAAACATATTAACTTGAAGAGAAGATTTGAAGAACATATCAAAATATGTGAAGACCTTAAAATAGAGCTTGACTTAAGGACTTTAAAAATAGAAGGAATGGAGAAAGAGTTGTTGAGACTTTAGTAATAACTCAAAAGAAGTGAAGAGAACTTGTAGAAGATTAAAACAAGTTCTACAAGAGAAAAGAGAAATGAAGAGAAATGAAGAGAAAGTGTAACAATTTGAGGCTGTATTACCTAAAGATAATAAGAATGTGCCACAAAAGTTGAAAGAGAAGGTTGTGACTCAAGAGAAGATAACTAAGAATAAAGAAGATTTGAAGAAGCAACCTAGGGTTACAAATATAAATGAAGAAAAGAAAGTTAGCCAACAAAGGGCTACAGCTGAACAAAAGGAGAAGAAGGTGACTGAAATAAAAGCCACACAAGCAAAGAAGCTAGCTACTTTGCCTACACAGTAAGTAATGAACAAAAGAACACAAGCTATGACTAAACCCAAGAAGAGGCAGTTTTAAGGTCACTGTCTTTATTGTGGAGTTTGATGTCATAAGGCAAGTAACTACTGGTGGAGATGACTAGTATTCGTCTCCAACTTGAGAAGATTCGATGCTGCATACATGGGGAGATAGTATAGAATTCAGAAGAGAACACCTGTCATGAGTTCTTGCACATATTGTAAAAGGCATGGACACACTGATAAGGATTGTTGGTGGAAGCCCAAACCAGTGGTTTCAAAGAACAAGTTTGCTATATTAGTAGACTTAGAACAATGTGAAAGCTATGAGCAGGATGGCCATAATGCCAAGAGATGTATGACACTTCTCCTTGAGCAAGAGAAGGCACTCGATGGCACAGTAAAAACAATTGGTGCAGTCAAAGCTGAGAAAAAGAAGAAAGCTATCATCTAGCTAGTTTAAAAGAAGGAATATAAAGCTAAAAGGGAGGTGGCTAACATAGCTAAAATTGCACTAAAGGTTGACTACAAGGATAAGTAGTGGATCCTTGATAATGATGCACTTTACACATGACAGGAGATAAGAGTAAATTATCAAAGCTAAACAAGTCAAGAGAAGGCAAAGTCAAGTTTAGCAATGATGATTCACTCAACATCAGTGGTCAGGGGTCAATAAATATTGAAAAAAGAAAGCTGGAAGATCTATATGTTGAAGGACTCAGATATAATCTAGCATTTGTTAGCCAGCTATGCAATGAAGATCATAAAGTAATATTCATAAAAATAGGTTACCAAGTAAAGAGTAAAAAAGGTAATACTATTGCAACTGGGAAGAGAACAGTTGGAAATTTATATATGATTGATAAGGACAAGACAAATAGCTATTTACTTACAAAAAAAAGAAGAAAATAAACTCTGGCATAGGAGGCTAGGACACTTAACACAGAAGAACATGAGAAAGCTCACTATTACTTATGCAATCAGAGGCATTTTAGACCTTAAGAGAGAGAGGGAGTATGTCTTTTCAGCATGCTTTAAAGGAAAACAAGTTAGAAAGCAGTATAAGACCAAAGAGTTTATTCTAAAGTAGTGCTTGACATTGTATATACTGATTTGTATGGACCAATAAGACAAAAGGGTTGAATGATGAAAGGTATTTCATCTTGTTTGTTGATGAATATTCCAGTAGGACCTACATCATACATCTCAAACACAAGTTAGAAGTTTTGAAATGCTTCAAGAGATACAAAAGATTGGTTGAAAATGAAAGTGGAAAGAAGATCAAAGTATTGAGGTCAGATCAAGGTACTAAATTTACAAATGAAGCTTTTGAAGATTACCTTGTGAAGCATGGTATTCACCATCAAATGGCAGTAGTAAGAACACCTCAACAGAATAGGGTAGTAGAGAGGAAAAATAGAGCCTTATATGGCCTTAAACAAGCCCCAAGAGCATGGTACAACAAGTTGGATGCGTACTTGAGAAGGTTAAACTTTAAAAAAGGAACAGTTGATAATAACCTATATATGTTCAACTCAAAGAAAAGCCAGCTAATAACCATAGTATATATAGATAACATCATCTTTAGAGGGGATCACTCTGAGCTATGCCAAGATTTTGTACAGAAGATAAGTGAGGAATTTGAGATGTCATTGATTGGAGAAATAAATTACTTTCTTGGATTACAGATAAAATAGTACGAAGAAGGTATTTTTATTTCTCAGACGAAATATGCCAAAAAGATGCTAAAAAGGTTTGGCCTAAAGGATAGCAGACCTATCAGTACCCTTATGACAGTGGACTACAAGTTAACAAAAGTTCAGGAGGAAAGGAGTACAACCCTTACAGAATACAGAAAGATGATAAAGAGCCTTATGTACCTTACAGCATCAAGGCCTAATCTTATGCAAGCTATGTGCATTGCTAGTAGATTCCAAGTTGATCCTAAGGAATCTCATGTGTTGGCAGTGAAAAGAATCCTAAGATACCTCAAAAGGACATTGGAAATGGGTTTGTGGTATCCAGCCATGGATTCTATAAAACTATAAGCATACACTGATGTACACTGGGCAAGAACTATAGATGAAAAAAAATCAACCAGTAGCTACAACTTCTACTTAGGTTCAAAGTGTGTTGCATGGTTAAGTAAAAAGCCAAACAGTGTTGCTTTAAGCACAGTTGAGTTGAGTATATTGGCAGACTTGGGCATCAAAGTAAACTTACCAATAAGTGTACTTTGTGATAATCAAAGTGCTATTGATCTCAGTAAGAATCCGGTTCAACATTTAAGGAGCAAGCATATTGACATCTGGTATCACTTCATCAAAGATAAAGTGAAACAGGGTACAATTCAGTTAGAGTATGTTGGCACTAAAGATCAAATTTCAAATATTCTAACTAAATCTCTGTCTACAGAGTTATTTAAAAAGCACAAAATGAGTCTGTCTGTGTAAATGCCTCCTTAAGCCTAAAGTTCAGGTGAATTCTCCATCTCTACTTTGCATGTTCTTTTGTAATTTGTTACAAAGGGGGAGAAAAGCAGCAGTGCAGGGGGAGTGTATATTTAGGGGGAGTTATAATTGCTGCATAATGGCTTTTGTTATGAGTGTTACTGACAATTAGAAAGGGGGAGATTGTTGATCCTACAGCCTTGTATGGGTTGTCATTGTTGTCAAATAGATTTAAGTGTGCAACCAATTTGAAGTTACATGGAGGGGTAAGAAAGTAAAGCCATATGAAGGAGTAAGAAAATAAATCCACTGCAGTAAGCCCTACTAGGGTTTTCATGGAAAGGAGTATATAAACCAAAACCTTGGAAGAAAAGGGGATATATGGCATAATAGAGTGAGCACAGCAAAACACCACCTCCAAAAGAAAGGAGATCCAGCTGGACGATGAGAGAGAAAACCCGTGAGAGACGTACAACCACCGGGAGAGAAACGGACAACATGACAAGGACATGTGACGACAAGAGAGAGAAACCCGTGAGAAACATACAGCCATTAACAAGAGAAAAGATGACAACATCACAAAGGAACACACAACAAAAGGAAACCCGTAAGAGATGATACACCATCAGGAGAGATGACAACGCTCTAACAACAAAACCAGAAACGCACCACCCCTGGAAGAGAAGAAAACAAAAAATGTGAGGTGAGGGCAAAAATCAGAAATGGAAGACTAGCGGAACCGTGAAACGGACAAGGAGAGCAGATTTGGTGTCCATGAGGCTTGAGAACAATGAAGCGGGTGCTGATCTGAAACGTGAGGCAAGAACGTTAAATGAAGTAAGACCAGAACGTGTCTCGGTGTAAGATTAGAATGTGCATCGACGTGAGACAAGAACATGCGACAACATGAGACTAGAACATGCAACGGTGTGACTAATCAAAAGCATGGGACAGACCGTGAGACGTGAAACGGTAGACCAAAAGTGTGAGTGCAAGCCATAAAGCCGTGAGACGGTGAAAGCAGGAGTTATGTGAAACAACTTAGAGAAGGAATTTGTTGAAGCATTGGAAAGAACTCAATGTATTTCTATATTTTTTTAAGAGAGGTTAGAGAGTGTTGGTAGACTTCTAAGCTGTAATAAAGCTACCTATTCAATCCAACAGAGGTAAGACAAGTTAGAAGAACGGTAGACATAGTAAGTGACACTTTTTACATTGTTCTTACTTTGTATTTGCAATAGTGAAACAAACAGAGGATTAAAACATCCATTGTAACTACATTGTGAACATTAGGAGTACTACACTGGTATTCTCAAGTATAATGGATTGTTTCGGTAGATAAAGAGTCCCTACCACCGTGGATGTACGTCACATTGACGGAACCACGTAAATCTCTTGTGTCCTTACTTTGATTTACATTTTGTATTTTGAATTGAGTTGTGAACGCAGCTAAAGTATCATTGAACCCATAACCTAAAGAAGACCTAATCAAGAACATCCAATCTGTCTAATAGGCAAGGTGTTTAAAAGGTGACTTTGGGGACTATTGTGATTAGTAGGTAATAATATATCTACCTTAGTCAAATTTAAGAAAGAGTTCACTTTTGAGGAGAGTTTGAAGTTGTTCACATACATGTGTATTGATGAGAGCTAAATTATTTAAAGGTGGTAATGAACATTTTAAAGAACATATTTGCAAAATATAATGGTCCTCGGGTAATTATAAGTGACGAAGGCTTTTATTTTTTCAATAAATACTTTATAACTCTAGTTTTGAAATATGAAGTAACATATAAAATTGTAACTACTTGCCATCATAAATAAGTAAAGATCTTAAGCTATGAAATTAAAAGGCTCTTGGAGAAGATAGTGAACCCTTTAAAGAAGGATTGGTCTAAGAAATTAGACAATTCATTAGGATTACATACAAAACTCTTATCATTATGTCTCTTATTGTCTCATGTTTGTTAAATCTTGTCATTTATTAGTAGAAGTAGAGCATCATGCATATCAAGCCATCAAGAATCACCATTTTGACCTTCAAGCTACCAATAAAAAATGAATTCTTTAAATGAATGAGATGGATGATTTTCAATTACATACATATGAGAATAACAAATTATACAAGAAAAAAAAAAGATAAAATGACAAAACGATAATAGCACACCAGTTTGAACCAAGCGAAAAGGTGTTTCTCTATAACCCACAGTTTATGTTGCTTTCAGGTAAGCTTAAATTAATGTGGTTTGCCCTTTCTTTGTGACTATTATGTATCCATATGGAGCTATGAAAGTTGAGGATGAAAACTTAAAGAAGACCTTTAAGGTAAATGGCTAAAAATTAAAATAATACTTAAAAGGGACAATTTAATGTGAGAAATCTACCATCATTCTAACTAACTCCAAGTAAAGGTGTAAAAGTCAAGCTAACAACTATAACTTAGAATACATTCTATTTCATTGTTTTCAAATTATAGGTTTTCGAATTACTTTAGTATTTTCTTTTTCCTTCCATTTTACATTTTATTTTGTTTCTACTTTGTTTTGCTATTGGTATTCTTCTTTTGGATTGATGACATTTAATTCATTGATTAAGATTAAACTTCAAAGTCTTTAGACAACAAAATTTTAACCTTTGTTGCCAAATTAAGATAAATTCAAAAGGAAGTTTCTTTTTCATTCTTTTGATCTCTCATTTGGTTGAACACAATGTTACATTTAAGTTTAAAGGGAGAAATTACAACTCATTAATTAAATTCTAATTTGATAAGCACTTGATTGATTTTAAGTATGATTTATAGAAAATAATAGATAATAATCTTGATTTTGTTAATTGTGTCTGACTTAGTAAATAGTTATGTAAGCAAAATGAAACATTTTAGTGCATAAGATTTAATGCTTTCTGATTTGTATTTATCCTTTTCCTATCTTTATTAGCTACTACAAAACTTAATATTATATGCTTAATAGAGAAATATTGATCTAAGTTTGTTTGTTTGTCTAAATTAGAGATGTATGAAAAATAAAATTATAAAGTATCTAAAAGTTATTAATTTGCATAAACTCAACTAAAGTACATAAGAGTAAGCTTGAAATTGGTGACACACACAAAGTTTGGAGTTCATGATTAATAATTTTTTTTGGTATGAGAATTTTGATGTTTCTTGATTTGTAATTTAACTAATTTCTAAATTAATATTTTATGTAATCTATAAGGAAAATTTTGGGAAATTCAAGAAGGGTGGAATTTGATCTAATTATAGGCATAACATTTTACCTTTATGTTATATCAATATGATTACTACAATACTCTAGACTTGTACATAAAGTATGCATAGGAAGGCTTTGAACAAGAAAAAAAAGGGACTCTAGTCCTTATATTATGAATAGCATTTTTTGGTGCCTTTAGCTTAATTTTCAATCAATCTTTAGTGTTATTCACATTAATGATTAAAATGTTGAATTTCAATAAGTCAAACATAGGTTTAGTTCTTTTTTAAAGATTATAATAGATTCTTAACATGAAATTTGATTTGATTTTATATTCTTCATTATTTGAATAACATTGTTAATTATTTACTTTTTTTTTTATGGATAATGCTTTTAGTTGTTTGATTAATAATTGAATGAATTAGAAGATTTAGATGATTCTTAAAAGATAGTCTAGAATCCAAAAAACAAAGTAACATGTTATTATGCTTAATAGAAATAAACGTTTTTAAGACATGCAACTAGTAATAAATGTTTCATCTTAATGAGCTCTTTTAAAAGAATTTACATAAGTATATATTTTTTTGATTTAATAAAGTATGTTTATTAAATTATCAAAAGAGATTTTTAAATTTATTAATGCATTTAATTGATAATCAACTTCTTGATAAATTACATGATGATAAAATTAATCAACTGATTGTTAAACAAAATTCCATACTTAAGGTTGTCTTAAATTGTTAATTGCTACTCTTAATTTGGTTTTTAAATACTTTATATTAAAAATCTTTGTCAAGCTTTAATTTTTCAAATAAAATTAGTCACTACAATTTTAGTACTTAATGAATTTGATTGAATTCTATCTTTAAAAATTTCTTCATTGTACCACTTGTTTGATGATATATACTTTCACTTGTGTGTAAGTGTTTAAATTCTCAAAATAAGTTTTTGATGACATTGTCAATGACTTATTTATTATTGTTTCTAATATTAAAACCAATTATGATTAGTTTTAATTTAGATTTGCATTCTTATTTTTCAAGCACAATCTTGGCTTGTGCATGTCAAGTCATGAAAATATTGAATTAACATCAATTGATCCTAAAATTATGAGGACTATTTCTTGGATTAGGAGAATAGGAAAAGGGAAGCATCAAGTTCTGTAATGGCTGAGCTTGATGAGAACGAGAAACAAAGGAGATCAAGAGATTATTTTGTCTTCCTTTTAGATGGAATTAATTTCAACATAAGGAGACCAAATATATAAATCAATAATTTTGAAATCATATCTATTATCATTCAAATGTCTTAAATAGCTATTTGTCTTCTAAATGGTTATTTAAATCTCCATTTGTTTTTTTTAGGTTTTTGACACATTTAATTAGAATGGTGTGTCAAATGATATAATTAAGTCAGGGTTGTTTCCTTTTTCACTCAAAGGCAAGGCAAAGAGTTGGTTGAATTCATTACCATTGGGGTCCAACACTTAGTACAAAAATTTCTCACCAAATACTTTCCACCACTGTGAGCAATGACACCATTTCATTTTTGCAACATGACACCTAGCCACCATATGAGGTATGAGAAAGGTACGAGTATTTGCTTTAAAGATGTCCATGCCATAGTGTACCTAAGATGTTTTAGGTTTAAACATTCTACACTAGACTCATTAGCTTTACTTGAATTATGAAAACCCAAAAGAGGATCACCAGTGCATTAAACAGTGATGGGACTATTTGTTACAAGCCTCCAAAGTTAGTTAGTGCCATGGCTTTGCAATTGTGGACTACAGTATCCAAAAATGCTAAAGCAACAACTGTGTACTTTATACTATGGTCAAGTTCATTTTTCCAATGCTAGAATACTAGTAATTGATTACCAAACCTTCGGGGTGGCAATGGGTGGAACAAAAAGACATTAATCATTTTCTTGGCCACAGATGTGTCAGCTTAGGCCCTGATGAACGTTGTGGCACAAGTGGGATTGACCATAAGGTTATTCAATCATATAATGGCTTGAAGGTTCCTAAACTTGCTAGGTAAAATGGCACATGAAATATTACTATTGTAAAAAACTTCCTTTTTAGCCTTGAGCAATACTTTAAGGCCGTGAGAGTTATTGATAACTTTGCCAATATCAACAATACTCCAATCTTCTTTAAGGATGTTGCCTAACTATAGTAGAGGAGAAAACATTCTGAAAAGGAGAAAGGCATATGTGTGATTCACACATAGGAGAAATTCAAAGTTAAATTGCACAAATACTTTATACCTCATAATGCGAATAGCGAAGTTCAAGGAAATCTATATTGTCTAAGCAAATATCAAGAGATTTACTCCTCTTATACTTAAAGTTAATGATCTATCTAACAAAAACTTCTTTTTCCACTTCAAAGATGGCTTAAAGGATTAGGTAAGAGTGGAACTAGATAGATGTGATGTGTAGACCGTAGATGCTACCAGTGTTACTGCTGAGACACTTATTGACAACTTTGCCTATTCCAAGGGGAAAAAGCATAATTTTAACAAGGGGAGAGAAGAATATGTAGAAGAAGGATGTTAGCTGAAGGGATAGTGATCACTAAAAATCCTTAAGTGGCAATCCTAATACGATAAGAGTTTCTTGAGTAAGTGCAATACTAGTAAACCTCCTAAGTCTTGCTTTATCTACAATAGTCTGTACTAAGGGATTGCCCTAATTGGAAGGCAATGAAATTTATTATGGTAAAAATTAATAAAAAGAAGCCCAAAAAGGAGCCAGAAGTTGACATGAGAGCTATCCAACACTTGAGAATTCTTTCTAAGTTATTCTTTTTATCGATCCTTAAGGAGAAAGGCTTGTTATATGTTGATCCTACAATCGATGGAAAGGCTGTGTATGCGATGCTAGAGATAAGAGCCACACACAACTTTATAGATATACAAGAGGCCAAGCACCTAAGTCTCAAACTTTCTAAGAGAATTGGCACCATCAAGGCAATCAATCCGAAGGCAAAGCTTATTCAAGGAATAGTAGAGGGTGTAGCTATCCAAATTGGCAATTAGCATGATAAGCTAGACTTTACTATTGTCCCATTTAATGATTTTAAAATGGTGTTAGGTCTTGCTTTCTTTTACAAAGTCTTAGCCTTGATGCTTCAGCTTTAAGTTTCCTTGTGATCCTTAATGCTTGTAAGATTCAAGTGGTCCTTTTGAAAAGCAAAAAGAAGACAAAGTCATCAATGGTTTTTACCTTACAATTTAAAAGGGGTCTTGAAATGGGTTAGGATTATGTTGTTATTATATTGAACTAAACGATGAGAAAGACATTGGAAGACATATTTATTGCCATAATCTATTTAACCTGTCCTTAATGAGTTTAAGGATATGATGCCTTTGTAAATGCCCAAAAGGCTTCTACCTAAATGAGATACGGATCATCATATCGAGTTAAAACTTAGTGTCAAATCTCTTGCTATAGGTCCTTATCACATGGCACCGCCTATGCTCACAAAATTAAGGAAGCAACTTCAAGATTTGCTTCATTTAGGCTACATACGATCATTGAAAGCCCCATATGGTGCTTAAGTCCTCTTTCAAAAAAAGAAAGATGGATCGCTACAAATGTGCATAGACTATCAGGTCTTAAAAAAGATAACTATCAAGAACAAGTGCCCAATACCATTGACAGCTAATCTTTTTTATTAATTAGGGAAGATCAAGTATTTTACTAAGCTGGATCTATGGTTAAGTTAATACTAAGTCCATATTGCACAAGGCGATAAACCAAAGACAACCTATATAATGTGTTATAAAGCCTTTGAATTTCTAATCATACCCTTTGTTCTTACTAACGCACCACCTACTACTTTTTGCATGCTCATAAGTAAGATACTACATTCTTTTCTTGACAAGTTTATGGTGGTTTACTTGGATGATATTGTGGTATACAACAACACTATCAAGGAATATGTGGATCATCTCAAATAAGTCTTCCAAGTTCTCTTCAAGCATGAATTGTATGTCAAGAACAATAAGTGCTCTGTTGCTAAGTAAGAGGTAGAATTCCTTGGTTATAATATTAAGGACAGAAAGCTCATGATAGATTCAATAAAGGTACATGCCATGCAAGAGTGGGAGCATACAAACATGGTCCTTAAATTGCAATCTCTTTTGGGGTTAATTAACTATTATCATCGATTTATTGAGGGGTACTTTGCCATAACAACACCACTAATTAACTTGATAAAGAAGAATAACACATAACATTAGTAGAAAGAATGTCAAACTTCCTTTGAGAGATTAAAGCAAGCAATTTCTGAAGGACCTGTCATGATGTTGCTAAACTACAAAAATCCATTGAAAGTCCATATAGATGCATTGGAATTTCCTATTGAGGGAGTCTTAATGCAAGATATTCATCTTGTTGCTTACAAAAACCACATGCTAAATGATACAAAAAGGTAATACACCATCTTAGACAAAGAGATGACTACCATAGTCCATTGCTTATGCATATAAAGACACTACTTGCTTGGTAGCAAGTTGTGTGATAATGATTAACAACATCGCTATGAGCTACTTCCAAATACAAAAGAAGCTTAGCACCAAACAACCTCATTGGCAAGACTTCTTGGCTGAATTTGACTACAAATTGCAATACAAGTCAAACCAAGCTAATGTTGTTGCTAATATGCTTAGTTAAAAGGTAGAAATAGTTACCTTATAGAGAAACTTTCTTCAACAAATTAAGGAAGACATGTTGAAGGATAATTTGGCTAAAAGTCTACTAAAATTGGCTAGCGAGGGAAAGACTCACCAATTTTGGTTAAATGATGGAGTTTTCATTACTATTAACAATTAAGTCTTCATGCCTAATTAGAGAAACTTACAAAAGGAAATCCTTAAGGAATGTCATGATTCCATATAGTTTGGTCACTTAGGTATGGCACGAACCCTTACTTTTGCTCAATAAAAAAGCTATTATTGGTAATAAATGCAAGATGATATCTTGTTTGTCAACAAGACAAGGTAGAACAATAACATCCAACTGGTCTGCTTGAGCTATTACCCATTGCTAATTATCTTCTGTAAGATTGATTCTATTTAGGTTCATTGGGGAAATCTCAATCCAATTACATCATCCAATTTTTAATAGAGCAAGGAGTTTCTGATCTCAAAACAAATGCTTTGAAAATGATATCCACTTTGTGATCAAGTTAGTTTTGACCTAAAAAACATCATGATTCCTATAATAGCCTTATCTTTTAGGTTGTAGAGTGGATGTCTAAACTATGAAACAAAAAGTTGTAATCAACTCTGAACCGAGACCATACAGCGTACAATTCCACAAAAAAATTGGATTTGAAATCACAAAAACCATTAACATTACTTGACCTCATAACTATGTTGTAACAAAATCTATCCCTCCTCATGCCAAAAAATGAAGTTGCAAGTAACAAAAATCTCTCTCTCCTCATGCCAACTTCTTCACTTGTACCATTCCATTATTGAACAGAGTTATCACTGTTCATCTGTTATATATCTAACAAACAAAATTAAGCTATTATGAATTATAACAATCTATGGACTTCAAGAATTTTGAATTCACTAATATTAAGTTTTTAGCCTATTTCTTATGCGTTCAAATTTACTTTGCTTGTGTCATTTTGATCTATGGCTAAATACCTAACATTAACTCAAGTCCATCTCGCACTTATACCCTTTCTCATATGAACTATTCTATTTGTAGCGACAATTCATAAAACTCCAAGTCTAGGAGATTTTTTCATCAATAAAAATCAGAAACGTTCTTTCTTTGAATATCTCCTTGCATCGAAAGAGTTTAAGACCATCAAAAGACAATACCTAGAATTAGTTATGTGCTCTTAAGCTTTAAATATCTTTACTATTGATAAAAGTGACAAAAGTTGATCCGATTGGAATAATTAAATTAAAATCCGATTCATTACAATATGTTTTGATTAAAAAAATTAATAACTTATAATGTAAACAAACTAAAATTGAAATAATTAAAATTTTAAGAATTTAAAACTAAAATAACTAAACGATCCAAAATTCAATAAATTTAAAACGTTATAAGCCTATAGTTGAAATTTAAATAACCCTATAACTGTAATAAATCGACCCGAATCCAATCCATCGGTATGCTACCTCTAGATATTGGTACAGCTCACTGACGCCCTCTAGCGTCTGCTGTTCCCTTTGGAGTCCACAATGCTGGGTTATACGGAGCTTTCTCAGCCTTGCCAGCCTCAGTGTCCAACTGCAGGTCGTTAGGATCAACAGATTATTCTTCTGGAGAGCGATCCAAATCTGAATTTAAGCCTGGATCAAAGTCTGATGTAAACATGTAAGTATCATTTAGAGCAGGTAAAAATGCACATTCATCTTCCCCTCTTTTTCCGCCTTCCAAATCATTCCATTCCTCAGGAAGCCAGATTTTTCTGCTTCTTATCCCCTCTATCCTATATGATTGTTGATTTTCCCGAAAAGGGACTTTGAATTGAGTTACTAGGTGGCTGTGTGCTGCACAAGTTTGAGTTACTGATGCCACTACCTTGGGCTCTCTTCTCTGCCAACAACTGCTGTTCTTTGCCACATTTGTGGGGCAAAAAAAAAAATCTCAACATTCCAGATTGGCATATGGAACCTTCTACGATGACCCTTTATCAGGTTGGTAATATTTCAAGTAGTTCTTTCTGATACGAGTTGACTCACACGGAAGTTAAAGCGTGGATGAAGCGGGGGAACAGGATTTGGCAGATAGCTTTTGGATCAGTATTCAAGAGTAGTAGTGCAGTGTGAAAGGCTTTTGCAGACCACAAACCCAACTAAGGAGAAGAACGCAAGGATGAATGAGATCCACCGATTCCCAAGTTGATGTTCCAAAGGTTTATCAAAGCCAGGCTCCAGCTAACAGTTGCTCAAGAAAAGTAATTAGGATTACAATTAGTGTTGTTGAACTTGGAGTCTCTTTCCGTCTTGTTTTCATGGCTTCTTTTCAGCAGGGTTCGTTCAACTGTTCGCTGTACTGCTTTTCCAATGTTGACCGTATCCTCCCTTAAGAGCGGATTGTTATTTCCTTGTAATTCATGGGTCCTACTTATCTATATGAGAAGGTTTTATATGCTTTACAGCCGCTTTCCTTTAACATATAAGGCCTTCAATGAAGATTATTGTTGATCAGTTGGGAATGGGATGATAATGTACATGGCGTCCACTGGTAGAGCAACCTGAAAAATCAGAGACTGCATTGGTTGCTCCCAAACGCTGCATTTCAATATTGCAACTCACTGCTAGGAGAAAGACGAGCAAAGTAAATGGGCAGCTTCGGAAACAGCCCGGCCGCTGGCTTGATTGGAACATTATAAACATGAATTTTAAAGCACGAAATAAAAGTAAATGCCAATATAGCAATAGGATAAATTACCTTATATGTGTGTTGGACTTTTCTAGAATTTCTCTTTATGAAATTCTTATTTCATATATTGCAGGATATTTCTTTATGTGAATACTAGCAATAAAACTGTAATTAAAATCAACATACCGTTGTCCATTATGCTGATGTCCCGCAGTGGAGATGGGAATCCTCTTCTGTTTCATTCTTGAACGCTTCTCTCTTTTCTCCTACTCTTTCCCTTCCTTTTCTTTACGTTTTCTCTCTCTGATGGTTGAGATTCAGAAAAGGTCCGTAATAGCATATATATATATATACACATATTCCTTTCCTGTAACCGTTACCTTAAATAGGAAGATCCTCCCTTTCTGTAATAATTATCTTAAATGGGAAGATACTCCTTTTCCTGTAACGATTATTCTCAATAGGAAGATACTCCTCTTCCTGTAACGTTTATTCTTAATAGGGAGAGTGGAGGGATTTTAAACCCGATGACCCAAATTACCGTTATACCTAACCGACCATCATATTAGGCCTTTTATTTTGAGTCATACTTTAAATGACATGGGCCACTCATGTTAATTAATTTAACAATCTCCCACTTGGCCCATGTCATGACTTGATGAAACAATAACAATTAAGTGCGCACAATTCTTAAAGATCATCAAATCACAACACTTAATTGAATTAAAATGATTGGATCATGGCGGTCACACATCTTATAGCGACATGTTCCTTCCATGTATCACATAATCATCATAATTCATAATAAATTTACTGAGGAACATTGAAACTTTAAACTGTCATTCTCATATATGCTATTAATTATCTCACAAACCATAAATGTATACATCTAAATAGAGATAACAGAGCACAAGCAAAACCATAACTTTAATTGAATTCACGAGTGTCACAATGATATGAGTATCCTAAATATTGGCTTTCAAGCGTATGAGGACCTGTCCATAATGCCCATCCGATCAACATGTCCACTAAATGTTTTCAGTGGCAAACCTTTAGTTAACGGGTCCGCTATTATCAACTCAGTGCCAATATGCTCAATGGACACTCTTTGGTTTTGCACTTCTTCTTTAACAGATAGGTATTTCAAATCCATATGTTTCGCACCTTTATAATACCTATCATTCTTAGAGAAGAAGACTGCAGCGGAATTGTCACAAAAAATTCTTAACGGCTTTTCTATACTGTCGACCAAACCAAGCCTTAAGATAAAATTCCGCAACCATAATGCATGAACAGTAGCCTCAAAGCATGCTACAAATTCAGCCTCTATAGTGGAAGTAGTAATGACAGACTGCTTCCCGCTTTTCCAGGAAACTGCTCCTCCAGCCAAGAGAAACATGTAACCAAATGTAGATTTCCTCGAGTCTACACATCCAGCATAATCTGAATCCGAGTAGCCTACTACTTCAAGATGACTTGATCTTTTATAAGTAA
>JAHLGO010000351.1:6519714-6611099 GCA_020615895.1 Ceriops decandra | reverse complement strand
TCTTTAATAGTGTTATAATTCACTTGGAACTGGCCAAATTCAGGAGGCAGTGAGTTTATGATGAATTGAACCAGAAATGATTCACTCACATCCATGCCCATTGTTTTCAACCTTGCTGCTAGATTAGCCATACTGGTCACATGATCATGAATGGGCTGTGACCAATCAAATTTCTTGGTCGTCAGCTCACTCATTAGGGTTCCTACGATAGATTTATCAGTTATATCTGACTGAGAGTATTCCTTAATTCTCATCAGAAATTTCCTCGCATTTTCCATCTTAGGCATCGATGGCTTGACGTTTTCAGCCATCGTCATCCGCATCAAATTCAAACTCAGCCTATTAGACCGTACCCAAGCCTCATAAAAAGACTTATCAGATTCTGTACTAGTCCCTGTAATGGCTGCAGGCTTTTCATCCGAAATGACCGCTAAGTCTAAGCCCAATACACCCAAATGAAACTGAATATGCTCAGACCATTCAGCATAGTTCAGCCCATTGAATTTGACCATCGAATTGCCCAAGGTGAATATATTGGTGGAAGCTGCAAACATAATCCAAATTTATACGTTAATGCTTTGAGTAAACTCTAATGGATTCAGATACATTACAAACTTTAATCATGTATTTAAGTTCACCTTTGGGTGATCCTCAAATACATAACTCTAATCAATAATGATGCTAATTTAAATAAACTTTAATAGATCAATTAATCATACTAAAATTAACATGAATGTCATCTTTGGATATACAATCACGTTTACTTTGTATATTAATTAATCCCTTTTAGTGTCATTAATTATAAGCAATGATCCATCTTTGGATGATCTCCTAGCTTTATAATTAATAACCACAATTATTCATTTCAAAACATTTTATTAGCATCCAAAATGAACAATTAAAATTCACAGTCAGCTATTCAAATCCATTCAAAGCCAGGCCACTTTGGTGACTAACAAGCTTTTCATATTTGACTCATTAACGTGAATTTAATAATCTTTAATTACGAAGATTAAATTATCTTTTATGTGGGAGTTTTTCCAATAACCGGTCCCCTTTTCACATGGTATTCATTCGGACCTGAGCACCACTATACTGCAGGTGGGACCCATGTACCAGGCAACCCAACACGCTTTGGTCGTACAGTGGCATTGCCCGCAGCACGCCTCGGAACAAGTGACACAGGTAGTACCCCTCGGATCGAGCGACACCGGCAGCACCAGCGGTACCACCGTGCTGCGGTGCCTCCGAACGACCCCTTACCTCCGATCGAGCGACCCCGCTGGCAACACCTACCTTTCTGCAGTCGTCGCCCCCGTTCGACCACCGGCGCAGAGTCCAGACCGGCGTCGCAGTCCAAACCCACGCCCGATCCGGTCGTTCGAAGGATCTTCGACAGCAACCAACCCCGTACGTTGGTTCTCCCCGACGCTGCCTCTGAAGGACGAATGTGGGCGAACCAACCCGTTCGGGTCGAATCCTCGAAGCGATCTGGATCTGCAGCGTCACCCGAAAGAAAGACCGTTCCGCCGCACCTACCCGACCGACCTGGATCTCGGCGTCACTCGGAAGAGAGCTTTCCCGTTCTGCCGTGCCCAGATCCATTCGGGTTGGCGGCTTTACCTGGAAGCACAAGGCCGATCCGCCATACCCGACCCGTTCGGGTTTGGCGACGTACCGTCCCGTGCCGACTTTCCCTCTTCCTTTCGGCACCGGTTGTTTCGCCTGTGCTGACCTTTCATGGCCGGCGTTTTCCCTTTCAACACCGGCCGTTTCATCGTTAAGCACGAAAACACGTTATCCGTTTCGCGTTGAGCACAACAAATCAAAATATTTGTTTTGTCTCGCGTTGTGATTATCGATTACACGCAAAAGAAAAAACAAAAATACAACCAAATAAAATAAAATACTATACGGGACAAAGAGATAAAGAAAACTAAATTGCAATATTCGCAGACCCGCTCTGATACCAATTGTTGGAACTTTTCTAGAATTTCTCTTTATGAAATTCTTATTTTATATATTGCAGGATCTTTCTTTATGCGAATACTAGCAATAAAACTGTAATTGAAATCAACATACCGTTGTCTATTATGCTGATGTCCAGCAGTGGAGATGGGAATCCTCTTCTATTTCGTTCTTGAATGCTTCTCTCTTTTCTCCTACTCTTTTCCTTCCTTTTCTTTACGTTTTCTCTCTCTGATGGTTGAGATTCAGAAAAGGTCTGTAATAGCATATATATATATATATATACACATATTCCTTTCCTGTAACCGTTACCTTAAATAGGAAGATCCTCCCTTTCTGTAATAATTATCTTAAATGGGAAGATACTCCTTTTCCTGTAACGATTATTCTTAATAGGAAGATACTCCTCTTCCTGTAACGTTTATTCTTAATAGGGAGAGTGCAGAGATTTTAATCCCGATGACCCAAATTACCGTTATGTCTAACCGACCATCATATTAGGCCTTTTATTTTGAGTCATACTTTAAATGACATGGGTTACTCATGTTAATTAATTTAACATTATGGTCCAAGAGTATGGTGTATTTACAATTTAAATTATAAAGAATATACTTCCACCAACCATCAATTCAAATAAAAGCTGTTAAATGACAAATTTATCTTTATATCTAATCTAAAAGGTTAAAAATTTCGAAGAAAATTAACTCTTCTTTCTCTTTCTCTCGCATCTATTTCTAAATTTAGTAGTCTCTATTTTTTAGAAATCTCTCTCATTGATTTCAATCTCTTTAAAACAACAAATGACAAGTATTATCTCTATTTCAACTTAACACACTGCCACTTTATTCAAATACTATAATATTTCTTTTTTCTTCTCTCTATTATTTATTTTTTTTCTAAATAAATTCTTTTCTTCCTTCTCACTTTAAAGAAGTTGAGAGAATAGTGGTGTTAAGTGGGCGAAGGCGGTGATGAAGGAAAAAAGAAGGTAGAAGTAGTAGAAGTAAGATTAAGATAAATAAAATTTTGAAAAAATATTGAAAGAAGAGTAGTAGTGAATGGATGCAGGTGGTCGTAGAGGAAGAAAAATAAAATGACGAGATAAAATTAACCTAGATGGAGTTTTAGAGCAAAAATGAGAGAATAATAGGGGTAGTCAGTGGGTGTGCTGGTAGGGGAGGATAGGGAGTGGAAGTTATGAGGTAGGAGATGAAAGGATGATTGTTAATGCATTTTGGTTCCATTAAATTATTTTTAATAACAATTTTGAAATTAAAAATAATTTTTATTAATTATGAATTAATAGAAAGCGTTTTTTATATTTTTTATACATTTTTTTATATTTTTAAAAATATTTAAAACACAATATGTAAATATATTCTAAATTTAGAGTATAAAAGGTAATTTACATAATCTTGCAAAAGTCACCGCTGACAACGTCTTAAGTTACTACTAATAACTGCTAACAACTGCCAAGACGAGAACCAATTAACCGACAGAGCATTTGACAATGTACGCAGTTATGTGTCAACGCCAGAGCCAGCAGCGAAATATTGGACCGCAAAAATTTTAGTCCTTTGATGATTTGTTGATAAGAGACTTGTGATCAACAGCAAGCGTCCCTTTGATGAGTGTGTCAAGTTCTTCATCACCGTGAATAGCCAGCTGCAAATGCCTGGGTGTAATCCGTTTTGCCTTCAGATCCTTGCTTGCAATACCTGCCAGCTCCAACACCTGCGCCGTGAGATACTCCAATATGGCAGCAGAGTACACAGTTGTCGTTGCTTCTTCTCTTCCATGGGCTGTTGCCCTTAATTTCAATAGTCTTCGGATCCGACGAACGGGAAACTGCCAAAAGGATGGACAAACATAACTAATGCCTTTATCAAGGAGAGAAAAACTTGGCAAAAAGATTATCACAGAAAATAGTTCTTATTTATCAGCAAGCCTCACGTACACACATACGGGAAGGGAGGGGAGAGAGGGAGTGACATAAAACATATGACCACAACTTTATGAACTAAAGCAACTATCACAAGGCCAAAGAAAAATATCATAAGTTGAAAAATAAAATTAAGAAGATTTGACTCAATTTCACTATTTAGAATGTCGTTTTACTATTTAAGTTTTTATAAAATTATTTAGAAAATTTTATTTTTTATTTTTAAGTATTTTCTATTTAATTAAATACTATTATAATTAACATTAAAGTTTTTTTTTATTTAGATTAAATCATTTTTTTCAATTAATTAATCAATTTTACTTATAAATAAGTACAACTCCAAGGACTAAAGTATTTTAGTGAATTATATTTCAATACAGTATTTCTTTTATTTTTATCTTTTGTCTTTAAGAAATATTATTCTCTTAAACTTAATTGAAATATTAGTCTTATTTTCACTAAATGCTATGTCAAGTGATATTAGAATAGACATTGCCTATTTTGATGGTAGCACGAGACAAAGGGAATAGCAACCATTTTATTGTAGAAAATCAAGGGATGTCCACCATATGGACAACCATCCGTACCTAAAAGGCAACACTACAAAACCTTGGTTAGACGTTTGATCAATTGGAATGTAGATTAGAGGTCATCAGCAATTGACTTAAAACTCTTTAAATGGAAGGTGCCAATAAGAACTAAAAAGATGAAAGAAATTAGACTTGAGATTTTTCTTACAGTCAACCTCTCACTTGACTAGTCCTTGTTAATCTACATAGGTGTTAACCTTATAAAGTGGATTTTGATGAAAAAACAAATATGCTTAGATGTCAGGCTTATGTAACAGATTAAGATAATGAGGATGGTGATTTTGATGAATATCCAAATTATGTTAAGTATGAACAATGATAACTTTGACATCTTGGAATGTTAGATGAATTTTGACTAAAAGTAAATATCTCTAACATTAATAGTGATTTTAATATTGAAAGTTTTATAAATTGGTTAGTTAAAGTAAAAAAAAAAAATTCTTTGATTACATGGAGATACTTGAAGAACAAATGATTAAATTAGTTACTAGTTGACCAAAAAGAGGAGCCTCTGCTTGGTGGGAATAGACAAAAGACCATAGGAGAAGAGAAGGAAAAGATCCAGTTAGAGACTATTATATAATGAAGTATATTTCGAGACAAGGGTTTCTTCATCTAGATTATAAGTGGATCCTTTTTCAGAAATATCAATGTTGCAACCAAGGCAATTGGTTAGTTTATACTCATCTAAATTGGAGAGAATAAAGGAGAGAATAAATTGGAAACAATTAGAGTGAAAACTACAAGAAAAACTAATTCTCATTAGATCAAGGCATTCACAAGATTAATAAAATATTGCTTAATTTCCTTACATGCTATTCAATAGCTCCAACCACTTAGTAGATAGCAGCCACAAAAATGGTAAATCTTCATAATAAAAAAAAAATCAAAGACTAACAAACTAACATAGAACAAGTAGTTCAAAACTTTATGAACCAGATAAACTGTCATAAGTCCAAAGGAAAAATCTAAAAGTTTTGACGCTTACATACAATTTTACTATTTAAGAATACTATTTTATTATATAGGATCAAATTTACTATTTATAATACCATTTTACTTTCTAAGATATCATTTTATTATTTAGATTCTTATGAAATTATTTAGAAAAATTTTATTTTCTCTTTTAAAAATATTTTTTTGTTTAATTAAATATTATTCTAATTATTTATTAAAGTATTTTTTCATTTAGGTTAGAGTATTTTCCTAATTAATTGCCTATAAATAAGTGTAAGTCCAAGAGATTAAAGCATTCAGAAAATTATATATTAATAAAGTATTTGTCTTGTTTTTATCTATCTCTTTAAGAAATATTATTCTCTTAAACACAATCGACGTATTAATCTTATTTTTACTAAACGTTGTGTCAAATGGTGCCAGAGTAAGTCTTGCCTATTTTGATGGCAATACAAGATGGAGGGAATAGAACCCTCTTGCTAACAAAGATTAGGGGATATCAGCTGTTTGGACAACCATCTATGCCCAGGAGGCAACGCTACAACACCTTAACTAAAGGCTTGATCAATTGCAATATGGACTACAAGTCAACAACAATCAATTGAAAATTCTCTAGGTGGGAGGTGCCAATAGGAACAAAAAAGACAAAAGGAATCAGGCCAAAGATGTTACTCGTGGTCAACCTCTTACTTAACTAGTCCTTACTAATCTACAGAGGCATTAAACCTATGTGGTGGATTCTGATAAAGAAACAAATCTACTTAGGCATCAAGCTTATGCAATAGATTATGATAATGAGAATGGTGATTTTAACGTATATCCAAATCATATGAGGTATGAGTAACAGTGGCCTTGATATCTTAGAATGTTAGAAGAATTTCAGTTGAAAATAAATATACTTATCTTTAACAGTGAATTTAATATTAAAAATTTTATTAATTAGTTAGTTAAAGTAAATGATTCTTTGAATACATGAAGATACCTAAAGAGCAAAAGGTTAGATTAGTTGCTTATTGACTAAAAGAAGAAGGCATTGCTTAGTGGGAGCGAACAAAAGACCGTAGAAGAAAGGAAAGGAAAGCTCTAGTTAGACACTGGTATAAAATGAAGTAGTTTCTAAAAGGAGCATTTCTTTATCTAGATTATGAATAGATCCTTTTTTTAAAATATCAATGTTGTAACCAAGGTTATTGTCTAAGCACAACAACCTGATGGAATCAAAAAGCCAGTAACTCTCATGATACCTTGATGGATTGAAACCAACCATTTGAGATAAAATTGTAGTTCAAATGTTGCTTAACATATCTAAGGCTAGGAATATGACATTGAACATTGAGATAATGTTACAAGAAAAAAATAAGCTTGAAGAATCTCATAAGTTTTATATTAAATCTAACAAATTTGTTGAAAGAAAGAAAAGCAAAGGACATTAAACTAGCTAGAGAGGGCAATAACTACCAAAACTCCAAGCAAACAACCACTTACTGAGAAAACTATTGTTTGGAATGCTAATCCTTATGAAAAAGCCTATACTAGGCAAGTGCTTTAAGTGCAATGAGGTAGGTGATCATTTGAGTGATTTCCCATGTCAAAAAATAGCAAGGAGAGGTGGTTAAAGATGGAGGTACCCAGAAGGAGAGGAGTGCGATTACGAAGATGATAAATTTATGTATGTGGTAAGAAACTTATGCTAGCTCCTAAATAGGAGGATGATACTCAGTGAAACAAGTTAATTCGTTCCAAGTGCATAATCAACAATACCTTGTGTAATTTGATTATTGATAGTGGTAAGAAAATATTATTGGGATAGAAACTGTTAAGAAATTACAGCTACCAATTGAAAAATACCCAAATTCATACACTATTAGGTGGATCAAAAAAGTAGGTGAACTTCGAATGATAAAACGGTGTAAAGTTCCTTTCATAATTAGCTAGTACACAGACAAGGTCTACTACTATGTTGTAGCATGGATGCTTGTCACTTATTATTTGGGCGATCATGGCAATTTGATATTAATGCTCAACACTTAGGTTGAAAGAATATCTACAAACTTGAGAAGAATGGGTGAAATATACATTACTACTTATGAAAGGAGGGTCCCGACCTAAAACTTCTCAAATTGAGGGGAGGACTTTTCTAATAATCACCCATTCAAATCAAGAAATTAAAGTAGCCATTAAAAAATTAAAGTTCATGTATTGGTGGCAAAAAGTGAATTATCTAATGGTCTAGAGATAGGGCTCTTAGAAGTAATTAAACCATTGCTAGAAGAATTCAATGATATTACTCTAGAGGTGTTACTGAACGGATTGCCACCAATGCATAACATCCAACATTAGATTGATTTAGTTTCGAAAGCTAGTCTCCCTAACCTACTATATTACTAAATGTGTCCTAAAGAGAGTGAGATCTTAAAGGAAAAGGTAAAAGAGTTATTACATAAGGGTTATATCAAGGAAAGCATAAGCCAATGTGCAGTACCTACCTTGTTAACTCCAAAGAAAGATGGTAATTGGCAGATGTGTGTTAATAATTACGCCATTAACAATATCACTATTGGCTACAAGTTCCTTATTTCTCGATTGGATGATATATTAGACTAATTGGATGGGTTTAAGGTATTTTCAAAAATCAATCTTCGAAATGGCTATCACCAAGTCCGGATCAAACTTGGAGACGAGTGAAAGATTGTATTCAAAACTTAATATGGTCTTTATGAGTGGCTAATGATGTCATAATGCCTCAACCACCTTTATGAGATTGATGAGTTAGGCATTAAAACCTTTCATTGGCAAGTTTGTAGTTGTATATTATTATTTAGAACCAATCAATGGAGGATCATGTTTTACACTTGAGGAAGGTATTATTAGTGCCATAAAAAAATAAGTTATATGTAAATTTAAAGAAGTACAGTTTCATGATTGATGAGCTACTCTTTCTAGGATATATAGTCAATTCCAAAGGTATCAATTCAATGGTGTGTTACAAATGAGTGGAGTAGGGGTATTTATAGTGGTTCCACCTCCTTAATGTGTGCTGTCCAACGGGCCTAGTTTGGCAATGTTTATGGACGGACCGTGACATCCTCCCCTCTATATGTCACTTACTATTTTAGGGTAGGCTAATCTGGAATTGCTTGCACTATGTCCTCATCATCCTTTTATCGATGATTCGTCCATAATTTTAGTACCATTATGGCCCATATCACTAAATGTCTTAAGAAATGCAAGTTTCAGTAAGGAGATAAAGAAGTACAGTGCTTTGCTCTCATTAAGGAAAAAATATGTATTGCTCTAGTATTAGCCCTCTGATGGAGCCTTATGTAGGCTACTCGGACGTTGGGATTGGGAGATTGACTTGCACACAAGGAATAGGATGAACAATAATTATAGTCCTGCACAAGCTCGGGAAAATGGATGTAACTTCGTTGATGCAGATCTGAATGACCTGATTCCAAAACCAAATGAACAAAGACTTCTGAATTAACAATTTCCTTGTTTTGAGTTTTCTCAAATAAGCACTGTAGGCAGGACGAAATCAAGGCGGAAATAGACAGATGTAAATGGACAGAACAGAGGAAAAGATAGAACTTTGTTGGTTGCTTTTCCAAGCCTCCAAGGAAGGGGATAGGGCACCGATTCTTCTAGATCAATGACTGCAACTCTTCAAGGATGTAGATTTGAAAACCTCTAACTCTTCAAGGACGGAGTGAAAACTCTTCAAGGTTTTTAGGGGTATGAACTCTTCAAGGTTCAAGATAATTGCTTAATGCAAAATTTTTCATTGATCAAATTCGTCTTCTTGATCATCCCAAAGTATCTTTTAGGCTTCCAATGTATAGGGAAAGACAAGGACTTTTATTGTGGCATGGACTTGCGAATGAGACTCTTGGTCTTCGGATTGTGTCCCTTTGATATCTCCTCGATTGGTCGAGCGACTTGTTGGGCTCGGATGCGGGCTAATCTCCTTAGTTGAGTAAGCTCATCTTTGATGCGGGCGACATTATCAATCTGGCCCGCATCATCCTCCCCTTCTTTAAAAGAATTCGTCCCCGAATTCATGTCATCATCAAAGGAATCACTAGCATAAGGTGTTAAATGTCGAACGTTGAAAACATCCTGTGTTTTTATATGAGAAGGAAGCCTTAAGCGATATGCATTGGGGTTGATACGCTCAAGGACTTCAAGAGGACCAAGCTTACGATCACTAAGCTTTTTATAGCTTCCAACAGGTTAACGTTCTGGTGGTAAGCAAGCCCAAACAAAATCTCCTAGTTCGAAGATAACTTCACGCTGTCGCATATCGACATCCTTTTTATAGGACTCTGTCTTGCTTTCTAACCTTTGGCGCACATCTTCATGAATTGCTCTCATCTGAGAAACAATAGCTTCAACATTGCCATTAGACTTTTTAGTAAAAGGAATGGGTGCAAGATCAAGAGTAGTATTCGATTGTTGTCTATACACAATCATGAAAGGACTATATCCAGTCGTACGGTTTACAACACAATTATATGCAAATTTGCCCTGTGACAATCGCATCTCCCAAGAGCAAGGATTTTCATCAATCAGTGTCCTCAATAGATTTCCTAAGGTTCGATTGACGAATTCAGTTTGCCCATTAGTTTGATGATAAAATACAGTACTATATTGCAGTTTAGAACCGATATTCTTCCACAATTGTCGCTAAAAATGACTGAGAAACCTTTGTCCCGATCAGAAGTAATAGTCTTCAGAATGCCAAGCAATTTAGACTTCCTTCAAGAATAATTCAGCAATATGCGAAGCATCCATAGTTTTGCAGCAAGGAATAAAATGCGCCATCTTTGAGAATCGATCTACAACAACAAAGATGGAATCCATACCTTTGAGAGTGCGAGGTAGTCCAAGAACAAAGTCCATAGAGATATCTTCCCAAGGTTCTTGAGAGATTGGTAAAGGCAAATAAAGGCCAGCATTAGTAGTATGCCCTTTTCTAGTTTGGTAGTGTCGACACCTCATAACATGTCGATGTATGTCTCGTTTCAAATGAGGCCAAAAGTACTTGGCTGAAACAAGTTGCACGGTCTTGTCACACCCAAAATGTCCGTTGCAATGAACTTCATTGATCACCCTTTGTCGAAGTGAACAATCAGGTATACATAAACGGTTCCCTTTGAAAAGAAACCCATCACACTCAATGAAATCAGCAAGTTTCTTTTCTTTTGTTTCGGGCAAGATTTTGGAGAAGTAAGGATCTTCATGATACAACTTTTGCAATGATTCGAATCCAAGAACTGTTGATCGTATTATGTGGAGTAAGCTCTTCTTTCTACTAAGAGCATCAGCAACTTGATTTTGGACTCTAGCTTTATGTTTAATGATGAAAGTGAACTCCTGAACGTATTCAGCCCATTTTGCACGCCTGGAGTTAAGCTTTTGCTGCCCTGAAATATACTTGAGAGCTTCATGATCAGTGTACAAAACAAACTCTTGATGAATAAGATATTGCCATCAAGGTTCGAGTGTGCGAAATAATGCATAGAACTCCAAATTATAAGTGCTATAACGAAGTTTAGCACTATTCAATTTTTCACTAAAGAAGGCAATGGGTCGACCTCCTTGACTCAGAACTCCTCCAATACCAGTACCTAATGCATCGCAATGTACTTCAAAAACAAGGTCAAAATTAGGCAATGTGAGTATCGGGGCCGTGCTCAATTTTTCTTTAAGCTGCTCAAAACTTTTCTGAGCCATACATGTCCACTCAAAGACTCATTTCTTCATGCAAGAAGTAAGTGGGCCGCAATAATGCTGAAATGTGCAATAAATCGTCGATAGAATGAAGCGAGGCCATGAAAACTTCGTACCTCATGCACATTTGATGGAGTTGGCCATTCTCGAATCACCTTGATCTTGGCATCATCCACTGAAATCCCCTTTGCTGAAATATGAAATCCCAAGAAAAGGATTTGTGGTACCATGAAATAGCACTACTCAAGAGTTGTGTACAAGCACTTCTGTCTCAACACGTATAGTATTTCTTGAAGATGCTGTAGGTGCTCGTCAGTAGACTTGCTAAAAATAAGAATATCATCGAAATAGACCACAACAAATTTTCCTAAAAAGGGTTTCAAAATTTGGGTCATGAACCTCATGAATGTTGATGGTGCATTCAACAAACCAAATGGCATGACTAGCCACTCGTATAGCCCATCTTTCGTTTTGAATGTCTTCTTCCATTCATCTCCAGGCTTGATTCTAATTTGGTGATATCCACTTTTCAAATCCAGCTTCGAAAAGATGATTGCACTAGAGATTTGATCCAAAAGGTCATTAAGGCGAGGAATAGGGAATCAATATTTGATAGTGATTTTGTTGATCGCTCTACTATCGACACATATCCTCCAAGTACCATTTTTCTTAGGTACCAAGAGAGCTGGAACGGCACATGGACTAAGGCTTTCTCAGATAAAACCCTTAGTCAAGAGTTCGACAACTTGTCGATGCAATTCTTCATGCTCCACTGGACTCATCCGATAATGAGCCAAGTTCGGTAAGGAAGCATCGGGCATCAAATCGATTTGGTGCTGAATGTCTCTCATAGGAGGGAGACCTATAGGTAAGTCCGTCGGGAAAACAACCTTGAATTTTTCTAAAAGTGGTCGAACTTCAAGAGGTATGGAAGAAGCAACTTTACTTGCTTTGTGAAGTAAAACATATATAATATGAACCCCTTTTAGAGCACCTTTCATATCCTTCATCAAAAGCAATGTAGGAGATGAAGACTTTTCGACAATATGAGTTTTTAAAGGCTCCTTACTAGGTGCTAATATAATTTTCTTCCCTCCAAATTCAAAAGAATACGCATTTCGATAACCATCATGATTAGTCCGCCTATCGAATTGCCATGGTCGCCCAAGAATAACATGATTAGCATCCATCGGTAGAACATCGCACCATAGTCTGTCGAAATAAACAGAACCAATGGATATATTAACAAGGCAACATTTGGAAACGGTTATCTCGGTATCTTTCAACAGCCATGACATCTTGTAAGGTGTAGGGTGCACCTTTAACTCCAACTTTAGTTTGTTCGCTGCCATTTCAGAAATTATATTCTCACAGCATCCAGAGTCAATAATCAATTGACATACCTTCCCTTTAATTGTGCAAGCGTAATGAAAAATGTTGGTGAGCAGCCACCTATCTCCAGTCTCATCTCAAGGAACTAGAAAGATTTTTCTCACCATCAAAAATTCACCAGAATCAGCATGCACTATTTGCTCGACATCATACATGCTCATCAGAATCGTTATCCACTAAGAAGGCTTTGCTGGCTTGTCGATTTTTGTTCTTTTGGCAATTGCTAGCACAATGACCCAACTCACCATGAGCATAGCAACGAATATCAGACGTAGTTGGTTGCTTCAAAATGTTGGACTGATTAGGAAACTTACTAGCAGTTTGCGTCGTAACCTCAGCAACTTTGGTGATGCCAGGGGTACTCCAAGCGGGTCGATTGGTCATGATAGAGGATGGTTGCCTCCTCGAGCGAGAACGCTCTACCTTGAGTGCTCGTTGGTGTGCATCTCCTAAGTCCCAAAAGTCAAGGACTTCTAGGGCATCTTGAATATGAAGTTGTAGGCCATTCAAGTACTTGCTCACAAGCATTTCCTCTGGGTCTTGAATGTTGTTGCGAATCACCAACTCATTGAATTTGTTGGTGTATTGGTCCATCGTTCGCGTACCTTGTCTCAGATTTTGGTACCATTGATAAAGCTCTCTCTTGTATCCCTTAGGTAGGAAATACTTTCAGATCTTGTCTTCCATCTTCCTCCATGAGGTAATTGGCACTTTGCCAACTGATTGGCGAGTTTGCTTCTCACGCCTCCACCAAGCGATGGCTTTACCTCTAAATCGCATAGCGATGATCCTGACTCTACGATCCTCAAGAACATTTCGATGATCAAACACTTCATTAACAAGTGTTAGCCAGTCAACAATTTCTTCAGGAGATTCATTACCTGAGAATTCCTGGATATTCCTTTTAACTTCTTTTTCCCACTCCAGTTCACGAATGTTTTGCTCGTGATGTCGAACATTCCTCCGATTGCGAAATGGTTGAACATTCTCCAAAGATGAAGAGTCACCATTGTAATCTTTGGTCCTAGAACAAGGTGGTGAATTGTTTCTTTCCGCCCTCAGGTGCTCAACTTCCCGCGTCAACTAATCAATTTGTTGTTGCATATGTTGCTGCAAATTATCAGCAAGCGTATGCACTTCATTCAGTGGGATGGTTCTGCCTCCACGACATCTAGCTTGTCTTGGTGGCATGTTTCACTCCTCCAAAGCTCTGATACCAAATGATGCAGCCTGATGTAGGCTACTCGGACGTTAGGATCGGGAGATTGACTTGCACATATAGAACAGGATGAACAGTAATTATAGTCCTGTGCAAGCTTGGAAAAATGGATCTAACTTCGTCGATACAGATCTGAATGACCTGATTCCAAAACCAAATGAACAAAGACTTCTGAATTAACAATTTCTATGTTTTGAGTTTTCTCAAATAAGTACTGTAGGCAGGACGAAATCAAGGTGGAAATAGATAGATATAAATAGACAGAACAGAGGAAACGATAGAACTTTGTTGGTTGCTCTTCCAGGCCTCCAAGGAAGGGGATAGAGCACCGATTCTTCTAGATCGATGACTGCAACTCTTCAAAGATGCAGATTTGAAAACCTCCGACTCTTCAAGGACAGAGTGAAAACTCTTCAAGGTTTTGAGGCATATGAACTCTTCAAGGTTCAAGATAATTGCTTAATGTAAAATTTTTCATTGATCAAATTCGTCTTCTTGATCATCCCAAAGTATCTTTTAGGCTTCCAATGTATAGGGAAAGACAAGGAATTTTATTGTGGCATGGACTTGCGAATGAGACTCTTGGTCTTTGGATTGTGTCCCTTTGATATCTCCTCGATTGGTCGAGCGACTTGTCAGGCTCGGATGCGGGCTATTCTCCTTGGTTCAGTAAGCTCATCTTCGATGTGGGCAGCATTATCAATCTGGCCTGCAGCACCCTCCCTAACTTTGAAATGTTTTTTAAAGTTGAAGGTGATGTTAATGGAATAGGGGTTGGTGTTGCTCCTTCTCAAAAGAAGAGGCTAGTTACTTATTTTAGTGAAAAATTAAATGAATCTCGACAAAAGTAGTCAACATATGACAAGGAATTTTATGTGGTTGTTAAAGCTATGAAGCATTGGGAGCATTATTTAATAAAGCATGATTTCATCTTATACTCTAATCATCAAGCTTTTAGATATCATTACATTCAGCAGTGAATTAGCAATAATATGCATGCTTGATGGTTTAGTTTCCTACAAAAGTTTCCTTTCAAGTTATTTTACAAAGCTAGCTAGTAAAATAAAATAGCTAATGCCTTAAGTAGAAAATCATCACTACTAATGACATTAAGTAGTAAGATAATGGGGTTTGAATCTCTCCACAAATTGTATAAGCATGATGAAGACTTTGCTACCATTTAGGAGAAGTGCGATCAAAGGCAATCGCCAGATGATTTTCACATTCTTAATGGCTATTTAATGCATGAAAAATAGTTATGTATTCCTCAATCTTCTTTAAGGAAGAACATTATGTGTGATCTACATGGATGTGATTTTGCAAGTCATCTTGGACATGACAAGACAATTACTGTTGTTCAAAAGTGATATTATTAGCCACAACTAAAAAGGGATGTTGGCAAATTTGTCCAACAATGTTATATTTGTTAAACAGTCAAAGGCTAGTTACAAAATATAGGATTGTATTTGCCTTTAACTATTCCAAACAATATTTGGGAGGACTTATTCATGGATTTTGTTTTATGATTACCTCATACCTAACATGGTATGTACTCTGTATTTGTTGTTGACAGGTTCTCTAAAATGGGTGATTTTATTTCTTGTAAAAAGACCTTTGATACCTCAAGTATAGCTTGATTATTTTTTAAAGAGGTAATACACTTACATGGAGTGCCTAAATCTATCACTTCTGACCATGATACAAAGTTTCTCAATCACTTTTAGATCACTTTATGGAAGCTATTTGATTCATCTTTGAAATTTAGCAGTAGAACTCACCCCTAAATAGATGGTCAGACTTAATCACTTAATAGGACCTTAGACAATCTTATTTGAAGTATTTATAGAGATAAGTCAAAGTAATGGGACTTTGCCTTAACTCAAGCTGATTTTGCATATAACAATGTAATACACAACACTATAAGGACGTTTCCTTTTTGCATTGTTTATACTAAATGTCCATAATATTATCTAGATTTGGTTAAACTTCCTGGAGTCCTAGTTGAAAATCTTGCAAAACAAGTGCAATCTATCCAAGCTGAGGTGAAACAAAAGTTAGAGGTCATCAATAAGAAATACAAAAGGATTGCTGACAAACATCAAAAGAGCAAGTTGTTTAAAGAAAATGACCAAGTAATAGTGTTCTTTCATAAGGAGCAGTTTCCTATTAGTTCCTACAACAAGTTGCAGTTTAAAAAGTATGATCCTTATCAAGTGTCAAAGAAAATTAATGACAATGTATATGTAATTGATCTACTTCCAGAATAGGAAATTTCAAGAACTTTCAATGTTGTAGATATTTATCCATTTTATTTAAGAAATAAGCCTCTTTATCTAAACCCAAATTTAAACTCAAGGACAAGTTTCTCTCAAGTGAAGGGGAATGACATAGAATAGGTAGCCCAAATCTTTATAAACCAAATAGACTATCAAAAGCCCAAAGGAAAATTCCAAAAGTTTTGACTCTTGCATATAATTTTACTATTTAAGAATGTTATTTTACTATACAGGATCAATTTTACTATTGAGAATATCATTTTACTTTTTAGGATATTGTTTTACCATTCAGACTCCTATGGAATTATTTAGGAAAATTTTATTTTCTCTTTTTAAAATATTTCTTGTTTAATTAGATATTATTCTAATTAGTTATTAAAGTATTTTTCTTATTTAGGTTAGAGTATTTTCCCAATTAATTAGCCAATTTTGCCTATAATGTAAGTCTAAGAGACTAAAGCATTTAGAAAATTACATATTAATAAAGTATTTGTCTTATTTCTTTCTTTTTAAAAAATATTATTCTCTTAGGCTTAATTGAAGTATTAGCCTTATTCTAAACGTTGTACCACAAACTAAGGAGGACACAATTAAATGAACAATTGCATATGTGTATGCATAATTTATGGGATTTGTAGGAAGTTACATGTTGGATTTTATAGAGGCAAAGCAAAAAAATACTCATAAGAAGGAACAATAAGAATATAAAGTAAAAATGTTGTACTACTTCTTCATTCAATGCATCTTTCTTAAATACAAAAAGATTTTAACAAAAAACTAGAATGGTTGCTAATTACAAGGCCTAATCTTCCTATTAATTAGCTATAAAAAAAAACCACTAACACATAACTAGCTTCTTAAAAATTTGGTCAAAGATGGCATATTCAGTTTGACCACTTACTACAAACATCTCATTTTTCATCATATAATAGTAGTTTTTGTCTACATGATGTAGCTGATGACACATTCATAAAACACTCTTCCTTGCCCTAATAGCTACAAAGGCTTAGTTGGTTCTTAGAGTTTTAAATCTAGTGTTGGATAGGGTTATGGTTAACACATTTGTAATTTAATCCTTAATTCTATAATAAAGCAAATTGACTTCACCTTCTTTTTACACTTCTCATAAGAAATAAACTTGATCTAAAATGTTTAGCCTTGTCATAGAGAATAGGATTATTTGAGATTGAAATTGTAGCATTGTTATCTATATGAATCTATGTTAGTTTATTCTCTTCTATGTGTAAGTCTAGGAGCATCTTCCTAAGCCAAAGTGCTTGATTCACAATAGCTATGGCTATAATATATTTAACCTTAGTTATGCTCTAAGCTATCACTTCTTACTTCTTTAGGCACCATAAAAACATTTTTTATCCAAAGTTGAAACAAAAGCCTATTATGTTTTTCATATCATTAATTGAATTTGTCCAATCACTATTAAAATAATCATAGAGTTTAAAATCTTAATAGTAGAAATATTTGATACCATAATTTATGGTGCCTTCAATATATTTGACAATCCTTTAAGTAACTTGAATGTGCACTTCATTGGCATAATGCATGAATGGGGAGAGCAAACTCACTACAAACATAATGTTTGGTTTGATGTTGTAAGATATATCAAACAACCAATCAAATTTCTATATTAACCTTCATTAATTTTGTGCAATTCATCATTTTTACTAAATTTCTCTTTTTGATTCATTAGAGTATTTGTACATTTGTAATCCTTCATATGAAATTTCTTAAGTATTTCCCCTTCATATTTTTTTTGGTATATAATGACTCCATCATGATTTTGCTTCACCTTTATTCCCAAAAAGCAAGACATTAATCTAATGTCTATCATATTAAATACTTTGACCATTTTAACCTTAAACTCCTTTATCAGTTCATCATTATGTCATTAGTATAAATACAAATTATGATCAAATTAGCATCAGTTTCTTTTACATATAACATAGCTTCAATTAGGCATATAACAAAGCCAAGACCTAATAGGTGTTTATTAATCTTGTTGTACTAGGTCCTAAGAGCTTATTTTAGGCCATATACGACCATTTTTAACAAATAGACCTTCTCCTCTTGTCCTTTAACTTAGAAAATTTCTTGCTACTCTACAAAGATTTATTCTTGCAAAATAACCATTATATATGCAAATTTCCCATCTAGTTGGTAAACCTTCTATCCTTTTTATACTGCTAAAGCAAAAGGCATTTTGATTGTATCAATTCATGTTACTAGAGCAGAATTTAAAAAAAATATACTCTAAACACTTGAGTATATCCTTTCACAACAAATCTAACTTTACATTTATTTATAAAACCATTTGTATTGAGTTTGGTTCTATAAACACATTTAACAGCTATAAGCCTTTTGTGTTAAGGTTTGCCCACTAGCTCCTAAATGTCTTTTTTTTTTCAATCATTATGAGCTCTTTTATTGCTTTAATCTTTATAATCTTGTACCTTTGATTGGTACTTTATTTATGACATCCTTGGGATTTGGTAAAACTCTGAGAGTTGCTCCTTTTTTTTTTTTTTTGACTCCTAGTTCCATTGTTTATCCTTTATGAACTTCACATTTCTACTCACAAGAATTTTTCCATTTTATAGTCAAAAAATTTTGTAAGCCTCAGATAAGCTATTATATCCAATAAAGATTTTGGTTTTGCCTTATTATCTAGTTTTTTTCATTTTATTTGTAGCATATAATAAAAACATAGGCAACCAAACGTTTTGAAATGTTGCAAGTTTGGTTTATGACCAAACAATGTTTTAAATTAAGTTCTCTTTTGTAGAATTCTGGTTGGCAATTTGTTTAATAAAAAGACTATTGTGTTTATAGCTTTTTGCCCATAATTTCTTTGGTAGCTCCTTTTCATACAATATACAAGTTCTCATTTAGTCCTGTTTTTTCTTTTACTTACTTTGTTTTGTTATGAAGTATAAGATGTTGTAAATTGGTGCACAATACCAACATCTTTATAAAATTTGTTAAATCTATCAAAAATATATTCTTTCCCATTATTTGATCTTATTACTTGCATTCTGAAATCACTTTGATTCTCTACCCATACTTTAAATTTGCAAAATATAGTAGTAACCTTAGATTTGAATTTAAGAGAATAAATTCAACAAAATGTGGTATAATCATCAATGAATGCAATATAGTACTTATTGTCACTTAAAGATGATTTTTTGAGGTTTTCAATATTTGTATGAACCAATTAAAGTTTGTGTGTTGCTTTTTATGCAATTTAAGGGTAGGGACTTTTAATAGTATAAGATGTTAATATATAGACATGTAGAGGATCAATTTTCTCCTAAAATCAAATCTTATAATTAGTCTTATAATCATCTTTATATTAAAATAATTATATTTACCAAGCATACATACCATACATACATAACAATATATTTGTTGAGCCTATCTTTAATGGCTAGTGTTGGATTTGTTGTCAACACCATCTTACATGATTAAATATGTTAATTTGATATTATGATTGTCGTTGAGATGTAGTGAGGTCTTCAAGAGAAACTGGTGATGATAGGTAAACCTTGGCATTGAGGAGCCAACATTGATTGTGACCCTAAATTTTAAGGGTTAAGATTGACTATTGACTTTAAATTTTAAGAAGTCAATGTTGATTATTGACCTTAAATTTTAATAATCAAATCTAACCTTAATCTTAAGGCTCTATAAATACCCCTATACATCTTGCAAGAAAATTGAGAAAGGCAGCCAAAGAGAGAGGTGAACGACAAACCTAGAGAAAATGGGAGGTGAACCGTAAAGAGGAGGTAGCCACCAAACAATGTGTAGCCAACCAAGGAGGAAAGAAACAAAGCAAGGTAGCTGGCCACCCACACTAGCAAATCTTCACCAAGATAGTCATTGCATTAGCAAGCCCTCACAAAGGTAATAGCAGCAGTTGGCCACCACACCAGCACATCCAAGAGGCTTCCCTATATTAATAGCATATCCAAGAGGCTTCCCTACACTAGTAACATGTCCAAGAGGCTTCCTTATACCAACAACACATCCCTATATATCCAAGAGGGTATACTAGCAGTAGTAGCACATCCCAACACGTCAGGAGGCTTCCTAACAACAACAACACATTCAAGAGGCTTCCCAGTAGCAACAGCACATCCAGGAGGATATACCTGCACTAACAAACATCACCAAGGTAGCAGCATCAGTAAACATCACTAAGGCAACAACCACACTAGCAAACCAACAAACCAGCCAAGGAAGACAAACCAAAAGGAGGTAGAAGCAGTGTGTAAGTCTAGTAAGAGGTGGAGCACAATACAAGGGTCCTGCACTAGCAACCAACATGTAGCAGCAGGTAGTGCACCAACAAACAACAACAGTGCATAGGGATAGTAGCAGTAGCACAATAAAATAGTTGTAATATGTAGAGAGAGTAGCAGTGGTTCAAGAAGACAGCTACAGTGCACAGGGATAGCAGTAGTAGCGCGAGAAAATAGCTGCAACGCACAGGGATAGCAACAATGGCAAAAGAAAATAACTGCAGTGCATGACGATAGTAGCGGCACAAGGAGACAACTACAGTGTGCAAGGATATCACCAATGGCACAAGCAGATAGTAGTAGTGCAAGTTGATAATAGCAATGACATTAGTAAACAGTTGCAATATAGGCTGATAGTAGCAACAATGTGAGTAGATAGCAACAGTACACAGAGAGCGCAAATAGCGAGCATAGTGCTCACAAACAGTAGGTATAAAGCACGTGGACAATAGGCACAAAAAGCGCAAACAGTAGGCACAGTACGTGTAGATAGTAGGCACCAACGACAGTGCATATAGACAGTATTAAATAGTGCATGCAGATAGTAGAGAACAAACGCAGCAAAGCATATGAACAACATTAACAGTGCAAGTGGTTAACAGTGGCAATGCTCAAGGACAACATTAGCAGTGCATGCAAACGGTGATAGTAGCCCGTGCAAATGTAAACAACAATAATAGCGTGTGTGAGCAATAATAGTAACATGTGTAGGCAGTGACAGCAATGCATGCAAGCAATAATAGCAAAAGGTCCAGTAGCTTGCAGAAGAAGAGGAGGAAATGTACTTGGTAAAAGGTCAGGTAGCTTGTAGCAACTGAGAAGAAAGCATGCCCAGTAGTAGGTCTAGCAGCTTGTAGTAGTGAAAGGAGAAAGCGTGCCTAGCAGTAAGTCTGATGGTTTGCAATAACTAAGGAGAAAATATGCCCGGTAATAGATGAGAGATCCTGCCAAAGCAACAGGTGAGGCAGCACTGGTAGCGGGTGAGACAACAACAGCAATGAAGGAAGGAGAATATCCATAGTCTGCTCTAGTAGTTTATACACATTAAGTGATCGTTCTCTAAGAAAGTTTTTATCACAAAATCTTAATAAACATGTTGAAAAAGGGTAGGATACCCTTGAAGTGATCGGGAGATTATTATAAGTGGTGAAAAAGTGATCCTTCCACAACCAAATTGTATCCCTTGATAATAAGAGTAAATTATATGATTTAGAAAGGATCCTATCACATCGTGAATGTAGCTCATACATTGTGGGTAAACCATGTAAAAATTGTCGTGTGTGCTTATGCATTGATTTATATTCTTACGATCATACTTACATAAAGGAGAAATATAAAAATTAAATCATTAACTCTAACAAGCCACATAGGTTAAATCTAGATCGATTTGTAAAAAGAGAATCTCTCACACCAATTCACCCTCCCTCTTAGTGTGAAACTTTAAATGGTCTTCATTAATATTGATCTATTATACTTACAACAATTTTCCTCAAATTAAATTGTAGATTTTAATCATGCACAACTTGCTACAAATATAGTCAATTGTAGGACCATTTAAATTTTTTGTGAAAATATCACCTAAATGTTTTATAGTTGAGATATGACTAGAAGAAATGAGATTTTGTTAAATATTTTCACGAATGAAGTGACAATCAAATTTGATGTATTTAATTGTTTAGTAAAAAGCTAGATTTGTTGTAATGTGAAAAGTAGCTTGATTGCCATACTATAGTTTCATAGATGTTGAATTTCCAATTTCATTCTCACATAATAATTGATATATCCACAATAACTTATGCTATATCTCTATACTTTGTCTTTCACTAAATTAAGATATTGTACTTTGCTTCTTACTGTTACAAGATATCAAATTTCTTCAAACAAAAATACAATATAGTAAATTATTTGGAACCTGTTCAATCTACATTTGAGAAACACTTAACATAAGTATGACTATGATTACTATATAATAGACCACATCTTAGAACTCCTTTTAGATAACATAAAATCTATTCTGAAGTTGCCTAGTGTGTATGTTGTGGAGAAAACATAAACTGATTCATAACATTAATGGGATATACAATTCCAGGGCAAATCATTGTAAAATAATTCAATTTTTCAATTAATCTCCAATACTTCTTAATGTATATAAATAATTCTCCATCATTCACTATAAGTTGCTTGTTGGTAAACATAGGAGTACTACAAGATTTCGCCCTCAACTTTTTAGGTTTTTGTAAAAAATCAAGGATATACTTTTCTTTAGGATAAAAAGATAGCCTTTTTTCTCCTTACAATTTTAATGTCCAAAAAATATTTTAATACATCTATGCCTTTTGTTTAAAGGAAAGACCTAAGTGTTGAGATACATGGAATGATATTTTCTATTATTACAATATCATTAACGTAAACACCAACTAAATACTATCAATTTCAAATTGTGGATAAAACATAAAGTTATCACAATTACTCTTCTTCGTAACAAACTTTTAAACTATATCACTAAATTTATCAAACCAAACACAAGGAATTTGTTTCAACTCATATAAAGATTTTTGAAATCGACAAAACTTACTAGACTTCCTTTAAGCAACAAACATAAGTGGTTATTCCATATATACTTCTTCTTGTAATTCACCATGTATAAAGACATTTTTAACTTCTAATTGGTATAAATGCCAATTATAAATAGTACTGAGTGAGATAAATAATTTTGCATAAGTGTAGCCATTAGAGAAAAGGTTTTAGAATAATCTACCCTATATATTTGAACATACCTTTTGACAATAAATTTGGCTTTAAGATAATCCATAAAATCATCAAAATTAGCTTTAACTACAAATATCCTTTTGTAACCAATAGTTTGCTTACCATCTAGTAGATGTGTTAATTCCCAAGTACCATTATGATCTAAAGTCATCATCTCTTTCTCTATCGCAACTCCTCAACTAAGATGAGATAAAGCCTTAACTACTTAGGAATAGAAACTGAATTTAGAGAAAAAAAAATAAAGTAACAAAAAGGAGACAATATATGTCCATAAGACCCAAAGGTAGAAATTATTTGAATGCATATTTATGTATCTTTTCAAGAAAAATAAAAAGATCAACACTAGAATCTATAAAAGGAGAAGCCAATGAAGGACATGAATTATGATATAGAGTTTGATGAGAATACGTATAAATAATAGGTGGCTTGAAAAGCTCACTGAAGCCAATAGTAGTTGTTACATTGTAAACTAGAAGATCATTTTCCTCCCCCTCACTACCATATATATGAGAGTTAGGAAAGAATAGAGTAGTTTCAAAAAATGTAACATTAGTAGAGATTAAATAATGACTTCATTTAGGAGTGTAACACCAATATCCTTTTTAAAGATAAGAATACTCTAAAAAAAACACACTTAAGGGATTTGGGATTTAATTTAGACACATGAGAATGAACATTATAAATAAAATAATACATTTAAAATATGTGATTCAATTAGAAATAATGAATGAGAGAGAAATAAAATAAAGTAAAGAATATCATCATTAAGAAGTAATAAAGGGAAACGATTAATTATGAAATAAGTTATGGAAATAGCATTAGTCCAAAATTGCTAAAGGACCTTTATTCAAAAAAGAAATGCTTTGGCAATTTCTATTTAAAGGACTATTTTTTCATTTTGCAATATCATTTAGAGTGATGATAACCTTTTTAGGTCTTATACTAAGAAAGGGGTGAATCTGTATGAAATATGCACTTTTTACAAATTGATCCAGATTTAATCTCCATGACTTATTAGAGCTGATGATCTAATTCTTTATCTTTCTCCTTTATGTAAGTGCAACCATATGAATATAAATCAATGCACAAGCACCTAATTACACATGACAATTTTACATTGTTTACCCATAATGTGTGAGCTATGTCCACAGTATGATATGATTACTCCTAAATCACATAATCTAGTCTTGTTATCAAGGCATATAGTTTGGTTATAAAAGGATCGCTCTTTAACTACTTATGGAAGGATCACTTCTTAACCACTTATAATGATCTCCTGATCACGCCAAGGGTATCCCACTCCTTTTCAACAAATTTATCAAGAGTTTATAGTGAAACCTTTCCTAGAAAATGATCACTCAATGTGTACAAACTATTAGTGCAGAATATGGATTTTCTCCTTCCTCACTAGCAGTCTTTACTCAAACTTTGCCAATCTCTTCTTTGCAGGTTATCTCTGCTCCTATTACCGATGTTACCTTACCTACTGCCTCAACAGGATCTCTCCTCTGCTATCGATGTTGTCTCCCCTACAGCTTTGGTAGGTTCTCTCTTCCTACTACTGGTGCTACCTCCTTTGGCTTAGGCAGATTCTTTTCCTTTGCTGTTAGTGATGTCTCCCCTATAGTCTTTGTAGGTTGCCTCCTCTATTGCTACAAGCAACTAAAACAACTATCGAGCAAGTCTTCTCCTCTGTTACTGCTGTAAGTTATCGGTCTTGCTATTGGGACACGTTTTCTGCTCTGCTACTGCAAGCTGCTGAACTTGTTGTCGAGTACATTTCCTCCTCTATTATTGCAAGTTGTCGAATGTGCTATCAGGACAAGTTTTCTCCTTTGCTGTTACTATTTGCAAGCACTACTATTATTGTTTGCATTCGCTGCTATTATTGCTTGCACATTCTTATATTATTGTTTGTACCCACTGCCATTGCTGTTCACACACATTACTATTGTTTGCTCACGTTTTTGCTACTGTTAACACGTGTTGTGAGAGGATATACTATCCACGTGCACTGCGACTGTTGTCAGTCCCTCCGACTGCTGTCAATCCCTCCTAGGCGTGCTACTAGTGTAGGGTTGCCTTTTAAATGTGCTTCTGCAAGACCTATTACTACACATTTTGATTTTTTTCTTGATGCCTGGACTTGTTACTTCACTTTCTACAAGGGGTTGCTCATTCTCAAACTTGTTGTTGTACGACCTACTACTACACATTTTGAATTTTTGCTTAATGCTCAAACTTGCTACTGCACAACTTGCTGCTGCACTTTCAGTAGGTGGCTACTGATTCGCAAACCTGCTATTGTACGTTTTATTTTTCTACTTGATTCCTGGGCATGCTTTTGCTGCTGTGAAGCCTTTTGGGTTGCTGCTGATCTATTAGAAAGCCTCCTAGGTATGCAGGGATCTCTATTGTTGCTAGAGAGTCTCTTAGTTTGCTAGTGTAGTCACCTTCTACTGCTACTACATTCTTGCTTGTTGATGCAAGCACCTCCCACTTCTAGTGCTTTCCTACTGGTGCTATTAGTGTAAGGACCTTTTACCAATGCTACTGGTGATGGCATAGGTTACTAGATTACTACTGGTTCTAGTGTAGGCTCTCAGATTGTCTCTTTTGCTACAGGAACTTCTGATATGTCTCCCTTGTTATAGGACCTATTTATTTGTCTTCCTTGTTGTAGGACTTGCTGGTGGATACGGCTAATAGCCTTGTGATGGTAGGCTACTGCAATCAAGCTTGTGATCCCAACTGTTGCAATCCTTGCTGCCTCTCTCTCCCTTTTAGCCAACTACAGCAATTAGGTTTTTGTATACCTAGCTACTACACCTCTCCTTCGTATGGCTATTGCACATCTCACCCTCCTTAAGGTAGCTATTGCAAGTCTTCTCCTTTGGTTTAGTGTGACTGCCTCCTTCTTTGATAATTGTTGTCACCTCTTCCATGGACAGCTGTTGCTATAAATCCCTTAGATGGCTACTATACTTTCCTTGGTCAGCTGTACCTCCCTTAGTGTCTGCCTCTCTCTCTTTATTGCTTAACCTCACTTTGGCCGCCTTTCTTTTCAATTTGCTATTCTCTCCTTATGGTTGGTCATTCTCTCTTATTTTTCTACAATTGATTGTTCTCTCTTTTAACCCACACACATAACCTTGTAAGATGCATAAGGGTATTTATAAAGCCTTGAGATTAGGGTTACATGTTCATTAATGGTCGTCGTTGATTCCTAAAGGTTGCCCTACAATCAATGGCCAAATTTGAGTCTTAAAATTTAGGGTCAATGGTTAACATTGACCTCCTAAAATTCAGGGTTAATGGTCAACAGTAAATAGTCAATCTTGACCTTTGAAATTGATAAGGGACTGAACCCTAACTCCACCACAAAAGCTAATTCAAGAATGAAAGGTTGACCCAATCCTTATAAACCGCCCAAAGACCCCCTCAGGAACTGATGTGGGACATATCATTCCTGACCCCTTTAAACTACATATCCCCATATTGCCTTAGTTGGCGATCGACAAAATGTGCTACCGTAGTCAGCAATCGGCACGGTGGCGGGGAACCTTTGTACATGCGCCAATTGACCCTCTAAGGTTTGGCTTTGATACCATCTGATAAAGGATTAAACCTTAACTCCACCACAAAAGCTAGCTCACGAATAGAGGGTTGACCCAACCCTTATAAACAGCCCAAAGACCCCCTTAGGATGAGAATTATAATAAAATTTTTCTTGTTTGGCAATAAACTAATAAAGTTTGATGTTACACCATTCTAAGTACATTATTTAATGATATTTTTATGTCTATTGTTCTTCATTAAAAAAAAAATAAATATGAAAAAAGAGAACAAAAAATATGGCAAAGGATACTAGTACACAAAACTTTATTATTACTAACCATTTGCAGTTTTAGATATCCAATGAAAAGAGTGTTCAAGACCAAATCAATAAATGCTAGAAGCTATTAAACAACATAAAAAATGAGAACATCAAACTACCAAAGGAGTATATAGCAAGCTATCTCATTAAAATGTTTCCATAGCCTTGGAATGATTATAAGTAACAACTCAAATACAAAAGGAAGCACTTATCATTGAATGACGCAATTATGTGTATCTTGATTGAGAAAAAGAATAGAATTCAAACAAGTAAAGCAAAGGTTTGTGAATCAAAGGAAAATGTGGTGGAACAAAAGAGAGGAGACAAAAGTCATTACAGTCATTATTACCATTATAGCAAAAAAAAAAAAGAAAAAAGTATGATAATAAGTCTTAAAAGTAAGATAGGCTCAAGACTAGTAATCTAACCTTTAAAAAGAGAGGTGTTTGCTATTTGTGTGAGAAACTAGAGCATCTTACCCCTCAATGTACGCATTAAAAAGAGAAATAACATACCTAATAAATCAAATGCAAATTTATTAAAAGTGTATATTATTGTTATTGTCATTTCTTAAGTCAATGTTGTCATAAGTTCAAAAGAGTAGGCAATAAATTTTATTGCTACAAGGCACTTTTGTAGGGACAAAAGTGCATTCACCTCTTATACACTAATAAGAAAATGGAGAAGAAAATGCCTTTATGGGAGGCTTAAAATAGCATCTATTCTAGGTAAGGGCAAAGTTCTTATTAAAATTATATATAAAAAGGTGTTATTCTTTAATAATGTACTTTATATTCCAAAGATTTACATTATTTGGTTTTTATATCCCTATTAGAAAATGTTGGACTAAAGGTCTCTTTTTAGTTTAACAAATTGGTCATGACCAAAAATAATGTATTTATGGGAAAAAATAGTATAACTAGCAACTTTTTATTCTTAATACACATAATGTTATTAATAATGTATCTACTTCTTTTTCCTACATTGTTGATTCCTATAATTTGTAGCATGCTAAATTAGGATAAATGAGTTATTCTTATGTTAGAACAATGAAACAACTTGGTTTATCTAAAATTTACATAGTGATGTGAATAAGTGTGAGGTATGTGTTAAGACTAAGTCAATCAAGAAAATTTGGAAATCATTTCATAAAGAAATTGAACTTTTTAAATTAGTGCATTTAGATTTGGATGATTTAAAGAGTAATATGCTAGAAAAGGCGAACATTTTTATGTGACTTTATTAATGATTGTTTTAGATATATAAAGGTTTTTTGCTAAGAGATAAGGATAAGGTGTGTGATATACTTATTAAATAAAAGAGTGAAATAGAAAACTAATTAAACAAGAAAATTAAGAGACTCAAGTTAGATAGAAGAGGAGAGTATAGTTCATAATTGTTGTTAGATATTTGTAAAAAGAAGGGTACTACACATGAAGTCATACCTCTTTATTTACTTGAATCAAATGGAGTAATAGAGTGAAAAAATAAAAATTTGAAAGATATAGTGAATGTTATACTTTTCAACTCAAGGATACCTAAAAATAATTAATGGCAAGAGACAATACTTTATGTAAGTTACATACAGAATAAAATCTTTTATAAAAAAAACTAGAAAAACAACATATAAGTTATGAAAAGAATACTCTTTTAGTTTGACTTATTTAAAAGTGTAAGGGTGTTTGTAAAGGTTTTTTGGCTTGAACTAAAGAAAAGGAAAATAGATTCTAATATTTTAGATTGCATGTTTATGGTTATGCAAAACATAACATTTTATATTATTTTTTTATTTTTAAGAGTGATGTTCTTAGGTCTAATACTCTCATTAAAATTAAAAATGTAGAGTTTTTTAAACATATATTTTCAATGAGAAAAGATTGAATATCATCATTTGTCTCTAAAGTTAAGCTAAAGAGGGAGTCTAATAATGCTCCTTCTAAACTTGAGTTAAAATAAAGCAATACAAAGAAAAGAAAAAAAGTTTAAAGATAACTTTTGTATTGTTTTAATGAATAATTATCCCTTTACATACATTAAATTAATATCTTCTAGTAATGTTAGTTTGTGGTTAGAAATTAAATAGAGTGAAATAGGTTCTTTAATATAAAATGACATATAGAAACTAGGCACATAAAAACTAGTAGATTTACTTGCAGGTGCCAACCCATATGGTGCAAATGGATTATTAAAAAGAAATATACATCAAGTGGATTTATTAATAAATACAAAATCAAATTTATAGCAAAGGGGTATATATAAAAGAAGAATGATTATTTTGACACATTCGTTCTTATTACTAGAATTGCATCTATTAAAGTGCTTATTGTATTGACATTTGTTTATAATCTTTTTGTTCTTTAAATGGATTCAAAATTGTATTTTTATATAGTGATCTTATTGAAGAGATTCACATGTTACAACTTAAAGGTTGTTTAGTTATTAGTTAAAAGAAAAAGGTCTATAGGCTTCTTAAATTTCTATATAAGTTGAAATAAGCATCTAAATAATGACATAAAAAGTTTAATAATGTCTTGATGTTTAATGATTTTTTTTATCATTAGTATTTATAATTGAAATTATATAAAATTTAAAAATTATACTTGTGTTATTATATATTTGTATGTTAATGACATACTCATGTTTAGCTCTAATATGAAACTAATAACTAGTACAAAGTCATTACTTGCATTATATTTTAACATGAAGGATTTAGAAAAGCAAATGTCATTCTAGGAGTGAAGATCACTAAAACTTATGATGGTATTTTTCTTTCATAAAAGTATTATATTGGGAAAATTCATTAAACATTTGAATATTTTGATGTTAAATTGGTCTATACTCCTTATGATACATTTATAACTTATTGAAAATACTAGTAAATGTGTATCTTAATCTAGATATGTATAAATTATTGGTAGTTGATGCATTTAATAAATTACACATATCTTGATATTACTTATGTAGTATGTAAACTAAGTAAATATATATATATATATATATATGATTGAAACTATGATCATTGAAATGAGTTGGTAAGGATCATAAATATTTAAGAGATACTATGAACTATGGTATATTTATAGTATATTTTTCACTTTACTAAAAGGGTATAGTGATACTAATTGTATCTCTAATTTAAATGAGATAAAATCTACAAATGATTATATATTTACCCTTAAAGGTAGAACTATGGTTTGGAAGTCTACCAAGTAAATGATTATTGCCTAGTCTACCATGGAATTCAAGTTTATAGTCTTAGTGATGGCTAACATAGAGGTTGATTGGTTAAGGAATTTCCTAATGAATATACCATTATAGGTGAAACTGACATAATTAATGTCAATGTATTGATAGCTAAGTCATTATTACATATGCAAAAAGCAAATCACATAATAGGAAAACAAATATATTTATCTGAGATATGGATTAGTAAAATAATTGTTATATAATAGAATAATATCACTTTACCTTGTAAAGTTAGAAATGAATTTGATTAATACTTTAACTAAACCACTAGGTAAAAAGTTCTTATCACTTTTAATTATACTTTATAAGTATTAGTCTTATATAACAAGTCTCTTTAAAGTAAAGTACTATCAAAATTATATGATAGAAGATTCTTTAAAGTAGATTCATATAAGTAATAACAATCAATAATTGACTTTATGTGCACTATTAAAATTATAAATCTCTTTCTATGGTATATATAGTGTAATAATTCCAATGTTTAAGATTAAATTATAATTTTAATAAATTTTATAACCTTTATGAGTGGTGTATTATATGAAAACACATTTGATAAATTTAGCTATATGAAAGTAAAGTAGGTTTGCTCATATGATATTCTAGACAAAATATTTAGGGTTTTAATGAGAATAAACCATATATACGTATGACCTTATAGCACCCAACCACTTTAAATAGTACTATGTCAAAGAATATAATATAGAAACAAATTCACTAAGGTTCATTAAGAAGTTACAGTTTATACAAATTCTTATTTTACAATTCTTCTGAATATCAAAATTTATATGTCATAATTTTTGGTTTATAGTTTAAATGGCACAAATGATAATGTGTTATATTCTTATTAAAACTCAATAAAGTACAACCTTTTAAAATATGAAAGGGGATGTTGGAAATAAGGTTATTTTAAAAGACTTTTATCTTATATTAGAAATGAAAATCTTGTTTCACATGTTCTATAAAATAGTGTTTGTCTTATAACTTGAAAAGTAAAAACTTAAATAAGATTTCCCGCATATGTGAATGGTCTAATTATTGAAAACACAATCTTAACAACATAGGTGACCTATTGCGAACCCACACCCCTTAACATAAAACCTTTTTGAAACATTTCAGATTGTCTTAGTCAAGCTAACTATTTTGACCAACCATTTTTAATTATTGAAAAACTAGTTGTTACAATTTTTATTTTCATTCTTAATATTTATTAGCTATAACTACCAACCATTACTTTTATTCTCAATATTCATATTTATAAAATATTAAACTAGAAGTAATATAAAAAGTGCTTCTTGTTTCTAAAATAATAAGCATTTTCTCTTTCTTTTTACACTTTGATTATTAAAATTATTGGGTTTAATAGGTTTGTGTTATTTTTATTACCCTACTTAGAAAGAGTACATTAGTAAAAAGATTTATTGTATCTTGTGAAAATAGTTGTTATAATCTATCATGCTATGATAATTTGTCTATAGGGCAAAATTATCTTCAAAAGTAATGTTTTTGTATGTTTCAAATTGAAATCCTTTTTTTCATACTTATTTATTTTGCATTTATTTGTAATCTATTATTGTATTTTTGGCTAATGAGTTCTTATACTTCCTTTTGGCACAATGTTTGGCTCGATGATAGGCCAATTGCCATCACTGTCCCTAACTTATTTGCTGCCTACGTATCTCACAATGCAGCAGTATCTGATTTTTTCAAATGGAAAGCAAACCAAGGTGTGTGGATACTGCCTTATGCCGTCAATTTGTGTGACATCGCTGCTAGATATGATATGGAGCTTCAAAATTCTCTAAATAACACCAATATTCGTTGTCGTTTCGATAGGCTTAACAAGGTTATTTGTAAGCCCTCTTCTTCAAAAGAATTATCGGTTAGGAACTTCTATGAGAGTTTAATGCAATCCGCCAGAGTATCCCATTCGGAGCTTTTTCCTACCAAAGTCATTTGTAAGAGTGCATTCCTTCGAAAGTCTCTGTTTTACTTCTCCTGGCTGCAAGGGATAGGTTTCTTACTATCCCTAACTTATGTAAACGGGCTGGTTCCTAATTAACATGTGTTCTTTGTGCTGGGATAACAATGAAGATTCAAATCACTTGATGCTTCATTGTAAGTTTGCTAGGAACATCTGGCAGGTGTTTTTGAGTTGTTTATGCTGATACGCCACTTTTCCTTATTTAGTGGCAGATCCATTCCATTATTGAGAATATCAACCCAAGTCTTGGCTTTCTAATAGATTTAGACTCGTGATTCCTGCTTCTATTTGTTGGCATTTACGAAAAATGAGAAACAATAGAATTTTAAAGAGTAAGGCTGCTAGTGAAAAACTAGCCATGTTAGATTGAGGCTCATTAAATATTCTCTCGCCTCTTTATATACTAGCTTGATGAATTAATTTGGGGCTGAAAATCTTTTGAGATCTTTGTATTCTTTTTGGCTCAAGCAATAAACTATTCACTTGTCAAAGACAAATTTTACCGTATCTTACAAATTAGACAACTAATATTAATTAAAAAATAATCTTTGATATGCATTCTTTTATGCACAAATTTTAGTTTTCTTTGTTTTTTTTTTTTAAAGCTTGCATAATTGGATTTTAAAATCTGTCAACCTAAGAAATAGTTTTTAACGAGAAATTATAAACTTGTATAATGCCTAGATCCAATCTTATATATATATATATATTAATTGAATTTTGAATCCAAGAGACCACTTGTTTAAAATCCTAAACACCATGACAATTTCTTTCCCGTGAATCAAGAAAAAAATGTAATTAATTTGTTTGGTGGGGTAACCTAATTTATTGTAATGCCCAGCATCATTCCGGGGGGTTTGACTCATGCGTACGTGCATAACGAAGCATGAAAATTTTATCTAGAGGACAATAATATGGCTATGCAAAGAAAAATATTTAGTTGAACATTCTAATTCAATATGGAAGAATTGCGTAACGTTCTAATTAGTTAAAAAGTCTGGGGCCTCGCCATCAAATTTTATCAACCTGTATTAGGTCTCCTTTGTTTTCTTTTCTTTTGAAAGAAAAGGCCGTATAGAGCTGCGCATATGTCATTGTATATATCTTCTTCTTCTTCTCGCTTTTTTTTTTTTTTTTTCCATTGGGTCCAAGCAATTGTATACATCTTCTTCTCTAAAAACATCACAGCATAAAGTGTATAACTGGAATTAGTGAAGAATTTCACCTTCATAAACTGTTGAATCAGAAAAGCTTTCCAGACGAACCTGATCTAGCTGTCACATTATTTTAAAGGCATGAATGACAAGTGAAATATCTTTTACGTATGAAGATGTAAACAAACACTTATATATATATATCTAACTGTGACATAAGATTTATTATAAAGAAAAACTCTCTGAAAAGTTCAAACATGAAACAGAAGGCATTGATTTTGTTGAATATAAATTAAATGTCCGTTTTTATTAGTGCATTATTTTAATAATTTTATAGAAAAATAAAATGTCAAGAGTTAGCAGTTGCTCTTAGGGGTGATAATGGGTTTTAATTTTGATTTATGGTTAGTAATAAAATTGCTTATAATTAAGCTTATTTCAATTTTAGAAGGGCAGACTAAAACTTATAAATAAATCATTGTATTACTTGTAAAAACGATATAGAATCGAGAATAAAACATCTCTTCAGAAATTACTTTTTTTCTCCACAAGTCCATAGTTTGCAACCAACAATTTTTTTTTAACAAATTGGTATCAGAGCCGATGGGGAGTGTAATCAATAATGTGCCGCTGCCCCGATTAACGAAGGTGAACTACAAGAATTGGAGCATCCAAATGAAAGCTCTTCTCGATTCTGTGGATTGTTGGGAGGTGGTTCAAGAAGGTTTCGAAGAACCAGAATCTATTACAGGATATACGGCAGCTCAAAATAAGGCGTTAAAAGAAACGCGATCAAAATATAAGACGACATTGTACATGCTGTTCTAAGTTGTTAATGAGTCAAGCTTTGAGAAGATTGCGAGTGTGAAAACTTCAAAAGAAGCTTGGGACATCTTGGAGACTGCGTACAAAAGAGCCGACCGAGTTAAACAAGTTCGCCTTTAAACTCTTCACAACGAGTTGGAAGGCATAAAGATGAAGGAGTCGGAAGGTGTGTCCGATTACATCATGCGTGTTCAAACCATGGTGAGTCAACTCAACCGAGATGGAGAAAAATTGTCTAATGTGCGGGTCGTGGAGAAGATTTTGAGGTTGTTAACCGACAGTTTCGAGAATGTGGTATATGCAATAGAAGAGTCAAAGGATCTAGCAACGTTCACGAACGATGAGCCTGCCAGTTCCCTTATGGCACATGAATATCGTAAGAAGAAGAAGGAGGAGGAGACACATGAGTAGGCACTTCAAACCAAAGCATCGATCAATAACAAAAAGATATTCTATTCTCAAAACTTTCGAGGTAAATGGCGTAGCCATGGTGGTCAAGGAAATAGTCACGGTGGGAAAAGTCGCAATCAAAAAGGGTATCATAAGGAGAAGGGGCAATCAAACCAACAGAATTGGCATGGAAAAGGACGCAGTCGTGGAAGAGGCGGTTGGTCAAATTATTCCAACATCGAGTGCTACAAGTGTGGCAAATATGTTCATTATGTGAAGGATTGCAATTCCGATAAGTGTTACAATTATGGAAAGGTGGGGCATTTTACAAAAGAATGTCGAGTCAAGAAAAAGGTGGAAGAGACAACCAACCTAGCCACGGAAGATGATGTGAAAGAAGGTTTTCTCTTAATGGCATGTAACAAAGTCAACACTGACGACGACACGGTTGCAAGCAACCATATGTGTTGGCACGAGCATTGTTTCAAAGAGATGTGAAAGGTTGAAGCTATATTTGTATCGTTTGGAGATAGCTCGAAGGTTGATGTCAAAGGCCAAGGTACAATTTATTATTTACAAAAGGATGGTTTAGTTGGGTCAATCCAAGATGTGTATTATGTACCAGACCTCAAGAGCAACATTTTAAGTATAGGGCAACTCATGGAGAAAGGTTATTCGGTTTTTATGAAAGACCGGATATTACTATTAAAAGACAAGCAAGGGCATTCAGTCGCTCAAGTTGAAATGGGGAGAAATCGGATGTACGAACTGAATTTGAGAAGTGTACGAGAAAAATGTTTGCAAGTCAACATAGAAGACAAGGTGTCACTGCGGCATCTTCGTTATAGTCACTTACATGATGAAGGCCTAAACAAGTTAGCAAAGAAGAACATGGTGCAAGGACTATCGGACATATGTGAACATAGAAGAACATGGAATACGAGGGAAAATTTTGTGAAGAATGTGTGCTCGGAAAGCATGCGAGAATGTTGTTTCAAAAGAAGGCAGAATATAAGCAACCTCTCAAGTTGATTCATTTCGACATATGTGGACCAATCACCCTCGAATCTTTTAGTGGCAAAAGGTATTTCATTTCCTTTATTGATGATTTCTCACGAAAAACTTGGGTTTACTTTCTAAAAGAAAAATCCAAAGCGATCGAGGTGTTCAAAAATTTCAAAGTGCTGGTGCAAAAGGCAACCGGTAGACATATCAAATCTGTATGATCCGATAAAGGTGGCGAGTACCCTTCGACGGTTTTCATGGAGTATTGTGAGAGCAAGGCATAAAGCGATTTCTAACCACACCGTACTCTCCACAGCAAAACGGTGTGGCCGAGACAAAGAACCGGACCATTCTGGACATGGTTCGATCAATGCTCAAGAGCAAGAAAATGTCGAAGGAATTTTGGGTAGAAGCCAAGCAATGCACCATCTATGTTCAAAATCTGTGTCCACATGCGAAGTTGTATGATCAAACACCATAAGAGGCATGGAGCGGACAAAAACCGACAGTCTCTTATCTCAAAGTATTTGGCAGTTTGGCCTATGCACCCATGCCGGATCAGCGAAGAACAAAGTTCGAAGACAAAAGCAAAAGATATATTTTTATTGGGTATGATGAGAAAAACAATAGGATACAAGCTATTTGACCCAATAAGCAAGAAGATTCTAGTGAGCTGTGATGTATAAGTTCATGAAGCAAATGAGTGGGATTGGAATAAAGCAACAAAGGATATCATCAAAGTTGGAGAATCATCAATTGCTATATCAATAGCCATGCCAGAAAATTATGAAACTATTGATGATGAAGATGAACCTCGACAACCCAAAATGCGAAGTTTATAAGATTTGTATGATTCGACAAATGAGGTACATCTTGTATGTCTTTTGGTGGATTCTGAGAATATAAGTTTTGAACAGGAGGTGTGAGACAAGAAGTGGCAAATTGCCATGGACGAGGAGATTAAAGCAATAGATCGCAACAACACATGGGAGTTAGCAGAATTGCCGAAAGGAACTCAGCCCATTGGTGTCAAGTGGGTGTTTAAGAGAAAGATGAATGCTCAAGGGGAGATAGAAGGGTCTAAGGCGAGACTCGTAGTCAAGAGATACAAGCAAAAGGCGGGAATCGACTATAACGAGGTGTTTGCTCCCGTTGCAAGAATGGAGACAATTAGATTGCTCATTTCACACGGTTCAATTCAAATGGCCGATATTACAAATGGATGTCAAGTCGGCATTCCTGAATGGTGTGCTTGAAGAAGAAGTTTATATCGAACAACCACCCAGGTACATGAAAATCGAAGAAGAAAAGAAGGTGTTGAAATTGAAGAAGGCACTTTACAAGTTGAAGCAAGCACCGTGGACGTGGAATACTCGTATCGATGCATACTTCAAAGAGAACGGGTTCGAGCAATGTCCCTACAAACATGCCCTTTATGTGAAGAAGAGTGGAGGTAATATGTTATTTGTTGCTCTTTATGTTGATGACCTCATTTTTATGGGGAATAATAATGAAATGATATAAAATTTCAAGAGCACAATGACACGAGAATTCAAGATGACAGATTTGGGCTTTCTGAAGTTTTTCCTAGGTCTAGAGGTAAGACAAGGAAAGACAGGTATCTTTGTATCCCAAGAGGCATATAAAAAGGAGATTTTGAAGAAGTACAAGATGGAGTCTTGCAATCTGGTTTCAACACCAATGGAATCGGGTGTAAAACTCTCTAAGTTTGATGGAGGAGAATGAGTCAACGCAAGCAAATACTGGAGTTTAGTGGGAAGCCTTCGCTATCTCACATGCACAAAACCGGTCCTTGCATTAAGTGTCAGCATTGTAAGTCGGTTCATGGAAGAGCCAATTTATTCACATTTGAAGGCGTTAAAGCAAATCCTATGGTACATCTAAGGAATAATGTCACTTAGATTATTCTATACAAATGCGGCAGATTACAAGTTGGTCGAGTACTCTGACAGCGATTGGTGCGAAGACTTGGATGATCGGAAAAGCACATCGGGTTATGTGTTTTTTATTGGTGACACGATGTTTACCTGGCTTTCAAAGAAGCAACCGATCGTGACACTCTCAACATGTGAAGTTGAATATGTGGCAGCATCTTTGTGTGTACGTCATGTGATATGGCTCAGAAATTTGTTGGGCAAGTTGTAGCAACAACAACTCGGTGCGACTGTGATACGATTTGACAACAAATCAACAATTGAGTTGAGCAAGAACCTGGTGCATCATGAGAGAAGCAAGCATATTAACATTCACTTTCACTTCATCTGAGATCAAGTGAAGGGAGGAAGTGTGGAATTAGTGCACGTGGCAAGTCAGGACCAAGTCATGAATATCTTCACAAAATCGCTACCGACGATACTTCTCGACAACTGCAAAAGATTGATCAGCATGAAAGATGACATAAGCATTTAAGTTTATAGGGGAGTCTTATTTTTAATAAACATTAAATATTCGTTTTTATTAGTGTATTATTTCAGCAATTTTATAGGAAAATGAAATGTCAAGAGTCAACAATTACTCTTACGGGTGATAATGGGTTTTAATTTTGATTTATGGCTATTAATAGAATTGCCTATAATTAAGTTTATTTCAGTTTTAGAAGGGCAGACTATAACCTATAAATAAATCATTGTATTGTTTGTAAGCAGGATATAGAATCGAGAATAAAGACTCTCTTTAAAAATTATTTTTTTTCTCCACAAGTCTATCATTTGCAGTCAACAATTTTTTTTTTAACAGACTTTTCAGCTCCCTGGCTTCAACCCTCGACCAAACAAATTCCCCGCTTCTCTCATAACCTGCACACGAAATGAAGCAAATGTTCCCGATCAGCCTTATGGATGCAAAAATACACACCTTTTTCCTTTTCATTATAGGTCTATACCAACAGTATCATTAAGGTTATGATAACAATTATATTCGTACAGATAACTTCTAGATTATATTACTGGACGAAGTCTTAACAAACATCAAGCAAGCTATTTAAAGTTGAAATTTACTGGGGTGGAGTAGGATTCACCAGCATAACATGTGTTAAAATTCAAAAATGTGGTTTCATTCCCAACAAAATCTTACCATTATATCAAAGGCTTATTGCGATTGATTTTATTTTGATCCTTAAAACAAAATACACATCAGCAATAATCTCGTTTCATTTTGTCTTGATACGAAAACAAAGACCTGCTTTGATGGGGCCAGGTTATATGACAGAGCTATTACTATATAGTGTGTCAACTGGTGGATAATTTGTGCTATGTCCTTGTTTGTTCAGTTAGTGCTTAGCATGTTTATGTCGATAACAAAAAATAGCAACAACATCCATGACCAGGGAAAAATACAGCGGGACTCTGGAAACAGCAATGATCAGGATTTAGATAAACCGATAGAAAAAGAAATTAAATGAACTTACTGTTGAAATTCTACGTTAATAGATGGGGCTGAAATGTCACAAAGTAAACCAAATGCAGTTGTGGAGAGGACTATGGTAGCACCACTACCCGAAGGCCTAGAAACTGAAGTTTGCGCGCGGTCAACGATCTTAACAAGGATTGTCTGGGATGGATTCTTGCAAGCCCTAGGTGGAGCTGCACTGATGCACCTCACTTCATACATCCTCCCACAGGCTGCGCCATTGTCCCATATTCCCTCGCCCGCTGCCGCAAAGAGGTTGGTTTGTGGGAATTGTGATGGGTCACGGCCAGAACAGGCAGTTGCTGCGCGCAGTTACATAACAACGCATTAAACTAAGAACAATATATATGGAGAACTAGAAGCCTTATGGCGAACTATGTAATTGTATCAACCACGAGCTTAAACCAATTTAATCTTTTCAGCGGGCGTGGGTGGGGTGGGGTAGAGAGACTAAAGATAACCAAATCAGAAACAAGCTTTCAGTCCCATTTGATTGCATGTTTCCAATGTTTTGGAAACAATTAGGGCTGTGGAATCCCAAAGTCAATTGCCGCGAAGACCAAAGAATTTTGACTCAGTATTATCCAAAGCCCAATTATTATAATTTTTATATAATTACCTAAACGAAAACAACTTACGAGGGCTAGGGCACTTACGTATATACGGGGGTGAATAGTGAGCAGCCGTGCCAATATCGCAGTCACTGACCTGGAAGAGCATCACCAACACCAAGAGAGCTCCGAATGGCAAAGCTTGTCGAGGAATAGGCATTTTCACGTTTGCTTTACCTGCACTTCGGGGGAGGGGGGAAGCAAGATCCTGATCGTGCTTTAGTTCTAAATCTCGGCCCATATCAGACCACGTTGGGCTGGTCTACAAACCATGGATCCGTTTTATATGTCTAATTGGAATACTGGCAAGAATAAATCAATAAGAAATTGTTTTTCTTCTCGCTTTCTTCTTTCCTAGATAGGGTGCAAACATCTACTTTTTGTCTCATAATATATTCTGGTCGATTGACATTTGATTTTGAATAACTAACAGGATTGGTTCAGTTAGTAATGGAGGAAATTTCTTTTGTTTGTCAATTGGGGTTCAATTCGACTGTCCTCGTTTTAAAAAGCGGTAAAGAAAAACTATTTTCAACACTTCAGCCTCTATAGAATTAATTAGATTGTTAATTAAAGAAAAAAATTTTAATTTGGACTCAAATGTACATATAAAAGACAACAATCTGGTTAAAGATACCCTCTTATACTCTCTAACGGCAAAACCCGAATTACGGTTTAAAATAAGGATTACACATTATTATTATTAGTTTTTTACACGTTGATAAAATTGAGCTGTTGACAGTCGAGTAGCGCAACTGTAACTCTTAAAGACTATGGGTTCCAGAAATTTAAAACTAAAACGTTATTGACAATGATCTAAAGCTTTTGAGGTATTCTATCGTCAACCTAGAGTTGCGTGAAATCAGGCAATAAAGAGTCAAAAAAGAAAAACAAACAAGACTCTAATTGACCGAAAAAGAAGGACCTTTTCATCTCCAAGAAGAACCAACTTATGAACATGTTCTTTGAATTTCAACTTATAGAATGTAAAACTAATATATAAAAATGCAGATTTCATCGTAGTTCACTCTTTCACGCAAGAAGAAAGACAGAAACACATAGAAACGTTGGCCATGCCGAAGTGGGGAGAGAGACAGAGAGAGAGAGAGAGAGAGAGAGAGAGAGAGACCTGGCTGAATTCTTTCAATTCGCAGAATAGGGGGATAGGCTCCTTTTCCTTTATTTTTTTCCAGAATGAAGAAACAGCGTTTGAATGGCAAAATTGCCTCAATTATGGATACTAAAATCAACTTATAGCACACCTTTATATTTGCATAAAAGTTAATAAATGAATGCGTTCATTGCACGCAATAAATAGGTGAAGCGTATACAGACATGCATGTATTAACGTTATCCAATTTGACAAGCTAAATAAGTATGCCAGCTAATGCAATAAGGACTTATTGGCTAATGCCTTTAGAACCCGAACCTAAAGGCAAACCAGAATCTTTATACTGATATTAAGGTCTTTGTAAGGCCTTTACCGAAAGTAAAGGCAAACAAGGATGCTTCTTCCAATTTCACACTCAATGTTATTTATGCAGTGTACCTTTTTGCCCTTCAAGCCTACTGTTGTTTGGAAAGAGAGCAGTTGAATACAAATGAGACAAGAGACTTCTTCCGTTTACTTAATTGATGAGAAGTAGATTAAATAATAAATATAATAATTTTAATAATTACAAATGAAAATTTACTAAATTTACATGAAAAATTATTCTAAAACAAAAGGGAAAAACTATGGGACACCCTTGTTTAAAAATTAACTCTACTATAATTAATAAGTAAATGTAATAAAAATTTACAATTTTAATTATATCAAATAAATTGAATGAATTTATTTTGAATTAAATGAAAGATTGAATGAGTTAATTAAAAATAAATTTGTCATAATCTATCAACTATAATTCAATGAGAAGATTATAAAATAACAATCCAATTATTCAAAATGACTTTCAAATATTGTCAACTAAATTCTTGTTTAATTAGACTACTAATCAATGTTCATTTATATGATTTATGAAACTATTACAATAAAAATAACAAATATTAATTGAAAATAGTGATCTTGATTTCAAGATGATTGCCTACCCTTGCAAACACCCAAATCACAATTCAACTATTTAGAATCAAGATATATACATCTTTTATCAACTAACTAAAAATTAGTTGGATTTAATCACAATGACTTTTCAATTACATGGTTAATCAAAAACTACATAGAAAAATATTTCTTAAAAATGTAGATCACAAAATATAAATTAAAAAACTACATTTATAGTGCACCAAACCCAATCTCCATCATTCAAAATAAATAAGAAGTTGTTTTATTTTATTTTATATATATATATCACATGTCATAGTTCTAACTTGATTGGATAATTATTCACTGATGGATTATAATAATAATGATGATAACTCCATGTTGAAAGGATTATTTTGTAATAAATCTAATACATTATCAATTAAACCTAATGAAATATGTTAATATAATGACATACCTATATTTAAAAAAATGACTATGTAGTGTGTCACATATCATTTAAATTATAATTAATGAAATTTAAAAAAATTAAATAAAAATAAAAAAATTTAAAGTTTTTTCTCTCTACTACCACCACCTCTCTCATTTAAATTTGGATTTTCACCTTACTTCCACGAGCATTTTTTTTCTAAAATTAAGAACTCTTATTTCCACAGCTTTATATAGGTTGTAATTGTTGTCAATTAAGTTTAAGTATGCAAAAAAGTAAAGCCACATGGAAGGGCAAGAAGGTAAAAGCTACATGGAGGGACAAAAAGGTAAAAATTACATGGAGGGACAAGAACGTAAAAGCCATATAAAAGGGCAATACAGTAAATTCGCCTTATTAGGTTTTTATGGAGGAGTACATAAAGGAACATAAGAGAGTACAGTAGAGAAGTCGTTGATGAGAAGAGAGAGAAAATGAAGCAGCCGTCAATGAAGGAGACAAAAAGAAAGAAGAGGAAAACCCATCGTTGGAAATTGGAGAGAATGGCAAATTGAGCAAATCGGAGCAAACGGGTGGAAGGAGAGAAATAGAGAAATCCGATAGCCAAAATAAATGGTCGGCCAAAACATAAGAGGGAGAAAACATAGCCATGGGAAAAGAGAGAAAATACAACTGTCGGAAGAGAGAGAAAAGAGGTATATGGCTAAAACGAAGGTATGGACGGTGAAGGAGAGAAAATCTAACACCGCCAAAGAGGAGAGTGGTCGGCAGTAACAAAAAGAAAATCTAAGACGGCCACGCCATAACAGGGGTTGCAAAAGAGAAAAATCCGATACGGCAAGGAGAAAACTGTGTGACGGTAAGAGAGAGAAACCCATGAGGAATGACACACCACCAGCACACCAACGGTCAACAAGGAGACAACACAGTAGAATCGAGAGAGAGACGGATGAAGAGAGAGACACCACTGGAAGAGCAGACAGCAGATCTGTGATGGTGTGAGACAAACGAAAGACATGGTAAGGAGAGAATCGTGAAATGGACGAAGAGAAACACATCACTGGTAGAAAGAGAGAGAAACCCGACAGCCAAACAGGGAAGGAGGGAAAAACCCGATACAGCCAGAATAGAGGGGTGAATGGCCGATGAACAGTGGCCGATAGAAAAGGGAGAAAATCTGATACGGTCAGAGGTGTGAAACGAAAAAGGTTGTAAACCAGAAACGTACGTAAGACGTGTAATGTCAAACCAAAAACGTGAGAACAGTCATGAGATAGTGAGATTGTGAAATAGGATATGGATGAGACAGTGAGACGGTGAAAGCAGGAGTTATGTGAAACAACGTAGAGAAGAAATTTGGCAAGGCATTGAAGAACTCAACGATTTCCATATTTCTTTAAGAGGTTAGAGAGCATTGCGGTGAACTTCTAACTGGTAGTGGAGCAACCTTTCAACTCAACAGAGGCAAGACAAGCTAGAAGAAGAGTAGACATAGTAAGTGATACACTTTGTATTGCATTTACTTAGTAATTGCAATAGTGAAAGGAGCAGAGGATTTAAACATCCATTGTAACTGGAATTCTCAGGCATAGTGGATAGTCTTTGCAAGGGAGAGTCCCTACCACCGTGGATGTATGTCATGTTGATGAAACAACGTAAATCTCATGTGTGCTTAATTTGCTTTACATTCTATGTTTTAAATTGAATTGTGAATACAGTTAAAGTATCAGCCAACTCATAACCTAACGAAGACCTAAACATGAACATCCGAATCGTCTATTAGGCAAGGTGTCTGAAAGGTAACTTTGGGGACTATTATGATTAGTAGGTAGCAATAGATCTACCTTAGTTAAGTCTAGGAAAGAGTTTACTTTTAAGAAGAAGTTAAAGTTGTTCACTTATTTACGAATTGCAAATTGTGGTGATATTGATTCATCCCCCCTCTCCGTATCATAAACTAGTAGATCTTAGGGAGAAGTTGGGAACTTCAATTGGTATTAGAGCCTTGGTTCACCAGTTTGAAGCTTAATAGCTTGGTGTATTAGTTTGAAGGGATCTAGAAGTCTTACTTGTTCAGCATACTAAAAAAAATGAGCTGGTACCAGCACTAGCACCACTTACAGCAAGAAGGTTCCAATCTTCAAGGGAACCAACTACCATATATGGAGAGTAAGAATGCAAGTGGTATTTGCATCTATGAGCATGAACGTGGTGAAATGTGTACATGAGGGTTTTGTGGCTCCGGAAGAAGGTAAAGACTCAACCCTAGAGGAGTTAAGGTAGTTTGAGATAAATGGGAAGGCCTCAAAAGTCATTATTCAGCATTGATAGATTTTAAGTATGCTAAAGTTATGGACTGCAAATCTGCTAAGGAAACATGAGATAGATTGCAGAAAGTCTATGAAGGTAATGGCAGAATAAAGGAGGCTAAGCTTCAAGAGTTCAAGGAGAGATATTAATCTCTCAGAATGCAGAAGAATGAGACAGTTCAAGAGTTCTTCACTAGGGTTATTGACGCTGTATACGACTTGAGAAGTCATGGGAAGAAAAAAAGACTCAATAATTGTCAAGAAAATTCTGAAAATTCTGCCTGAGAGGTATGCCTCAAAGGTAATAGCTATAGAGGAGAGTAAAGATCTTAATTCTATGTCTCTGCATGATCTCTAGTGCAATCTCATTGCATATGAGATGAGGATAAAGCTAGCTGAAAGCTTTGCAACAATGAAGGTATTCGCTTTCAAAGCTATAAAGCACTTAAAGATAAAAAAAAATGAAGAAGAATCATCCAGTGAGGATGATGATGATGAGGAGGAAGAAAGTGAAGGTGAAGTGTTGGCTTACTTTAAAAAGAAATTCAAAAAGGGGTCTAAGAAATGAAAAGGACAGTTATCCTAGAGATGTTATCGATGTAGGCAGATTGGATACTTTGCTTCTCAGTGCAAAGTGAAACTTGATGATATAGATAAGGAAGGTGATGATGAGCAGAATTCAAGATGGAGAAGATCATCACTCAAATAAAAGAAGTTCAGTAAGAAGACTACCAATCCACAAAAAAAAAAAGAGACTCATTCAAGAGTTATGTGAGTCAAATAAAAGAAGCTAATGAGGAGTAAGATGAAGAATCATCAGATGAGCGTGCCTTTATGGCATCAGCTCAATATGGTAGTTCAACCTCTGAAGAGGAAGAGGAGGTTGATGAAGAAAAGCTAGATCTTGAAGCTGAGTTAGAAGCAGCTTCAAAGGAGATAATCAGAAGGGGCAGAACCATAAAAAGGCTGGAGGCCCATATAAAACAAGTTGAAGTAAAGTCTGAGAAAGCTGAAAGTCAAAAGGATGAAATAAAGACTGAACATATTGACTTGAAGAAAATATTTAAAGAACAAATCAAAATATGTGAAGACCTTACAGTAAAGCTTGACTCAAGGGCTTCAAAAATTGAAGAAATGGAGAAAGAGTTGCTGAGACTTCAACAATAACTCAAAAGTAGGAAAGAGAACTTGCAAAAGCTTGAAATTATAGGAAAAACAAGTTTTGCAGAAGGAGAGAATAATGTAGAGAAAGTGCAACAATCTGAAGCTACATTGGTTAAAGAAAATAAGAATGTGCCACAGAAGTTGAAAGAGAAGGTTGTGACTCAGAAAAAGATAACCTAGGGTGGCAAACAAGAAGGAAGAAAAGAAAGTCAGCCAGCAGAGGGCTACGGCTAAACAGAAGAAGGAGAAGAAGGTGGCTAAAATGAAAGTCACATAAGCAAAGAAGCTAGCTACGTTGCCTACACAAAAATAGATGAATAGAAGAAGACAAGCTATAATTAGACTCAAGAAGAGGCAGTTTCAAGGTCATTGCCTTTATTGTAGAGTTTGGGGTCATAAGGTGAGTAACTGTTGGTGGAGAAGGCCAGTATATGTCTCCAATTTAAAAAGATATGATGCTACATATAGAGTGAGACAATACAAAATTCATAGGAGAACACCTGTCGTGAGTTCTTGCATATACTGTAAAAAGCAAGGACACACTGACAAGGAGTGTTGGTGGAAGCCCAAACCAATAGTTTCAAAGAACAAGTTTGCTGTATTGCCAGATTTGGAATAGTGTGAAAGGTTCGGGCAGAATGGCCATAATGCCAAGAGATGCATGACACTTCTCCCTAAGCAAAAGACGACACTCAATGGCACAATGAAAACAAACGGTGTAGTCAAAGCTGAGAAAAAAGAGAAAGCTATCTTCCAGCTAGTTCAAAAGAAAGAATATAAAGCTAAAAGGAGGTGACTAATATAATTGAAATTACACTCAAAGCTGACTATATGGATAAGTAGTGGATCTTTGATAGTGGATGCACTTCACACATAATGGGAGACGAGTAAATTGTCAAAGCTAAACAAGTCAAGAGAAGGTAAACTCAAGTTTGGTAATGATCACTGACTCAACATCAGTGGTCAAGGGTCAATAAATATTGGAAAAGGAAAGCTAAAAGATGTTCCGCACGTTGAAGGACTCAGATATAATCTAGCATTTGTCAGTAAACTATGCAATGAAGACCATAAGGTAATATTCACAAAAATAGGTTACCAGGTAAAGAGTAAAAAAGGCAATACTGTTGTAACCGGGAAGAGAATAGCTGGAAATTTGTATGTGATTGATGAAAAAAGAGATCCTTTTGTAATTAAGACTGTGCAAGAAAAAAAGCCAAAGAAAATGTGGACCAGTGCTCATCAAGAAATTCAGATCATAGGTGACCCATTAGTAGGAGTTACAATAAGAAGAAGAATTGTGAGAGCTACTGCTTTAACCTCACAAGTTGGACCTAAATCTGTTGAAGAGGCTATATAAGATCTAACTAAATCTCTGTTCACAGATCTGTTTGAAAAGTACAGAATGAGTTTGTCTATGCGAATGCCTCTTTAAGCTTGAAAATTAGATAAATCTTCCATCTCTACTTTGTGAGTTTTTTAGATTTGTAATTGGTTGACAAAGGGGGAAGAAGCAATAGTGCAAAGGGAGCTGTTAAGAAAGGGGGAGCGCATATTTAGAGGGAGTTGAAACTGTTGCATAGTGACTTTTGTTATGAGTGTTGCCAACAATTACAAATGGGGAGATTGTTGTTCCCACAGCCTTAAATAGGTTATAATTATTGTCAACTAGGTTTAAGTGTGCAAGAAAGTAAAGCAACGTGGAAGGGCAAGAAGGTAAAAGCCACATTGAGGGGCAAGAATGCAAATGCCACATGGAAGGGCATGACAGTAAATTTGCCCTATTAGGTTTTTATGAAGGAGTATATAAAGGAACATAAGACGGGAAGAGAGAGAAAATGAAGTAGCCATTGGATGAAGGAAAGAAAAAGGGAGAAGAGGATAAGCCGTCATCGAAAATAGGAGAGGTCGGTAATTTGAGCAAATTAGAGCAAACCGATGAAGGAGAGAAAAAGAGAAATCCGATGGCCAAAATTGACAGTCAACTAGAACATAAAAGAGATAAAACATATCTATTGGAAGAGAGAGAAAAGAGGTATATAGCCAGAACAGAGGTGTAGATAACGAAGGAGAGCAAATCCGACACGGCTAAAAAGGAGAGTGGTTAGTAGTAACAAAATGAAAATTTGAGATGGCTATGGCCGAATAAGGGTTGTAAAAGAGAAAAATCTAACACGGCAAGGAGAAAACTGTGTGACGGCAAGAGAGAGAAACTCGTGAGGAGCGGCACACCACTGGTACACTAGCGGTTGGCGAGGAGACAACATGGTAGAATCGAGAGAGAGACAGACAAAGAGACAGACACCACCGGAAGAGCAGACAGCAGATCTGCGACGGCATGAGACAAATGAACGACAAGGCAAGGAGAGAATTGTGGAATGGATGAAGAGAAACACGCCACCGATGGAAGGAGATAGAAACTCGATGTCCAAATGGGGAAGGAGAGAAAAACCCAATATGGCCAAAATAGAGGGGTGGATGGTCGATGAACAGTGACTGACAGAAAAGGGAGAAAATCTGATACGGCTAAAGGAGGTGTGAAACAAAAAAGGGTGCAAATCTGAAATGAGCCGTGAGACAGTGAGATCGTGAAATAGGAGACAGGTGAGACCGTGAGATGGTGAAAGTAAGAGTTGTGTGAAATGGCGTAGAGAAGAAATTTGGTGAAACATTGAAGAACTCAACGTATTTCCAAATTTCTTCAAGAGGTTAGGAATGCGGTGAACTTCTAAGTGACTGTGAAGCAACCTTTCAATTTAATTTAATAGATGCAAGACAAGCTAGAAGAAGAGTAGACACAATAAGTGACAGTCTTTGTATTGTACTTGCTTAGTAATTGTAATAGTGAAGGGAGTAGAGGATTTAGACATCCATTATAACTGGAATTCTCAAGTATAGTAGATAGTCTTAGTAAAGTAGAATTCCTGCCATCGTGGATGTATGTCACGTTGACGGAATCACATAAATCTCATGTGTCCTTACTTTGCTTTATATTTTGTGTTTTGACATGAGTTGTGAATGTAGCTAAAGTATTAGGCAACCTATAACCTAATGAAGATCTAAACAAGAACATCCAAATCATCTATTAGGCAAAGTGTCTAAAAGGTGACTTTGGGGACTATTATGATTAGTAGGTAGCAATAGATCTACCTTAGTTGAGTTTGAGAAAGAGTTCGCTTTAAGAAAAAGTTGAAGTTGCTCACTTACCTGTGAATTGCAAATTGTGGTGATATTGATTCACCCCCCCTTTCAGTATCACAAACTAGGAGATCTTAGGGAAAAGTCGGGAATTTCAAGAACAAAATACAAAATTTCTTAACAACCTAATTCAAATTGTAAGACCAACCTATTCTAGATCAAATTGAAAATTCTAAGCCCTATTTATCAACACTAAACAAAATTGTCATTTACAATAATTATTCCTTCACAACCATCCTTAGAGAGCTTTGAAAAATACCTAATTTTACAATAAAGAAATAAACTTAATTATAAACAACATTTTTAAATCTCAAACATGAATCCAGATTTGGACTTAGACCTAATAACACAACCAAAATCACTTAATTCATTCTGATTAGATTAAATCTCAAATCTATGCAAGAATGTACCTATACCATCAAAATAGCAATACCTCAACATCTTATCGTTAAGTAATCAAAAGTACCATTGGAATCATAAAAGCATATAACTTTAAATCCTAAGCTTATAGTTCCTTAAACCACATTAAGAACCAAAACCAAAAGTAGAACATTAGATTAAAAAGACAAAACCAAGCAATATCACAATTTGAGACCAATAATAGATAAAATAATCCAAAATCAAGGTTTAACCATAAAACTAATACACCTACATAGGCTAGCCCTTTATTTTTTTTATCTTTAAAACCATAACATCAATGGAAAGACATGGAAAAATCATTGCAAAAGAAAAGAAAGGATAAAAGAATTTACAAAATGATACACCAAATCAAAGTGATTGCTTTTTTTTTTTTTCCCCTTCTACTATAAAACCATGTTACCATTACCATAACCAGAAGGGTAGAGTGCTGGATTGTATTTCAAGAATTAGAAAAGTATAATAATATGATTGAGAGCAATGACAAGGGGTACTGAAAGAGGAAAAAGAAGAAGAAAGGAGAGAGATAAGAGAAATCTTCTAAGTATATATATTTTTATTTTTTTGTTTAGTTTTTTTTCATATTTTTTATTAGTTATAAATTAAATAACATATGACATGCCATATAATCAAGTTTTTACATGTAAGCATGCCATGTGTGCATACTAATAAATTTTATTAGATTTATTTAATGTTGTGCTAGATTTATTGCAAAATAATTTTATGTAAACTAAAATATTACCTTCAAAAAGTATTATATTCATGAAAACACACAAAAGATGGTTATTTATTTATATATTAAGCCTTCTTTAAAATTTTTTATTTGTTAATAGACCAAATAGTAATTGAATAAAAAGTAGTTCTAAGTTGCTTTTTATTGGTAATAGTAGTTGATAACTAGTATTGGATCAAGGCATTTTCAATAATAATACTTTAAATTTAAATATCCTATTTTTCTTTCTTAACTTTTGTAGTCAACCTTTTGACTCTCATGGAAGGGATTTTACAATTCTATTAAGTATAAAAAACTTCTTATCATTATTATGAAAACAAAATTTCATTAATTACCAATATAAATGCTTTTAATTAGATAAAATCCATTTAAAAACAAATCATATAAATTCAAGAGTACTTTAATTCAAAGAAAAAGAGAGAGAGAGAGAGAGAAACAAATCATATTGTGCTAGTAATTGTTATTTTTTTACTATAGTTTACCTTACTTGAAATATGAACATGATGTCCTTATTAATCATTTTAATACTTAATAGCAATAGACATTAGAGTTTAACCAAATACTATAATTTTATTTTATTTATTAGCAATAAAAATTAGCAATTGAACAAATAAACCATACAATTGCTTTCTAAGTTTTTTAGTCAATCTCCTTCATTATACTTACATTTGATATTCAATTATAATTTTAAAAATACATAAATATTTGACAATTAAGATGATTAGTTTCCTATTTTCTTTTAGATATATGAGAAAATTTAGTTTTATAAATTTTTTAAAATATAAAAATAATAAAAATAAAAATTATATTATAATTCTTTGGTGAAAATATGTTTTTAAGAAAATATCAAAATATTTTTGAGAAAAATAATTAAAAAATAAAAATTAAAGAATTTATAGCACCAAATTAACACTAGAATATAGATGACATTTATGAGTGCACCAAGGAAGACAAGGAGAAATGAATACATATTTTTTTGTTAAACCGTTTTGATTTGAAAACTATGAAAATGTTAGAAGAGCCATGCATTTTGGATACATAAAAGTATATTAATGACTTAACCTATGAAATATATGTCATGTTTAATCCCATATATAGGATGTTGAATGGGCATTACAAAGAGAGGACAATAAGTAAGGTGAGGATGCAAATGTCGAGGGGATGGTAAGAAATTTAGGAACAAAGTAGGGAATAAGCTTGAGAAAAGAAGTGAGAATTTTTTCCTCAAATCTAAAAAAAATTGTTACCCCTAATGATCATATAATTACCAACCAAACTTAAAATATGTAAAGAAGTCAAGAGAATTAGAAGTACAACAAGAAGGCATAAGTTAGCAAGAATAAAATAAAGTATGTATAGTCCATTTAAGTGAATGAACTATGCATATAGGTTTATTTACTGCAAAATAATGTTATCAAGTGAATTTGTTAAAAATTACATTTAGGTGTTGAACAAAACAAAGGGATTAATTAGTTTGTAGCTTTGAGAGGGGGAGGGGGAAGTAATGTAGTACTAGTTAATCACTCATTAAGTAAATATTGAAAATGGGGTAAGGGTTAATAAATCCTATATCAAGATGGCAACCAAAAAGGAATAGGAAATTTTTGTGAAAAATTTAAATTAGAAGAGATCACTTTATTAGGAATACATGTCAAATAAAGATTATATTGGTCATAGAGATGTAAAATGTGTACTATATGAAAAGGTCAATAAAATTTTTGGTAGATTAATTATCTACAATGAATGGGAGAATTCATTAAGGTAAAAATGTTAAGTAATAAAATTATTGTTAGCAAATAGCATTTATGTAAGAAGATAATGACACATAATCAAGGCATTGAATAAGGGTTACATATTAATGAGGCATAAAAGGTCCGGGGAATAAAATGTTTATATTGTAAATCTAACTACAACTAATCATAGGGTGCATAATTAGAAACAAGATAAGACTTTATAAAATTTGTAAGGAAAAATGATAACTTGTAGTAGTGGTATGCACATATTAATTTAATAAAATTAGCAAGAAGGTATAATATTTAGTAAGTACATTGCAGATTTAATTTGTGATAATAAACTAAATAAATTTTTTGAACAAGTCAATGAATTCGTTTTTATTGAGCATGTGATTGCAACAAATGATAAAGAGTGTGTTGGTAAATAATGATAGACTTTATAGCATTGTAAGTAGTGCTAATGCTTAAATAATAAGTTACAGATAGAACAAAATATATAGGTAAGTGTAACAGATTAAATCATGCATATGTGCAATATGATGAAGTAGCTTATTAGTTTCTTGGATATTGATTTCCATTGTAAAACAAACAAAATATAATGAAATGTCTTCGTTATTAATATAGGCATTTAATGGACCATTAAGATAAGTTGGTCACTAGAAGAGCTGAATATGATGCAAGACAAAAGATGATGATAATGGTGCTCCATTCTTGAAAAGGAGTGACAAGACAACTTAATATAACATAAAGTAGTGGGTACGACATATATGACTATTGATGAGACATTTGATTTTTATAAGACATATATGCAAGCATTTAAGTTTGGAATAGTAAAGAGAGGAATAAGGAAAGATCATGAATCTAGAGAGTAAGTATTAAATCATAATATGTACTAAAGGTTAGGAGTATAGGTAGTGAAATGTTGCAAAAGAAAGGTCATGCCAAGATTTGATGTGAAGTTAAAGTGTGCCTCACAAAGATTTCTAGTGTTTGGATAGTGTTAAAGGTTGTCTTAGAACACAACCATGTTTTTAATCCTTTTAGCACTACATAAGGCCTTAGTGGTGCTTATGACATATATTATGTTAATTCTCTAAGAAGATAGGGTACGTAGATAAGTATAAGGAGATTAAAACTATGTTTAATAGAGTTATGTATGAAACTTTAATGGTTAAGGAGTTTGAAGATTAAGGGAGAAAAATGTTAAACAATTTGCAATTAGTTGACCACAATTGGTTATAACTTTAGTTGAAAAAAGGCATATGTAGGTTTTCTTATATGTCAAAGGTAGTTTTTGGTTAAGAATGTCTTTGATGTAGAGGAGTCAAAGTATGAATGCTTTTTTTTCTTTTTATCAATATGAACACTTGTGTATTACATTATCAATACAAAGGCCTTATGGAGTATTATTTTGGCACACATTTTCTAGATGACCAATAAAGAAGCAACTAAGGGCATATATTACACAATTAATATTTTTCAAAATGCCCAAAAGAGTTGATAGAAACTATGTATTGTAACATTGTGGTATTGCAAGAGGAAGGACATACGATTGAGTATTAATTGAGTAGAAATGAAAGGACTTGTCAATGTGTATATAATGTTATATATAATAGGGGTGGTTATTACATTAGTTGTAGTTACAAATTATTTATGTTGAAGGGTTTACTATGAAAGTATTTTATAAAGGTTTTAATTTTTAAGGACGTGGAAGTTATGTTAGACATTTATATATTAAGATAATGGCAAAAGGACATTATGTAGCGTCATAGTAAGATAAAGATAGGTATAATTAATGAAAAAAAAATCAAGGAATCAGAGACCATATTTTACTCCTCAATAAAAAGGGTGGCAAATTTAGTTGGTAAGTTTAACTTCATTAGCAATAGACTGAAAAAACTAGATTGTGGGTTGAAAGATTAGACATCATTTAGTACGACAATTTAGGTAAAGAATAACATTGGTAATCATGCAACATTTGATATAGGTAATGCAATTGGTGACAAAGAAAATAGTCCTACATATGGAAACCTATAAAAGGTTACGTAAGTTAGTCAAGGGTATGAAGGATGGTTTTTTTTTTTTTTAAGAAACAATAATAATCATCATAGATAAGTCAATGTCAAATAAAAATTTGAAATTTGGTAAAAAGCTGTAATTATATAATAGTAAGGCCACCCATCAGACATGGATCTTAGGTATTAGGAAGCAAAATATAAACTATTGACATCACCATCTTCAATAGAGGCTAGAAATAGGAGTCATTACCATAAATAACATGTAAGTGTTAATGCATTTTATCATTAATTAAAATTGTATATTGTAATGACAAAAATTTTCAATGTCTCTCTCCTCTATAAGTGTTGGAGACATTTAGGCACGACAACTTTATAGCAAACAACACCAAGTAAGAGAGAATTATAATATTCCTTGTGATTTGCAACATATTTAGTAGTGTATAGGAAAAAATAAAAGGAATTGTAACAAATCACAAAAATCATGTAATGTCAAATTTGAAAACATGACTAGTACCATGAGATTAACATCATCTATGACATTCAAGAGACTTTTATTATAAATGTAAACATCTTATTTTGTTTACCATATCATTAGATGACCATGCCTTTATGGCATTAGCTCAAGGTGGTAGTTCAACTTCTGAGGAGGAAAAGGAGGTTGATGAAGAAAAGCTAGATCTTGAAACTAAGCTAGAAGTAGCTTCAAAGGAGATAATCAAAAGAGGCAGAACCATAAGAAGGTTGGAAGCCCATATAAAACAAGTTAAAGCAAAGTCTGAGGAAGCTGAAAGTCAAAAGGATGAAATAAGGGCTGAAGATATTGACTTGAAGGGAAGATTTGAAGAACAGATCAAAATATGTGAAGATCTTACAGTAGAGCTTAGCTCAAGGGCTTCAAAAATTGAAGAAATGGAAAAAGAGTTGCTGAGACTTCAGCAATAACTCAAAAGTAACAAAGAGAACTTGCAGAAGTTTGAAATGATAGGAGAAACAAGTTTTACAGAAGGAGAGAAGAATGTAGAGAAAGTGCAACAATCTGAGGCTGCATTAGCTAAAGAAAGTAAGAATGTGCCACAGAAATTGAAAGAGAAGGTTGTGACTCAGAAAAAGATAATTGAGAATAAAGAAGATCTGAAGAAGCAACCTATGGTGTCAAACAAGAAGGAAGAAAAGAAAGTCAGCCAGTAGAGGGCTACGGCTAAATAGAAGAAGGAGAAGAAGGTGACTAAAATGAAAGTTACATAAGCAAAGAAGCCAGCTACTTTGCCTACACAGCAAGTGATGAACAAAAGAAGACAAGCTGTGATCAAACCCAAGAAGAGGCAGTTTCAAGGTCATTGCCTTTTTTGTGGAGTCTGGGGTCATAAGGCCAGTAACTACTAGTGGAAAAGGCTAGTATATGTCTCCAACTCGAGAAGATACGATGTTGCACACAGGGGGAGACAATACAAAATTCAGAGGAGAACACCTGTCGTGAGTTCTTGCACATACTGTAAAAAGTAAGGACATACTGACAAAGGGTGTTAGTGGAAGCCCAAACCACTGGTTTCAAAGAACAAGTTTGTTGTATTAGCAGACTTGGAATAGTGTGAAAGGTGTGGGCAGGATGGCCATAATGCCAAGAGATGCATGACACTTCTCCCTAAGCAAGAGAAAACACTTAATGGCATAGTGAAAATAAGCGGTGCAGTCAAAGCTGAGAAAAAGGAGAAAGGTATCTTTAAGCCAGTTCAAAAGAAGGAATATAAAGCTAAAAGGGAGGTGGCTAATACAACTAAAATTGCACTCAAAGCTAACTACAAGGATAAGCAGTGGATCTTTAACAGCGGATGCACTTCACATATGACGGGAGACAAGAGTAAATTGTTAAAGCTAAACAAGTCAAGAGAAGGCAGACTCAAATTTGGCAATGATGATTCACTTAACATCAATGGTCAGGGGTTAGTAAACATTGGAAAAGGAAATCTGAAAGATGTTATACACGTTGATGAACTCAGATATAATCTAGCATCTTTTAACAAACTATGTAATGAAGACCATAAGGTAATATTCACAAAAATAGGTTGCTAGGTAAAGAGTAAAGAAGACAATACTGTTGCAGCCAGGAAGAGAACAGTTAGAAATTTGTATGTGATTGATGAAGAAAGAGATCCTATTGCAATTAAGACTGTGCAAGAAAGAAAGCCAAAGAAAACGTAGACCAATGCTCATCAAGAAATTCAGATCATAGGTGACCTATCAACCAGAGTTACAACAAGAAGAAGAATTGTGGGAGCTTTACTCTCACAAGTTGGACCTAAATCTGTTGAAGAGGCTACACAAGATCTAACTAAATCTCTATCCATAGATTTGTTTAAAAAGCACAAAATGAGTTTGTCTGTGTGAATGCCTCCTTAAGTCTGAAAACTAGGTGAATATTCCATCTCTACTTTGCGAGTTTTTCAAATTTATAATTGGTTGGCAAAGGGGGAGAGAAGCAACGATGTAGGGGGAGCTGTTAAGAAAGGGGGAGTTGAAACTGCTGTATAATGGCTTTTATTATTAGTATTGCTAACAATTCCAAAGGGGGAGATTGTTGTTCCTATAGCATTGTATAAGTTATAATTATTGTCAACTAGGTTTAAGTATGCAGGAAAGTAAAGCCACGTGGAAGGGCAACTAGGTAAAAGCCATATGGAGGGGTACGAACATAAGAGCCACATGGAAGAGCATGACAATAAATTCGCCCTATTAGGTTTTTATGGATGAGTATATAAAGACCAACATAATTGCCTAACATTGTAGCTACACAATGAAGCCATCAGATGAAGAGAAAGAAAACACTTAGAAGAGAGAGAAAAGCTGTCGTCAGAGATAGGAGAGAAACGGACGTCACGACTAGACGGTGAGAGAGAAAACACGATACCAAAAAGTAAAGCAAACCACGGTCGGCAGAACAGGGGAAGAGAGAGAAAATGGGTAGTTATCAATAGGAAAAGAGTAGGAGGTTGGCAAATTGGCCAAATCAAAGCAAATCGGAGGAAGGAGAGAGAAACTCAACGGCCAAAAATAGAAGATCAACAGAATCGAGAAAGAGAAAACAAGTCGTCGTAAAAAAAGAAGAATTGGTCGGCCGAAAATAGAAGAAAGAGAAAAGAAGTATACGACCAGAATAGAGGTGTTGACGATGAAAGAGAGAAAATTTGACACGACCAAAGAGGAGTGGTCAGTAGTAACAAAAAGAAAATCTGAAATGGCCACGACAGAACAAGGGTTGCAAAAGAGAAATTTGACACAGCAAAGAGAAAACCGTGTGACGGTAAGAAAGAGAAACCTGTGAGGAACGGCACACCACCGACACACCAGCAGTCGGCAAGAAGACAACATGACAGAATCGAGAGAGAGATGGACAAAGAGAGAGACACCATTGAAAGAGCAGACAACAGATTTGAGACGGCATGAGACAAATGAACAACACGGCAAGGAGAGAACTGTGAAACAGATGAAGAGAAACACACCACTAATGGAAGGAGAGAAACTTGATGGCTAAATAGGGAAGGAGAGAAAAACCCAATACAGCTAGAACAGAAGGTAGGCGGTTGATAAATAGTGACCAACATAAAAGGGAGAAAATCTGATACCACCAAAGGAGGTGTGAAACCAAAAAGGGCAAACCAGAAACATACGTGAAGCGAGCCGTAAGACAATGAGATCATGAAATAGGATATGGGTGAGATCGTGAGATGGTGAAAGCAGGAGCTGTGTGAAACAACGTAAAGAAGAAATTCGGTGAAGCATCGGAAAGAACTCAATGTATTTCCAGATTTCTTCAAGAGTGGTTAAAGAGAGTTGTGGTGAACTTCTAAGCGACAGTGGAGCAGCCTTTCAATTCAACATAGGCAAGAAAAGCTAGAAGAAAGGTAGACATAGTAAGTGATAGTCTTTGTATTGTACTTACTTAGTAATTGCAATATTGAAAGGAGCAGAGGATTAAGACATCCATTATAACTAAAATTCTCAAGTATAGTGGATAATCTTGGTATGGGAGAGTCCCTACTACCGTGGATGTATGTCACGCTGACGAAATCACATAAATCTCGTGTGTCCTTAATTTGCTTTACGTTCTATGATTTGTATTAAGTTGTGAAAGTAGCTAAAGTATCAGCCAACCCATAACCTAACGAAGACCTAAACAAAAACATCCAAATTGTCTATTAGGCAAGGTGTTTAAAAGGTGACTTTGGGGACTATTGTGATTAGTAGGTAGTAATAGATCTACCTTAATCGAGTTTGAGAAATAGTTCATTTTTAAAAAGAGTTTGAAGTTATTCACTTACCTATGAATTATGAATTATGGTGATACTAATTCACCCCACCCCTACTCTCAGTATCACAAATTAGTAGATCCTATGAAGAAGTCAGGAACTTCATATTCCTTAGTTGTTTGGCATTGGTACAAGTGGACCTCCATCAGGCCTTTAAACATAAACAATTACAATTGTATTATCAAAAAGATCTAACCAATAAGCACTAAAAAGCCACCAAGTTCATTAGATAGATGGAGATATTGGTGTGAAAGCCTAAGCAATAAGGTCTTATTCTTCACTGGGATTACAACAATGTGTTATTATTTTCCTAACTAATAAGGACCTTTTTAGGTCTCAGTGTGAGATGCTTACTTTTTATAAAGTTTTTTGGATTTAACCTCTATGACTTGTTAAAGCCAATGATCCAATTTTTATCTTTCTTTTTTATGTGAGAGCAATCGTGCAAATATCAATCAAACACAAGCACCTAAAAACATATGACAATTTTTATGTGGTTCACCCATAATGCATGAGCTATATCCACGGTGTGATAGGTTCACTCCTAAATCATACAATCCACTCTTGTTATCAAGGGACACAGTTATGGTATGGAAGGATCACTCCTTAGCCACGTACAATGATCTCTCGATCATTTGACAAGTTGATCTCTTAATCACTTGAAGGTTTGATCCCCTAATCACTCTAAGGTTTAATCGCCAGATCATTAGATTAGTTGATCTCCCGATTACTCCAAGTGTTTCCCATCCTATTTCAAGAAATACATAAAGAGTTTAGACTAAAATGTTCCTGAGAAAGATCATAAAATGTGCACAAGCTACTGTTGTAGAAAACAGATCTTCTCTTTCCTCACTGTTGGTCTTTGCTCAAGTTTTTCCAATCTCTTTTCTGTAGGTAATCTCCACTGTAGGTTATCTCTTCTGCCAGTTATCTCCTTTACAAGTTCTCTCCCTTTGTTGTTGATGTTGCCTCAGTCGGTTCTCTCCTTTTACTGCTAGTGCTGCCGCCTTCAACCTTGGCAAGTTCTTTTCCCCTGTTATCAGTGCTGCCTCACCTATTCCCTTGGTAGGTTCTCTCCTCCTATTGCTAGTGCTACCTCACTTATTGCCTTGGTAGGTTTTTTCCTTTACTACTAGTGCTACTTCACTTGTTTCCTTAGCAAGTTTCTTATCTATTACTAAAAGTTGTTGGACTTGCTGCTAGGGCAAGTTTTCTCCTCCTGTTGTTGGGGCAAGTTTCCTACCTTACTGTTAGGACACATTATTGGTTGTGCTTGCTACTAATTGTGCCTATAAGCTATAATTATTGGTTGTGTTTACTAGTATTGCTACTTGCATATGCTACTATTGTTGCCTATATGTTCTATTATTGTTGCCTGCAGTGTTACTATTATTGCTTGCATGTTTTGCTGTCATTACCTATATGTTCTACTATCAATGCTTACACATTATGCTATTGCTTCTTGCACATTTTGCTATCACTACCTACACATTTTGCTGTCGTTGCCCACACATGTTGCAATCACTACCTGTTCTGCAATTGCTGGTATAACCTTCTAAATGTGTTGCAATTGTTGGGATTGCCTACTGGACTTGTTGCAATTGCTAGTGTTACGGGTTGCTGCTAATGTTGCAAGTTATTGCTAGTTGTTGCGAGCTATTGCAAGTATAGCACCTTGCCCTTGTTGTAATAGGTTCCTTCTCCTTTTGGTTTCACTGGTTGCTACCTTCTTCTTTCTTTGGTATGGTTGCTACATACCCTTTCTTCTTGTTTGGTGTGACTACTGCATAACTTCTCCTTTATTGGTTTGGTGTGGCTGCCAACTACTACACCCTTTTTGGTTGTTAGTTGCTACACTCTCCTTGTTGGTTGGCCATGCACTCCCCTTGGCGTAGTTGCTATACATTTTTCTTAGCTGGTTTGATGTGGTTGCTGGCTACTGCACCATGTTCCCCCTTTGGTAGGGCTGTTTCCTTCTTCCTTTGGTGTGGCTGCTTGCAACTCCTCCTTCAGTTGGTGTGGCTGCCTCTATCTTTGGTGGTTGTTGTCACCTTTGCTTTGGTTGGCTACTGTTACACCTTCCTTAGCTAGCTATACCTCCTTTAGTGGCTGCCTTATTGGCCTTGGCCGATCACTCTCTCCTTTGGTGGTTGCCTCTTTCTTTGCCATTCCCCCTCTCCTTGCCTTTAGGTTTGTCGTTCTTTCTCTTTTGGCTAGCTCTCTCAAAATTTTACAACCCACACACCTATCTTGCAAGGTGCATAGGGTTATTTATAAAGCTTTGAGATTAGGGTTGCACACTCATCAATGATCAACATTAATTCCCAAGAGTTACCTTACAATCAACGGCCAAATTTGATTCCTAAAATTTAGGGTTAATAGTCAACATTAACTTCTTAAAATTTAAGGCCAATGGTCAACCTTGACCTGTAAAATTTTAGATCGATAATCAACATTGACTTATCGACTTTAAGGTTGACCTACCATCAATGGTTTTGCCTAATGACCTTTCTGCATCTCAACGGTATTCATAACATCAAATCAATATAAATAACTATATGAGATGGTGTTGACAACAAATCTAACATTAGCCATCAAAATGGGCTCAACAATCTTCCCCTTTAGATTTATTGGCAACACATTAAATCCAACTTTCAATAGTTAAGCATAAGTATAACTCCCTCTAAAACATGCATCTCCCTTTTTTTATGTACTTGTACCTTTAGCTCCCCCTTTTTCTTGCTTCTCACCCTTGATAATTTCTCCCCCTTTATTCATCAAGCTACTCCCCCTTTTGTTCAGTATATACTCTCTTTGTATTTATGCAAAATATCTCTCCATTTGATAACAAATCCAAAGAATAATAGAAGAGGGGAGAGGAAAAAGGTTAGAGACATACCTTAGCCTTTAGGATGTGGCTGAATATTTAAGTCCAACCTCTTTTGTCCAATATGTCTTAATCTTCTATGCCACAACAAATTCTCATCTTTAGTGGTCATTTATTGCTTTTGGAAATATGATAAGTTTCCATTTGTTCTTTCACCCATAGTAAGAATATCACCATCACTTAATTTCTTTACTGTGCAACCACTCTTGCTAAAAGTAACCTCACGTCCATCATCACAAAGTTGGCTAACACTGATAAGATTATGTTTTAACCCTTAAACATAAAGCACTTCCTTTGATTCCAGCTTTTTTGCACCAAATTTAGCAGTGTTGATACCTTAAATCTTTAAGGCACTATCATTGCCAAATTTGACTAACCTTTCATCATGTTTTACTCCTTCCTTCAACAGCTTTGATTCTTTTATCATGTGTGAAGAGCAGCTATTGTCCAAGATCTATGGCTTTTCTTTCTTAGATGCTTTTAAGGTTACTTCCATAACCATATTTGTTTCTCTTCCTCTTCTTCTTTTTTGGCCAAATGTAAAAGCATATAGGTGTTCTCCTTTCCACTCTTTGACTAAGCAGTAATGTTTAGCTGAATATGGGAACACGTGTAAGTGTTCTCCTTTACACACTTTAATTAAGTAGCAATGTCAAGCAATCCTTAACAGTATGTCTAACCTTTCGCATCTTCTATAAATTTCTCCCAATAAATCAATTTTTTTAAAATGGAATATGACTTCTTTTCACTCAAGGTTGTCTCCTTTGTTAATAGAGTCTCCCCCTAGACTCTTGCATTATATTCATCTTCATTATGGGCCTATTTCTTCAACACACATTAGCCTTATGCCCATACTTACCATAACTCCATCAAAATCCTTCAAATCTAGATTTTCTTCTTTCATCAAGTCTATGTCTCCTATCTTCAACAACTGTTGTGGCTACCTCCTTTCTATCTTTGACAACCTGTCTCCTTTGGATAGGAGTCTTCACCATATCTTTCCCAAGCCATTTTAGCTTAGGTTGGTTTCTCTTCTGCATCACGTAATTATGTTTGCTTTTAGGTACAAACACAATTTTCTTCTTCTCTTCTACCTGCTCACTTGGCTTTTTAATATAGCCAAGTTCATTTTTCCCCATAAAACGAGGTCTTTGCTCACTTAAACACTCATCCAATTTTTTGGTAGCATCATCCTTGATGGCATTTACTAAAAACAACGCTCCTTTCACCTTTATGGCTTGCATAAAGCTTTTTTCACACTTCTTTAGCTCAGACTCGACCTTATGAAGCTTGACTTGCAAAATCAGCACCTTGCTCTTGTGCAATCACCTTAACACTAAGATCTTTATGCATCTTGCCTTACTCTACCTCAAGTATAATCAGCTCCTTAAATTCTCTTCAAGTACTCCTCTTTTTCTTCAAACTCCTTTTCTTTCACCTAAAAATTAGATTCATCAACAATAGAATTTTCATACAACTTCTTAATATGCTTTACCTCTTTTCCAGTTTGCTATTTTTGTGCAAACGAGCTCTCAATTCATTTTCAAGTTGCTAAATCAACTTATTATCTTCCTCTTTTATTGATTCCTCATCACTTGAAGATCCTATAACATCATTTGCTTTAGCAACCATCACATTCCTTGTAGTAGCATCATTGGAATCATCATCAACTTGTTCTTTAGAATCCTCTTCATCTAGCTTACTTAAATAATTTCTTCTTTTAGATTTAAAGAATTGCTTTTTCCCTTTAGCACTTAAATTTCTAACTTTAAAATAGCTAAATTTCTTTGTTCTCCTCAATGGGACCAGCTTATCATTATTATCACTATTTACTTCTCTTCTCTTTGGGCAGTTTACAATAAAGTTCCCTATGTCTCCATAACTAAAGTACTTTAAGTATAATTTTCCCTTGTACTTCCCTTTTCCTTTCCTCATATTATTGGTAATGTATGTCATGATTTCATCCAATTCAATATCACCATCTTCTTCTTCAAAGCTACTGTTGGATTCTTCTTCTTGGTCTTTAATCTTTAAGTTCTTCATTGCCTTGAAGGCCAACTCCTTCTCCTCTTTAGACTTCTTTTCTTTTTTCATTAGGGTTATTCTTATTTTATAAGCCACCAATATGTTGTGTAAAACATCTAAGGGTAGTTTATCCAAATTTCTATCTTCTATGAAGGAAACTTTGGCATTGTAAGTTTCCAGTAAGGTTTTGAGTATTTTCCTTACCACAGTAACATTGTTGATGTCCTTTCCATAGCTTCTGATGGAACACACAATGTCATTAACTCTTGTGAAGAAGGCATCCACAGACTCATCATTCTGTAACTTTATCTACAAATCTACCCCTTTAGATTTGTAACTTGGCTTCCTTTATAACCTTATCTCCTTCATAAATGTTCCTCAACTTGTCCCAAATTTGCTTAGCTATGTTTCACCCCATCACTTTGGTAAATTATTTGTCTAATAAAGAGGCATATAAAGCATTTCTTGTCTTTCCATCACACTCTAAATTCTTCTAATTAATAGGTATAATAGCAGGTTATCTCTACTGTTGATTATCTCCTTTGTAGGTTCTCTCCCCCTACTGTCAGTATTGCCTCACCTTCTACCTTGATAGGCTCTCTTACCCTACTACCTTAGTAGGTTCTCTCCTTCTACTACTGGTGTTACCTTACCTCATACCTTGACAAGTTTCTTCTCTGTTGCTGCAAGCTACTAGACTTGCTACTAGGGTAAGTTTTCTCCTCTTACTATTGGTTGTGTTTCCTACCTTGTTGCTAGGACAAGCTATTGGTTGTACTTGCAAGTTGCAATTATTGGTTGTGCTTACTAGTATTGTGACCTACACATGCTGCTATTGCCATCTACATGTTCTATTATTGTTGCGTACACATGCTGATATTGTTGCCTGCACATTTTGCTATCATTGTCTACACGTGTTGCTATCACTACTTGCATGTTCTACTATTATTGTCTACATGTTTTGTTATCCCTACTTGCACGTGTTGCAATTGCTACCTACATATTCTATTATCATTGCTTGTACATTCTGCTGTCACTACACACATATGCTACAATTGCTAATGTTACAGGTTATTGCTGATGTTGCGGGTTGTTGCTAATTATTACATGCTGCTGCTAGTATAACACCCTACCCTTGCTTTAATAACTTCCTTCTCCTTTTGGTTTGTTTGGCTACTGCCTTCTTCTTTCTTTGGTATGGCTACTATACACCCTCTTTTCTGGTTTAGTGTGGCTGTCAACTACTGTACTTTCCTAGGTTGTCGATTACTGCACTCTCTTTGGTGGCCAGCTACTACACTCTCCTTGGTGTGGTTGCTGCATGTTTTTCTTTATTGGTTTGGTGTGGCTGCTAGCTACTACACCTTATTCTCCCTTTGGTAAGGCTACCTTCTTCTTCCTTTGGTATAGCTACAAACTGTTGTAACTCCTCCTTTTGTTGGTTTGGCTACCTCCTTCTTTGGTGTTTGCTATCACCTTTGCTTTATTCAACTACTGCTACACCTTCCTTGGCTTGCTGCTCTCTCTTTGGCCATATGCTGCACTTTCCTTAGTTAGCTGCACCTCCCTTGGTGGCTGCCTTCTTTGCTTTGGCTGGTCACTCTCTCCTTTGGTGGCTACCTCTCTCTTTATCATTCACCCTCTTCTTGCCTTTAGGTTTATTGTTCTCTTTCCTTTGGCCAGCTATCTCAAAATTCTACAACCCACACACTTATCTTGCAAGGTGTATAGGGTTATTTATAGAACCTTGAGATTAAGGTTGCATACTCATCAATGGTCAGTATTGATTCATAAAGGTTGCCCTACAATCAATGGCTAGATTTGATTCCTAAAATTTAAGGTCAATGGTCAAGAGTCAATGATCAACCTTGATCCCTAAAATTTGGAGTCAATAGTCAACATTGACTTATCAACTTTAGAGTTGACCTACCATCAATGGTTTTGCCTAATGACCTCTCTGCATCTCAATGGCATTCATAACCTTAAACAAGTGCATGAAGCTATTCAATGCTCGCCATATAATGTCTTTATGAACCAAGTTAACACTATTTAAGGTATAAAAGAAGTGTGTGATTCCATTCACATGCTTTTATTCCTTCCTTCCAAAATGTTAGGGTAAATTTCACAAAGTAATGTTTTGTTCTTATTCCATCCCATTGAAACTTCCCATCTGAGGTGGGACTCTATGTATGTCACCTATGTTTAACCTTTTTAGATGTCATCAACATTGTCTCCCAAACCCATTGTTAGGTGGCCTACTAGTGTAGTTAAGATGAGGCTGAAATGAGCATTATAGAAAATAAGAATAATAAAAATTGTCATTTATAATGGCAACAAATATAATTGATGTTTAGTATTCATATAGTATAAATCTTATATGCTAAATATGTAATTTAAATGCTTTTTTAGAGGAGGATTGTAAGCTCTTTTACATCTTATGAGTGTTCTTGTTAATCTCCTTAAATTCTCTTTAATGTTGAGGCAAACATAATTTATAGTAGTATTTTTACTTGTATTGGTGTTTAATAACTATCAAATTGAATTGCTTTATGGGAATTTTAATAAACTAGAACTGCCCTGGATGACATAGTCTAACATTTTATGCCATGGTTAGTAATAAATATAGGATTGCTTAAATTTTTACCCAAACTTGAACTTCAAAGTAGTTTTGAACAAAAATCACATAAGGTTACTTATTCTTCTTATTGGCCTTCAATGTAAATAATTATTATTAATGATACAAAGATTAAAATCTATTTAAATTCTCATTTTTAGTGCATTTTGTTTGTTTAAGGTGTGATTTATTGCATCAATTAGCATGCATGGTTTGATGTATCTAGTTTACGAAATATTTTGGTTACAACATCTCATAATGGCATCAAGGTATAGGGGGTGTATTGAGGGGAGAAGCAAGGCATGTGATTTGTCTTTACTCAAAAGTAGTCATGGCAATAAGTATTAATGAGGTGGAGTTACTAGTAATTAGGGAGATTATAAGTTTATGGGCCTAATAAAGGGAGGCTAGTCATACCCTACTGACCATTGAAAGCAACTCGCATACAATAATGGCATGGATAAATTGTAAGGCTGAAAGACCTTAGAATCTTGAACTTCTACAACATTTGGGTCAATGTTAAAGGCTAGGTTTCCTTCACCTTTCAACCACAAGAATGCAATTTTTTTGCTAACGTAATGGCAAAGCAAGAACTATATAAGCACATGGATTTCTTGACATGGGTATAACAATTCAACTAAATGTGGGTAATTCAGCAGATTAGTTAAGTTGGTTGGTCATGGCCTGAGGGGAGAATATCCATTTAAATCAAACCTCCCATAAAATTAGAAATCTTTTTTTGTAATATAGAGAGATAAAGGTTGTCAATTTTTTATGTAAAGTCTTTTAGTGTGATGAGAATATTACCTTTTTGTTCAAATCCTCTAATAGCACAATCTTGTATTACATTTCTTGATTAATATTAATTTCATCTTACCTTTTTTTTAAAAAACAAATGGCATCAAGCTAGCAAAGCCAATAGATAAACAACATTTTAGTTACAAGTGTTGCTTTATCCTATGAAGTACTCTATTTCTTGCCTCATATGAACATATTACCTTTATGTGCCTATATTATGTGATGTCAAATATGTAAAAGATCAATCTCATAGCATTTTAGTTAGCAAATATGGATTTATGAAGTGTGGTAGATTATTGTGCCATAAAAATTTGCCATTGTAATAAGTTGTTGATAAATGAAATTAATGTTAATGAAAATGAAATTTGTAAACAAGATCATTAAGGAGTTTGACCATAATTTTGAAGTCCACGTACAATGAACATTGACTAAGAAACATTTATTAGATATGTAGGAGGTAGAATGGATTTGCAAATCATCCCATAAAAATCTCTATGTAAGGTTTATGTACAAGTGAGATCCATGGAGTTAAGTTTGAAATTTACTTGTAAAAGAGGTAGAGTTTGATGTAACAAGAAAAAGATATTTATAGATCAACAAAAGACATATGGTTAGAAATTAAAAATGTAAACTACAATCTTCTACAAATCCCCAATGAAAAGAAATCCCTCTTGGATGGATTGCAACTTATGAGATGGATTGTAAAATTCTAGCCTCACATTCTTTCTTGATCTACTAAAATCCTTTTCTTATTAAATCAAAATCTACTTTTTTTACAAATAAATTTCAAGCTCAAACATTAATCTATTTTAAAAGCTTCAACTTTGCTTTAGATAGATTAGATCCATCTATTAAAGTTGTTAGTTCACTTAATTTGAGGGGACTTGAACTTGCTTGGGTTGTTTATTAACTTGCTTAGAAATTTATTTGTTGCAATTGCATATCCATTTGATTTGACATAAAGGTCAAGAGATATGTTATAACAGATCTTGGATTCCTTGGATGTGGACTTTAAAGTCTAATATCATTATTAAACCTATCTTTGATGGCTAATGTTGGATTTGTTATCAACACTATCTTACATGGTTATATGTGTTCATTTAATGTTGTGAATATCATTAAGATGTAGTGAGGTTATTGGGAAAAACTGATAATGATAGATCAACCTTAGCATTAATGAATCAATGTTGACCATGATCCTAAATTTTAGGGGTCAACATTGACTATTGACTGTTGACCGTTTACCGTTTACTCTAAATTTTAGAAAGTCAATATTGACCATTAACCTAAATTTTAGGACTCAAATCTGGCCATTAATTGTAGGGTAACATATGGAAATTAACAATAACTATTAATGATTGTATAGCCCTAATCTCAAGGGTCTATAAATATCCCTATGCATCTTGTAAGAAAGGGGTGTGCTGTAGAATTTTGAAAGAGTCAATCAAAGGAGAGAGAACAACAAACCTAAAGGCAAAGAGAGGGTGAACAATAAAGACAGTGGTAGTCGCCAAATGAGAGAGTGATCGACTAAGGAAAAGAAGACAACCACCAAGGGAGGTGTAATTGGCTAAGAACAATGCAACAAACTACCAGGGTAGCAACGAGTATAAGGTAAAGCAGTAGTAGAAGGGTTTGACATTAGTAACCACCAAGGCAGTAGCTGGCAGGATGTAAAGTAGTAATTGGTAAGAGGTAGAGCAACAGCAGAAGGGTCCCTGCACCAGCAACCAACACGCAGATAGTAGTGTCGTGCGAAGATAGCTACAGCGTGAGGGGATAACAATAGCAACATGAGAAAATAGTTGTAATGCATGGAGATAGTAGCAATTGCATGTGAAAATAGCTACAATGCATGGGGATAGTAGTAGCAACATGAAATAATAACTGCAATGCATGGGGATAGTAGCAACGACACGAGAAGACAATTATAGTGCACGCAGATAATAGCAACATCGCAAAAAGACAGTTATAGTGTGCAGAGAGAAGTAGTAATGCAAGAAGATAGCTATAGTGCACGAAAAAAGCAATAGCAATGCAAAAAGACTGCTATAATGCGCAAGGATAGCAATAACGGCATGAGAAGACAACTGTAGCACAGGTAGATAGCAGCAGTGGTGCGAGCAGACAGCAGCAGTGTTAACTAAGAGCAATAATGTGAAATGATAACAGTAGTGCGGCGAGTAAACAATAGCAGCGCAAATGAATAGTAGCAACAATGTGAGTAAACAGCAGTAGCGTGCTTAGATAGCTAGAACAGCATGTGTGGACAATAACTGCAGCACATGCAAATAGCAATAACGTGTTCTGCTATAAGCAATAACGTATGCGAACAATAAGAACAGTGTGTGCAAGAAGCAGCTGCAATGTGCGCAAATAGTAGGAGCAGTGCATATGGAATATGTGCATACAGTAGTAGTAGTGCAAGTGGATAGCAGTAATTGCACGTGCAAATAGTAGGAGCAGCACATGCAGATAGCATTAACAGTACGCACAAACAACAGTGGCACACTTACGGACAACAAGAGTAATGTACATGAATAGCAATGGCAGTGTATGCGGACAACAACTACAACGCATATAAACAACATTAGCATTGCATGTAGGTAGCACTGGTAGCGAGTGAGACAACACCAACAATGAGGGAAAGAGAACATCTATATTTTACTCTAGTAGCTTGTACACATTGAGTGATCATTCTCCAGGAAAGTTTTACCATAAACTCTTGATAAATTTGTTGAAAAGCAAGGTGGGATATCCCTGGAGTGATCGAGAAATTATTGTAACTAGTTAAGGAATAGTCCTTCCACAAGTGGTAAAGGAGTGATCCTTCCACAACATTATTATATCTCCTAATAGTAAGAGTGAATTGTGTGATTTATAAGGGATCTTATCACATCATGGACATAGCTCACGTATTATGGGTAAACTACGTAAAAATTGTCGTGTGTTCTTGGGTGCTTACGCATTGATCTTTTAGTCATACTGTCACGTTCACATAATAGAGAAAAATAAAAATTGGATCATTAGTTTTAACAAGTCATAGAAGTTAAATTTGGATCAATTTATAAAAAGCACATATCTCACACTGATTCACCCTCTCTCTCAATGTGAGACCTAAAACAATCCTCATCAATCATACTCTGACAAATTCTAAGAAATACATAAAAACTTCATTTTGCTTTGAATAAATTAAAGGTCTATCTCATGATCTCTCTTACTCTCTTATAATACAAAATGCATAATTCATACAGGCCACCATGCTTACCTATAATAAGTATTTGTTAAAAAAAAACTTTTTTTTAAAAAAAAAAATAAAAAATAGATAAAAATAGTAAATCATTATAATATAATGATAATATGCACATAAAATAGCAATTAAATAAATATATTATAAGAATCAATATTTTAGAAATGAGTATATTTTGATTGAAAAGTTATGAGATAATTTCCCTCTTTTTTGGTATATTTTTCAAAATTAAAGGAAAATATATTTCCTTTTAGAGATAAGAATTTTGTAGTTGTAAAGAGAAAAAAAATACCTTCAATGTCTTTGGCTAGGTAGTTATATAGCATTATAGGTTACATTATTGTTTTAATATGACTATGGTGATAAATTTGTGGCAAAGATCAAGCGAAATTATAGATATGGGATTATCAATCATCAAGATGAAAAAAAAAAATCAAAGAGATAAGAATATACCATATGAAATATGGTGCAAAATAATTATTAGTGGTCATGTAAGGTCATTAATAATCAATGTTGTGAAAGCACGCTATACAAAATATGGAAAAGAATACCTTCGGCAATTATAGTAATGGCAATCATATTTGCTTGCATTTTAATGGTTGTTTTTGTTTTTTTTTTCTTTCAATTATATAAAGTTAAATCAATTATCATATATGTGATATACATGTATTTAGATAAAAGTGTTAAAAAATAAAAATTTAGATGTAAAAAAGAAAATTCATGTTAATTAGATGAATACTTTAATTTGATTAGTATGGAAGCATTAAGTCATTTCACTCATGCATCTGTCAATTGTCATCAATTCCAAAAAAAATCTTAAACCCTTAAATTATATTAGTGGTATAATTGTTATTTCATAAATATCAAATCTATCTCTCTATTTTTAATCACATTTAAGCCAAAAAAAAAAACTATTTTCTATTAATTTTGTTTCCCATTCATTTTTAACATATCCAAACAAATAATGCAAAAATCAATTTTTGCTTTTTTATTCTCTTTGTCACGACTTTCTTTCCTATTCCACTCAAAATCCAAACACATCATTAATCTAGACACTAATACTTACGTTCATTACATTTACATCTCACCCCATACATTTAAACAAATTAACTAAATTCATGTGCATAAATTTTTAAGTTATCTTTTAATGGGCCCCTTTCCCAACTTCCCTATAGTTAATGACTTTTGAATTTCTAATAAGTAGATGATAATTACTTTTGGCATTAAACCTGAAAAGGACCTTCTTAAATCTCACACTAAGCAAAGGAAAGGGTAAATCAATGTAAAATGCTTGCTTTTTAAAAATCTATTTGAATTAAACCTCTGTAATTTGTTAAAGTTGATAATCCAATTTTTATCTTACTTCTTTATGTGAGAACGACTATATGGATATTAAGCAAGTACAAACACTCGAGAAAACACAGAATTTTTACCTGGTTCACCCATAATGTGTGAGCTATGTCAATTGTGTGATTGGATATGTTGAGCCCATCTTTGATGGCTATGTCAACATCATCTCACATGGTTATATGTGCTGATTTGATATTATGAATGTCGTTAAAATGTAGTGCGGTTATTAAGAGAAACCAGTGATGACAAGTCAACCCTGGCATTGAGGAGTTAACATTGACTATGACCCCAAATTTTAGGAGTCAAGATTGATCGTTAACCATTAACCCTAAATTTTAGGAATCAAATCCAATTGTTGATTATAAAGCAACATGTAGGAATTAACGATGATTGTTGATGATCGTGTAGCCCTAATTTCAAAGCTCTATAAATACTCCTATGCGTCTTGCAAGAAAGTTGTAGAAAATTGAGAGAGTCGACCAAAGAGAGAGGTGAGCAATAAACCTAGAGAAAAAGGGAAGTGAACAACAAAGAGGAGGAAGCCACCAAGCAAGGTGTAGTCAACCAAGGAGGAAAGAAAGAGAGCAAAGTAGCTGACCACCTACACTAGCAAACCCTTACCAAGATAGCCACTGTACTAGCAAGCCTTCACGAAGGTGACAATAGCAACCGACCACCACACCAGCATATGTAGGAGGCTTCCCTACACTGACAGCAACACTAAGATGTTTCCCAATAGCAACAACACATCCTTGCACATCTAAAAGGGCATACCAATAATAACAACATGTCCTAGCATATCCAAGAGACTTCCCAGCAGTGGCAACACATCCAAGAGGCCTTCTTACACCAGTAGCATGTCCAAGAGGCTTCCCAGTAGCAACAATATGTCTAAGAAAATTCCTTGCACTAATATCACATCCAGGAGAATATACCTGCAATAGTAAACACCACCAAGGTAGCAGTCGCACCAGTAAACATTACCAAGGTAGCAATCATACCAGCAAACCAACAAAGTAGTAAAGGAAGACAAACTAAAAGGGGGTAGAAGTAGCATGTGAGTTTAATAGGAGGTGGAGCTTTGAAATTAGGGTTACATGATCATCAATGGTCATCATTAATTCCTAACGGTTGCTCTATAATCAACAGCTAAATTTGATTCCTAAAATTTATGGTCAATGGTGAACATTGACTTTTTAAAATTTAAGGTCAATGGTCAAAGATTAACGGTCAACCTTGACCCCTAAAAATTAAGGTCAATGGTCAATATTGACTCATTAACTTTAGTTAACCTACCATCAATGATTTTAACCAATAACTTCTATGCATCTCAATAATATTCAAAACATCAAATCAATTCATGCAACAATGTGAGATGCTGTTGACAACAAATCTAACATTAACCATCAAAGATGGGCTTAACAGGAAAAATCAAATAAAGGGAGAAAAATTGTTAAGAGGGAGAAGTAGAAAAAAAAAAAGGAGTTAAAGACTGTTTCCAATTGGTATTATGCCTACATGTAAAAAAGGAGATGTATGTTTCAAGGAGAGCTGTTCCTTTTTGCTAACACTACTACTTGTGACTGCTGTTTATGCTTAATTGCTGATTTTTGGATTTATTGTGCTGCCAATAAATCCAAAGGGCTCTATTGTTGAGCCCATTTTTTATAACCAATGTTAGATTTGTTATCAACAGTATTTCATAGATTTATCGTTGTTATTTTGATGTTATAAGTGCCTTTGAGATGTGTTTGCTACATTTACAAAGTGTTAGTAACACCAACCAATTTCCTTAGCTTGTTAAGGCAGAAGCTAGGGAAATTGCTTAGGATTTGACAATACAAGTTGTGGCCTGCCCAAAGGTGCGATTTGTATTTGTAAAAAATATTCTCAAAAGCATTGTGAATAAGGAAAAGGAGCTTAAGATACAAAGAGATCGTTTGTCAAAACTATTAATGTCAGGTCAACCCTAAATTCAATGAGTCAATGTTGATTATGGACCCTAAATTTTAGGAATCAATATTGACCGTTGATTGTATGACAACCCTAAACTCAAGGCATATAAATGTCCATACAGCTATCAACATAAAATGTATGTGCTATAGAATATAAAAGAGGGCTCAGCAAAAGAAAAAAAAAACATGTGTTCTGCAAAACATAAAAGAGGGTTCACTAAAGGAGGAAAACATAAGTGCTATAGAACACCAAAAAAGTGAGTATTACAGAATGCCAAGAGAGAAAGTGCTATGGAATGCCAAGAGAGAGTGCTGCAAAATGCCAAGAGAGTGATGCAGAAAATAAGAAAGGGCACAATATAGGAAGAAAGAATGAGCTACTAAAACATAATAAAGAAATAGATTTTAATAACAAAAAGTAGCCACCAAAAGGAAAAGGAGAGAATAGCAAAGAGCAACCACCAAAAGGAAAAGGAAAGAATGACAAAGAGCAGCCACCAATAAAAGAATGAGATAACCTAAAAAGAGGATAACCAATAAGGTGAGTTGCAAAAAGTGAAGGAACCTATAGAGGCAGAAAGAGGCAATAATGCCAATAAGAAAGAGAAAGCTTCTAGCAGTAAAAGAAAATGAGAGAGATTACAAGGTAGAAGGAGGTAACAATGGCAACAAGAAGGAGAATGCCTCCAGCAGCAGAAGAAAAAGAGAGAGTGTATAGTAAAAAGAATGAGAAACAATAACAACTACAAAAAAAAGAAAGTAGCAGCAGCAAAAAGAATGTTGAACCCATCTTTAATGGCTAGTGTTGGATTTGTTATCAACACTATCTTATATAGTTGTTTGTGTTGATTTGATGTTATGAATGTCATTGAGATGCAGAGAGGTCATTAAGCAAAACCAGTGATGGTAAGTCAACTCTAAAGTCGATGAGTCAATATTGACTGTCAACCCTAAATTTTAGGGGTCAGAATTAACTGTTGACCCTTGACTATTGATTCTAAATTTTAGAAAGTCAATGTTGACCATTGACCCTAAATTTTAGGAATAAAATCTAGCAATTGATTGTAAGATAACCTTTAGGAATCAATGTTAGTCATTGATGAATATGTAACCCTAATATTAAGGCTCTATAAATAACCCTATATATCTTACAAGACATGTATGGGTTGCAATAGAGAATGATCAACTGTAGAAAAATAAGAAAGAACAACCAATTAAAAAGAGAAGATGGCTAAAGAAAGGTTAAGAGACAAAGAGAAAGGCAACCACTAAAGGAGAGAATGATTGGCCAAGGCAAAAAGGGCAACCACCAAGAAGAAGAGTAGTCGATCAAGGGAGTTATAGCAATAACTAGCCAAAGAAGTAGTAATAGCAACCACCAAAGAAGAAGACAGCCACACCAACTAAAGAACAAGTTGCAACAGCCAGTAACCACACCAAACTAGCAAAGGATACATGCAACAGCCAACAACCACATCAAACCAGTAGAGGATACGTACAACAGCCGACCACCAAGGAAAGAGTAGTAGCCAGCTATTAAAGAGAGTGCAGTAACTGGCCACTAAGAAAAGTGTAGCAGTTAGCAGCCACACCAAACCAATAAAGGAGAAGGTGAGTAGTAACCACACCAAATTAGAAGAAAGGGTGTGCAATAGCCACACTAAAGAAAAAAGAAGGCAATAGCCAACCAAACCAAAAGGAGAAGGAACCTATTGCAGCAAGGGCAGGGAGCTAAACCAATAGTAGCCTGCAATAACCAGTAACAACCCGCAATACTAGCTGTAGCCTACAATTTTAACAATTGTAACACATCCAGCAAGCAATCCCATCAATTGCAACACATTTAGCAAGCAATCCCAATATTTACAACAAGTCCAGTAAGTAATCCTAGCAATTGTAGCATGTCCAAAAGGCAATCCTAGCAATTGCAGCACATCCAATAAGCTATACTAGCAATTACAACACAAGTAGTGATTACTGCACGTGCTATCAATGATAGCAAAATGTGCAGGCAATGATAGCAACACTTGTAGGCAACGAGCAATAGTAGAAAGTGCAGGCACAACAAACAGCAGGTCCGACAGCTTGTAGTAGTAGGAAAGAAAATGTGCCCCAACAGCAAGTCCAATAGCTTGTAGTAGTAGAGGAGAAAAATGTGCTTTGGCATCAGGTCCAACAGCTTGCAGTAACAGGGAAGAAAACATGTCCCAACAACAAGTTTAGTAACTTGCAGTAACATAGGAGAAAAATGTGCCCCGATAATAGGGGAAGAAACCTACCAAGATAGTAGGTAAGGCAACCTGTTAAGGTAATAGGTAAGGAAACCTACCAAGGCAGTAGGTGAGGTAACATTAGCAATAAAGGAAGAAACCTATTAAGATAGCAGGTGAGGTAGAAAAGGAAAAGAACCTACTAAGGCCAAAGGAGGCAACACCAACAGTAGGAGGAAAGAACCTGTTAAGGCAACAAATGAGGCAACATTGGCAGTAAAGGAGAGATATTACCGAAGCAATAAGTGAGGCAACACTAGCAGTAAAAAGAGCAAACCTATAATGGAGATAACCAACGGCAAGGGGAGAGAACCTACAACAAAAATAACCTATAAAGAAGAGACTAGCAAAGCTTGAGTAAAGATCGGTAATGAGGAAGGAGAAGATCTACTTTTTGCATTAGCAGCTTGTACACATTAAATGATCCTTCTCAAGACTTTGTTAGTTATTAAACTCTTGATAAACTTATTAAAAAAGGCTAGGATACCCTTAGAGTGATCGGGAGATCAGTTTGTTGAGTGATCGAGAGATCAGTCTGTTGAGTGATCGAGAGATCATCGTAAGTGGTTAAGAAGTGATCCTTCCATACCATAATTGTATCCCTTGATAATAAAAGTGAATTGTGTAATTTAGGAATAATCCTATCACATAATGGATGTAGCTCACACATTATGGGGCTCACATATCCATACAGCTACTCTCACATAAAGAAGAAAGATAAAAATTAAATCATTGGCTTTAACAAGTCACAGATGTTAATTCAGAAAGATTTGTAAAAAGCAAACATCTCACACTAATTCACTCCCTCTCCCGCTCAGTGTGAGACCTATGAAGGTCCTCATCAAATAAGAAGGTAGTAGTGGTAGAAAGAAAAGGAGAGAACCTGCAAACAAGAGATTAGCAAAGCTTAAGGAGGAAAACTAGTAGTGAAAAGGAGAAGATCTAGTTTTTTGCAACAATAGCTTGTGTATATTGAGTGATCTTTCTTAGGAAAGTTTTTGTTATAAACTTTCTGTAAACTTCTTTGAAAAAGGGTAGGAAACCTTTAAAGTCATCGAGAGATCATTATATATGGTTAAAGAGTGATCCTTCTACAACATCAACTGTATCCCTTAATAACAAGAGTGGATTGTGTAATCTAGATGTGGTCCTATTACATTGTAGCATAGATTACACATTGTGGGTGAACCACGTAAAAATTCTATGTGTTCTTAAGTGCTTATACTGGCTTGATATCCATACAATTATTCTCACATAAAGGAGCAAGATAAAATTGGATCATTGACTTTAATAGGTCACAGAGGTTTAATTTAGACAGATTTGTGAAAGGTAAACATCTTACACTAATTCACCCCTTCCCCTTCTCAACATGAGACCTAAAAAGGTCTTTATCAATATATATGACAAGTAATATACATAAACTAATAAAGATATGATTTTAAAGTTATTAGGTTGCATCTATTGTTTTATCATGCTAAAGTACTATGGTTAACAAGACCCATTAAATGGGCTTGGTCTCTAATAATCAATTTCCAAAAAATATCAATACATGTAAAGTGACTTGAGAAGTAGTAGCATGATGCACTTGTTTCCATCAAAGGGACTTAGGAAAGGGTTAGACTCCCTCTTGTCCAAGGGAGTAAGGGAGCTATTGGTCAAATACCTCTTCCTTAATGAACTCTTACTCATATAAGCACCCAAGCTAAAAGACTTTATAGCATTAAGAGGAGGAATATTGTATTCAATCACCTTATGTAAAGAAACTTCTTACTATTGGTAAGACCCAAGAGTCTTACATCATTTAATGTTGCAACACTTATCCTTGCAAACCTCAAAAGGTAGCTTCTTCTTACAACCATCAATAAGAGTCAATGACTCAACCTTGTAATAAGTTGATCATCATCCTCATGCTTTTCCCCAAGGAGTTGTTCATTATAGATCTACTTATGTTAAATATGCTTTTAGTAGCAAAATTTCAAGTAGCATGCTCCATATTACTTATAAGAACCTAGGGAACCTAGGTTGGTGGAATGTCCACAACTTAAGTGCCATCCACCTTTTGGCCATATTTTGCAAGATATTCAAAGTTAAAGGAGTCTTTATGGACTTCCTCATTTATTATCAAAGGAAAAGTTAAGATTAGCAACATAAAATAAAGTCATTAGAGAGCAAGAAAGGATAGGACAAACTATTCACCTAGCACCTTAAAATTAGTAAGAATGATAAACTTTGGGCCTCTGAGCTTCAGAGATTTGTGATAACTTAAGGAAACATCATTTACCTTGACTTATGGCTCCTTACCAAATGTTGGCATAGGTTGATGCACTTTTACATTATTAAACACCAATAAAGTTGGCATAAATAAAAAAGGAAAAACAAAAAAGCATGACACTTAAGACTATTTCTCATCTTTGAAGTTTAGCAATGAGGGATTAAAGCTAGGAAATCATGTGACAAATCTCTCTTTATCTTTATTTTAGCTAAGCTAAAGAGAAAGACCTATTAGCTCTTTATCCTTACCTTGAAACTTTTTCATTTCAAGTCATCTTCTCTACATCCTAAATGGCTTGCTTGTGGCAACAAATGACATAGTTAATTGTTAGATGTCTTTGAGCTTAGCTACCATTGTCCATAGCTGATCCTCTAGACCAATCTCATTCACTCTGTAAGTTCTTAGGTTCTCAACCAACTCAAAGGTTGTCTTCCTAAGAAGCTCAAGCTCTTTAGCCTAGGGACCCATAATAAAAGCTTCGATACCATCTTTCTTCAATCTTGCATTCTTAGTACAAATCCTCTCCACCTTAGCAATATACCTTCCAATTTACTCTACTAATTAAGCATATAGTCCCTTAAGCTTGCCTTCTAGCTTAGACATCCTCAATCACAACTCTAAGATTTGGTCCTTAACTTTTTTCTTCTAAGCTTAAAGATCATCTTGCTCTAAACATAAGCCCTCCATGGCATTAACATTCCCACAAATTAAGTTAACCATGTAAATGACCATGAGATACATCTAATTAGTAATATCATGCATATTGAATTGGAATAATGTGTTTTATATGCATAAATGACAAATCAAGTGTGCTAGATGTTCTACTTAGGGCCTTATAGCTTCATCCCATTAAGCACTACAATATCAATCTCAGTTACCTCTTTGATGTAGTAATTGTAAGAAGTGTTAGTAAGGAGATCTTAAGGTCAATGGGAAGGTTAGCAAAAACAAGTATAGTAGAGCAATTCCTTGTGCCATTACTAAACCTTAGGCAAAGTTGAAGTGAAAACCCACTTACTAAACCTTAAGGATTAGCACTTTTAGATTGTAAGCCCTTGTGAAATTTGGCATAATAGGGCCAATGCTACACTTAGCCATTCCCCCATTTTGTTTAGCATTGTCACCTTTGGTTTATCGCCACTAATGTCATCATCAAGCTTAGGTGAAGCCATTGTATTGTTAGACATAAGCTCTTTTGTAATCTCCTAAACTCTTAACACTTGACCTTTTAGGTGTAATAATTCTACCTTATAAGTTACACTCAGTCATATCACCTCCTCTTCCTCTTCTTAAAGGTGATATGTGAATGACACCAAGCCTTGGTAGACTTATGCCTCATTAACACAAAGAATAGTGAGCTCAAAGACTTATTTCTCTACTAGGAATCCCTTATATTATGATTTCCCTCAAATGCTTAGTCATAGTTGTTATGCTTACAAAAATTAAAAATTAATTATCTTTTGAATCATGCAATAATAGATAGTGTGAATAAGGGTTAATTCCATTAGGATTGCTATCTATTCAATAACAAATAAACAACATCTAAAGACACTAATATGAATAAAGGTAATTTAAAGTCTAACTTTATGCAAATTAAAGTAAAAAAAATTATAAAAAATCAATTGATGAAATTTCATTTGTAACTTCATTCATAACTATGATATCTAATTTTTTTGATTATTTATATCATTGTCTTAATTCTATTGGAACTATTACCCCTAAATAACAATAAACTCTATTACTTGAATTATCCTTTAAATATTTATTAAAAGAATAAGATCTCTATTTAGAATCTTAGCATTATACCCCTAAAACTAGCACTTTATAATTATATATTGATAGCCTTAAGACTTAAAAAATGGATTAATTTGAGCAATAATCACACAAACTTGGATTATTTAACTTGAATTAAGTTATTTGTAACAATAAGAAAAAAATTTGTCTATAATTCTTTACTATTACTTGTTACTTGGTGATTAGCAATAAGATAAATATGAGTCATAATCCTTAATTCCAGTAATTAACTATTGTTTAATCAATTCAATAGGTCTAACAAAGTTAATTGAACAAACAATCATTCACTATTTTAGTTAAACAACTCAAGCAATCCCAATAGAAAAGAAAATAATGTAACTAAATAATCTATTTCATCAAAATACTTAAAGTTTTAAGACTTCTCAAAACTATGGAAAAACCCTAGTTGCACATATTTACAAAATGAATTTTTTTAAGACTATCTACCACTTCACTTTTTTCCATCTCCTTTTCCTTTCAAAAGATAAATTGGTCCTTATATATTATAAAAAATATACATAATAGACACAAGAAAACCTAGGGCACTCCTAAACAATCTCATAAATTCTCAAGGTTATAATGAATCCTTCTTAACTATAAACTATGACAAAATTCTTATACTGAGTTCCAAATTGATTTATAAATAGATGTGGTTTGAATCATGGCCTTTCTTCTCCATTAAAGTTATATTCCTTTCCTTTATCTTTCCAACACATCTAGTTTTACCCAAAATAAAGGTTCAAAACACAACTCATGAGATAAAAACTGAGATTGTTTTAGCCTAACCTGTAGCAAATTCTATAGCAATTTCTCAACTATTTCTGGACTACTAAAAAATTAATCAAGGATTAAATGCCTTTATAACAATTGTAGGTTTTAGTATAAAATTCAATATAAGTTTTTGATTCACTTAATTTGGATCTTTAAAACTAAATTATACTTATTTTAATATGTAATGCTCAAACCAAAATTCTACTTTAATTAGCACATAGACTTCCTTTTTCTTTCTTGTCTTTGAAGCCATATCTTAAGGTCTAAACAAATTCAAATTTAAGCTCACAACCATAATTTAAAAAATGTGATTTGTTTACTATAACTTCAATAAAGGCTACTTTTTTAATTTAGACCTTTAAGTCAATAAAAAGTCTATAATAAGTACTAAATGTTAAAATGGTTAAATGTTAGAATTTTCCTTGCTAAAAGTACAAATTATTGAAACTTCCAAAAAATATATCTAAATTACAAAACATATTCTAATCAACTTAATTAGGTATGTAATTTAATAAAAATAACTAAATGTAAAAGAGAACAAATAAATAAATTCTCACTCATTAAATTTTCTTATGCTTAGCTTTTAGACATCATTAAACAAAACATAATTAAACTTAAAAGAATAGTAAACCATACAATAGTCATAACTCAAAATACCATTGTAATACATAAGCTAATTACATTCAATTATCAACCAACATACATACTTAACTTAAAAATGCAATAATGTTAAATAAAATAGCAATAACATACTCATTTTTTTCTCTCTATTCACCATTGCTCTTATTAATTAATACAAGTCTAACATCTAACACAACTAAGTTATAAATAGTTCACCAATCAACTTTTCCTCCTTATTACTATAAACTAGTAGTAAATTAAGGTGTCCCTTCTTAAAGTAGGAAAGTAAAATCAATATTCTTCCTTAAGACATGCCCAAAAATTAAGAAACATTTATTAAGGTGCTTTGATACTCATATTTAAGTCACTGTTTGACATGAGTGTTAACATTTTTAATGAAATATTTCCAATTACTAAGTAACTTCAACAATGGAGTATAATTAAGAAAAAAATTTTGTCATTTTTCTTTTTCTTCATAACACCCTATTTACTTAAACCCATCTTTAGAACAAATTTAAGAAGAAAATTTCTAATTTATATTTGAAATAAAAGTATTCTATAATAATGAACTTTAATTTAATGATAAAAAAAATATGTAAGATTAATTATTTATATAAATTAATTTAATAGTTAAGCATTAAATTGAGTTTATTTTTATTCATTTTATTTTGAGCTGGGGACTTAATCCTCTCACATTTTTACATATGTATCAATTCCTGCCCGCCCAAAAAGAAATTTTAAAAAAAAAAAAAACAATTCAAAGTGGGTTGTACTTGGAATGGCTTACAAGTTTATGGCCATACGCCGGGTCTAGGCCCTCAAAGAGGACCACGTCTAGTATTATCCATAAGTATTCACATTAGGTCGTGCCGACTCATATTGGGTCTACATGAGCCAGGCCGTGGGCCGTCCTCCCCATTGCACATGTCTGTCTGGTAGAAATATTTGGGTCCTCTGAGGCGAGTCGAAATTGTTGGAGAACCTAAAGATTTCTACTAGACATAAAAAAATAGGCAGGACAGCCCACGGTCAGGCTAAAGGAGACCCGACATGGAACTACGTAGATTACGCTTTAACCGGAGGCCCACGGGCCGACACACTTGTCAGACTTGGTCTTTTATATTTGTAGTTGCCACCCAATCAACCAACATTTGTGGGGTCCTGGGCCTTGTAATTCATCGTAGGATTGTATTGCAACGGCACCGTTTTAAATCAACTCTTCCTCTTATCTCAAACTCTCGTTTCGCGAATCCACCAACAGACGACGATTCTGGAGGGCTACTAGACCTAACACATAAAACGTTGTGGTGAGTTGCAGAGAAACGAGATTGGCTGAAAATTATTTTTTAAAAAAAAAAAAAAAGGAAAAAGGAATGTCGTCGTTTTTGCAAGCGTTTCTGGATCCAAGGAAGAACTGGCTCGCGAAACTGCACATGAAGTCTCTCTCAAATCGCCTCCGGAGATATGGTCAGCTTTCCCCCTTAATTTTTCTTTTTTCTTTTTTTTTTGGGGGGGGGGGGAGGGGCGAAGGGGGGAGGGTTCTTGGGATCGCAAGTTTTGTATCAATTATCTGCTCGTGTTTGAACTGAATCGGCGGTTAGGGCTACGATACGATGATCTGTACGACCCGTACTACGATGTGGACATCAAGGAGGCGCTTAACCGGCTGCCTAGGGAGATCGTGGACGCACGTCATCAACGCCTGAAGCGCGCCATGGATCTCTCCATGAAGCATGAGTACCTCCCCGAGGACCTTCAGGTAACTCGTTCATTAGCCTTTTTCTTGTTTCTCTCTCTCTCTCTCTCTCTTTTTGATTGTTTTTTTTTTTTTGACGTCTTGATTACCATCATGCTATTGGTTCTTGGTTTTAGGAAAAATGACTGAGCGTAAATACTGTGACTATGTAAACTGAGCATTTTGAGGAATTAAGACAGGCTATGAATTTCAAATGTTTTCGAGTTGGCGACAGACGTTGTGTTTATAGTGTTAATTCATGATAGACGTTTGTTTATAAGTATTAACGATGGACATGGGTACGGTCTTGGTATCCAATGTTACTGCCGATTGTTTATTTTGTCAATATGGAATGTGTTTACTGAGCCATTAGAAATCACACGAGTTTATATATGTTTTCTTTTAACTCATTCTGTGTAGGCAATGCAGACACCGTTCAGGAGCTATCTTCAAGATATGCTGGCTCTTGTAAGTTATTTTAAGCATTAAATATGTTGCTCCCTCTTTGTCATTTGCACCACTATGTTAGCACTATTAATATGTTAACGTGGGTGTCTATTTATTAATACTGCTGAGTCTATGATGTTTCCATTATAGAATATCTCATATTCTCTTTAGGGAATACGGTTCAATTTTTATGAATTTTTATCTTCTTGATTTTTTAAAATTTTCTTTGTAGAACTCTTTCTATGTCTTTTCCTCTGTTTTTAAGTTTGATGATAGCAACTTATCTGGAGCCCCACAAATTTCTGTGACAACAATGTCCACATTAAGAGGCAATTTTACTCTTTCTTGGTATTGTGAGCAGGATGCATAGATGTATCTTTTCTCATGTTGACTTCACTTACTTCCAATTAGAAATTGTGATGTAAATTGATGGGCTCATAGTGTTCCTTCCTGATTTTTAAGGATTTACATTTGTACCTTACTCTGAAACTGAAAACCCACATTTCCGAACCAAATTCATCAAATTAGTTTGGCTAGATTTCCTTCACCTTCCATGGTTGGTTATGATTCCTGGTCTTTCAAACTGACATGTTTGGCCTGGTTTGGCGGGGAAGTTCCAATCCTTCTTATCTGGACTTGTGAACACAACCTTGGACTGCTTCTTTATGTATGATCCTTCTCTCCCCTTCCTGCTGCTTGATTCATGACATAGTTTAACCGGACAGGTCACCGTTGGAACAATTTTTTTTGTCAAATCACAGTCCAGAAATGAATAATAAGCTGTAGGTAACAGCTTTGAACTAGCCTGATCATGTACTGCATTCATCTATGTTGTATTTATTGCTGCAACTGTTGAGTTCTTCTCAATCCCTCCCATGTCATGGGCATTCTTCAGTATTTGATGTAACATGAACCTGTGCTCTGTTCATGTCTGAATTATTTGGCTTGACATCATTTATGACACATCATTGTGCCCTGTTAATGTCCTCACTTATAAAAGCTATGCCTCTCCCACAACATTGTTCGGCTTACTGGATTGCCTTCCTGTTGAGAAAAATAAACTATGGCTCATCTGGAGAGGCTGGCAGTCCGGATGCCTTGCTTTGTTACAAAATGAAATCAATTACATGACAGAATCTATGATATCTTGACTCTCCACCTTCCAAAGAGTTGTATCTGCAGTATTGAAATGCAAATGCAAATGTGTGTGATCACTTGGCTCTTGTCCCTAATAAACCCAGGAGTTTCTCCCTTCTCAAAGCTTTCATTCATCTGTCTCGCAATATCAAAGGAGAATGAAGAGAGTGGATTATTATGGTAGAGGGCTTGCCTTTGTATTCTTAACTTTTGTTAAAATATAGTGATTGTACTTGTGCAGGTGAAGAAAGAGAGAGCAGAACGTGAAGCTCTGGGAGCTTTGCCTCTCTATCAGCGTACCATTCCCTGAGCTTCTTAATGTACTGTAGCAAATGCTCATTGAAGTAAATTTCTTGAAAGTTTCTGGCTGTCCTATAATCTTCTAAAGCAGAGAGGAGAGAGTTTTTCTCTTCTGTGTAATCGTTTTCCAAGTGATATGTGGTGGTTGAACAGTGCTACTGTCTAGTTATGCACTTGGAATTCTTTAATAATCACTTAGAACCCTTTTGTTGAACTTATATTTCATGGTTAAATGCAGCATTTTTCCTAAATCCTAAGAATGACTTGAGGTTTCCATGATTTGCAATGCATTTGCTTCTTGTGCAAGTGTGCCTTGATTTCTCTGTTAAAGGAGGCCGAAGCAGTCTTTTCTGTCCCCTCCGGTGCCTCATGTCACTGATGAGATAGTTGTAAGAGCCTTAATCATACAATTACATTAATCTTGTGAGTGTGCAACCAAGGATGTGTTTCTTATTGCTGTACAAACATTTTGGTGTCTTAAAATTTTGGAACAAGGACTTGTACTTTAAAATCCCCAGGTGACCCTGAACACGACTGAGACAAATGGTATATGTAGGCCGGATTTGGGGAGTCCAATATGCTTCTTGAAGAAGTGTAGGAAAAGATCTTTTTCCAGTGTTGATTACATTCTTTCATCCGTAACAACACTATCCAAATGTAAGAATCTGGGGAGTTAAAGACCCGTTTATATTCATACGCCAAGTTGTGTCAAAGCTGCGCTCGGTGGAAGATTTGATCTAGGACAGTGTACATTTCCGGTCACCCTAAACAAAAGGAAAGAAAGAGCCCAGAAGTACCGAAAAGGAAAGAAGAGTTGAGACCCAGTCTGTTGCCGTTGCATTTAGCTGTGGTTACTAGAGCACATGAAGCTTCCCTCATGGTTGTTGTACGATGGATATGTTTCCAAGTGAATGCGTTGGCACATAATGATCTTGATTTGACTAATTACACAACATCTACACGGATATGCATCCGTAATCTATCGAAGTTGAAAGGATTGTATGTAGAAACAAGTGAATGGTTGTCAAGGAAGAGTTCCTTGTCGTTGCAGGCTCACAGGCGACAGCATTAGCTGCAGTAATATTAGCCATGTTCAACATGTACATTACTGCAGTGAGAGGAGGAAATAGAGGTATTGGATATTTCCATGGCACTGTATCGGCAATCTTATTGCTCTGTTTAATCACAAGTGGTTGGAGTGCCAATACCATTCAGTGGCATGCAGACATGGTCTCATTACGCACATCTCCAAAAGCCAGCAACAAACACTGGCAGGAATTAAGAAGAAATGCAGACGACCACAGAAAGCATATTAATTTCTCTGGTGTCGAAACATGCTTCTGTGTTTTTTGTTTTTTTAACCTCCTTGATAAGTTTGAAACATGCAAGAACAAAACACAATGGGGGAAAGTAAATGTGAGAGGGCTTTTTGGGAGGCATGTCGCTTGGCTTGGACCAGAACTTCCCAGGTATGAAAACATGTTGTCGTAGGAGGGGTCAATGGCCACTGTCCCCATCATCTGTGTGAACTGTCACCATACAAAGGGTCTTGGGGATTAATTTCACTTCGGGCAAGTCTATCTACAAATGAACATATCTCCATGCGATAACATGAGCCCTGCGCTTTAATGATCTCCCTTTTGGCAATGATGTGCCATCATCCCCTTTCTTGCCTCTTGGACTGTCATCTCTTTTACCCTCTGTACTTTTTAATTGAATAGGGAAATGCCTGTGGTTGGACGCGTTGGATGGCTTAGACAGAGGGAACATAGATGTCTTCAATCTTCTTTAAGTAGCAAACTCTATCTTATTCAGGGGACATTTTAGAAGGTACCAATAATTATGCAACCTTTTTTTTTATTATTATTTTGGACCATTGGCGCAATACATTCACTATTGTCTTCAATGATTGGCGTTGGATTGGCTTAATAACCTTCCGAAACAGGACATATAGAGAAGACTCGTCTCATTTAGAGGGCTGGAGGCATGTCTTGATTCATTCAATCTATAATTTCTTCAATTGCTTTTGATGAATGTCGACAATAAATACGTACTAAGAGTACTATATTGCCTTACCAGCTGTGACTTTCAATAAGGATTAATTTTGGAACCAAAACTCCATTGGTTGGTTACTAGAAGAAGATTTTAGTCTGATCGGAAAGTGATTGCGATGTACATATATTCAAGAGAACCAACGACCCAAAATTAAAACCCATTCGAATCTTTTTAAAGTTGATCTAGCGATGGTCTGAATCCATTGGCTGTGAGATTTGCATCCCACAACGCTGGCACAATCACTCGTCGCTCGTATGTTAACTGGTGGAGGGTGGTCTGTCTTAAAAACTAAGCCAAGCTCTCCTCTTTTATTTAGTTTATCTAGCCAAAATATATGTTTCTATACATATTTTCTATAAAATTTTAATAAATAGTATAAAATTAATAAATATTAAATTAACAGTTCAATTGTTAACCCACAATTCAACTGAGGAACTAATAACCTAAACTCTTATTCGGGGGTTAAGAGTTAGATCGGATTTGAAAATTATACTTGTTTTCATGGATACTGGTTATACCTAAACTAGGTTTGTGCCAGTGAAAAGACTAGCTAGTCCAAGCAATGTTATGGTTTAACTTCTCTACTCTATGAAGTGAAAGAAATGAAAATAATGCTGATTACTTTGGGAGCAAAATATTGGAGTATTGAATGTTGACTGTTATGTGTAATCGGGTATATATGGGATGTTGGATGATAAATTATATGTTAAATTAATTAACATAAGTGAACCTTATTATTTAAAGTATGATCCAATATAAAAGACCTAATATTATAGTCGGTTAGGCATAACGGTAATTTGGGTTATCGGGTTCCTCCACTCTCCCTATTTAAAGATAACTGTTACGAGAAAAGATAATTGTTACAGGAAAGATAACTATTACCAAAAAAGAGAAGTAACTCCTCATTTAAAAATAACTCTTCCAGAAAAGAAGAGTAACCTTTATCATTACGGATTTTTCCTTACCTATCAGAGAAAACGAAAGTAGAGAAAAGGAAGTGTAGGAGAAAATTTATTAGGAGCAAATCGGAAAAGGATTCTCATCTTCACAATAGGACCTCAACATCATGGAAACGGTACGTCAAATTTATTACAATTTGTGTGTTAGCATTCGCATAAAGAAAGAGATTTTGCATTATAGAAATAAAAATTTCATGAAAGAGAAATTTTAGAAAATTTTCAACAATTGGTATCAGAGCAGGTTTGTGAATACTGCAATTTGCTTTTCCTTTCTTTCTTTTTTTTAACATTAGTAGCGTATAAAGGAAAAACAGCTAGCGTTGAAAGGGAAATTGATTTACGCCGGCCACTGGGGACTCTATGTTGTCAAGGACCCGAATCGAACATAGGTCTGCTGGGTATGGCGAAACGGCCTCCTGGTGAGATTGTGCTTCTGGGTATGGCTAGAGACCCGAATTTGCTAGGTATAGTGACATGACCTCCCAGTGAGGGTTGTGCTTCTAGGTATGGTGAGAGACCTGAATTGGTCTAGGTATGGCAGAACGAACTCCTGGTGAGGGTTGTGCTTCCGGGTATAGGCAGAGACCTGGATCGAATGTGGGTCTGGTAGGACTCTATGCCATCGGGGCTTGTCAACATGGAGCATACGTCGGCCATTGAGGCTCTATGCCACCGGCATTTGTTGGTGTGAAGTACATGTCGGCTACTAAAATAGTACGCAGTCAGCATATTGGCCAGTGTTAACTCCCACAGAATGAAAAATTCTCGACAATACTTCTTAGTCACTAAAGTGGCCTAACTTGAAAGGATTTGAATATTTGATTATGAATTTCAATTGTTCATTTCTTTATATGCTAATAAAATGTTGTATAGATTTGAAATGAACAATTGTGGTTATTAATTATAAGGGTAGGAGATCATCCAAAGATGGATCATTACTTATAATTAATGATACTAAAGGGAATTGATTGATATACTAGGTAAACGTGATTGCATATCCAAAGACAACATTCATATTAACTCTAGTATGATTGAATGATCTATCAAAGCATAACTAAATTAGCATCATCATTGATCAAAGTTATGTATTTGAAGATCACCTAAAGGTGGACTTAAATACATAATCAGAGTTTGTAGTGTATGTATCTAAATCCATTTGAGTTTACTCAAAGTATTAATGTGTAAATTTGGATCATGTTTGTAGCTTCCAATAATGTTTTTGCCTTGGGCAATGCGATGATCAAATTCAATGGGCTGAACTATGTGGAATGGCTTGAGCATATTCAGTTTCATTTAGGTGTTTTGAATTTGGACTTAGCAGATATCTCAAATGAAAAGCCTATAGCCTTTACTGAGATCAGTATAGAATCTAATAAATCTTTTCATGAGGCTTGGGTACGGTTTAACAGGCTGAATTTGAATTTGATGTGAATGACGATAGTTAAAAATGTCAAGCCATTGATGTCTAAGACGAAAAATGCAAGGAAATTTATGATGAGAATTAAAAAATACTCTTAATAAGATATAACTAATAAATCTATTGTAGGAAGCCTAATAAATGAGCTAACGACCAATAAATTTAATTGGTCATAGCCTATTCATGATCATGTGACTAGTATGACTAATTTAATAACAAAGTTGAAAGCAATGGATATGAATGTAAGTGAATCCTTTTTGGTTCAATTCATCATCAACTCACTGCCTCCTAAATTTGGTCAATTTCAAGTGAATTATAACACTATTAAAGAGAAATGGAACCCTAAAGAAATTAAAGCCATGTTAGTACAGGAAGAAGGGAGATTAAAAAAGATAAAAGATCACTTTATTCATCTTGCTATTCGTATTGATGCTAATAGTAGCAAGTCTAGACCATATAAGAAGAATAAGAAGAAGGAAAAAACCTCTATGAAAGTCACTGGAGATTAGATCCAAAAGGATAAAAAATGCTTCTTCTGCAAAAAAATTGGTCACTTTAAGAAAGATTGTCCAAAGAGAAAGGCTTGGTTCGAAAAGAAAGGTATGTACTATATATCAATATGTTTTGAATAAAAAATAACTGAAGTACCGAATAATACTTGGTGGTTAGACTCTAAAACTATTATTCATGTGTCACATGTTATACAGGGATTCCTTTCAATCCAACCTATAATAGGAAATGAGTAGTTCCTTTATATAAGAAACAAAATGAAGGCACGAATAGAAGTAATTGAGATGTACAGATTGATCTTGGATACTAGGTGTCACTTAGATCTAGAAAAATGACTCTATGTTCCTGAATGTACTAAGAATTTAGCTTTTGTTACAAAGTTGTATGAAGTATAATTTAATTTTAAGATTGGAAACAATGCATTTTCATTATATAGACATTCATACTATTATAGATCTGGTACTTTGGTTGATAATTTGTATCGTTTTAATCTTGATATTATGTATACTAATTCTTTGTTTCTTGTTAAGCATAATATAGGTAACAAACGTAATGAGCATAATGATAGTTCTGCTTTCTTATAGCATCAAAGATTAAGTTATATATCCAAAGAAAGGATATTGAAGTTGGTGAAAGTGATATCTTACCTCAATTGGATTTTACTGATTGGGAGGAATGTGTTGACTGCATAAAAGGGAAACAAATAAGATACATATAAAAAAACTCAGCCATGAGAAATAATGAGCCTTTAGAATTGATACACATTGATATTTGTGGCCCCTTTGATATTCCAACATGGGGTGATGAGAAATATTTCATCATGTTTATAGATGACTACTTACGATATTGTTATTTATATCTACTGCATGAAAAGTCCTAGTTAGTAAACACCTTGGAGGTGTTTATCAATGAAGTGGAAAGACAGTTAGATAGAAAAGTAAAAGTGATTAAGTCAAACAGGAGTGGTGAATATTATGGAAAATTTAATGAAAGTGGACAATGTCTTGGTCCATTTGCAAAACTTCTTGAAAGTTGAGGTATATGTGTACAGTATACAATGTCTGGTACACCACAATAGAATGGTGTAGTGAAAAGGAAGAGATAAAATTGTTGGATGTAAATCAAGTCTGGGAACTAATAGAGTTGTTTGAAAGATCAGAACGAGTTGGCTGTAAGTGGGTTTTCATGACCAAGCAAAACTCAAAAGGTAACATCGAAAGGTATAAGGCTAGACTTGTTGCCAAAAGTTACACTCAAAAGGATGGTATTGATTACAATGAGACTTTCTCTCCAGTGTCCAAGAAAGACTCCTTAAGAATTATTATAACTTTGGTGGCTCACAATGACCTAGAGCTCCACCAAATGGATGTAAAGACTGCCTTTTTAAATGGTGACTTAGAAAAGGAAATGTATATGGACCAAGTCGAAGGTTTCATAACCATAGGGCAAGAAAATTTGGTGTGTAAATTAAAGAAATCAATATATGGATTAAAACAAGCCTATCGACAATGGTATATTAAGTTCAATAATATCATTATGTCATATGATTTTGTAGAGAACACCGTTGATTGGTGTATCTATATGAAAGTTAGTGGAAGCATGTTCATTATACTAGTCCTATATATCGATAACATTCTTTTGATTGCTAATGACATAAGTTCGTTACATTATGTCAAAAAATTTCTCTCTAAAACTTTTGAAATAAAAGATATGAATGAAGCATCCTATGTGATAGGAATAGAGATATTTAGCAATAAATCACAAGGATTATTAGTATTGTCTCAAAAAGGCTATATCAATAAAGTATTAGAGAGAATTAGAATGAAAAATTGCTATATAGGAATAGTTTCAATTCAAAATGGGGACAAGTTCAATGAAATGTCTAAAGAATGATTTGGAATGAAAAACAATGAAATCCATTCCTTATGCATCATTGGTTGGAAGTTTGATGTATGCTCAAATATGCACTCGTCTAGATATTAGTTTCGCTGTTGGAATGTTAGGCCGATATCAAAGCAATCCTGGAATAGATCATTAGAAAGTTGGAAAAAAAGTACTTAGGTACTTACAAGGCACTAAAGATTATATGCTTACTTATAAAAGATCAAGTCATCTTGAAGTAGTAGGCTACTCGGATTTAGATTATGCTGGATGTGTAGACTCGAGGAAATCTACATTTGGTTACATGTTT
>JAHLGO010000351.1:6417206-6515423 GCA_020615895.1 Ceriops decandra | reverse complement strand
TTTTGAGTGTTTGGGAGAAGATTCCTTTTACTTTTTGTTACGTCTTTTTCTCTTTCTTTATAAATTAAGAAAAATATTACATAAGTAAAATTGATAATATAATTAAAGGAGAATAACTAAATATTTTCTCAGTTTTAATTATATATATATATATATATATTATTAGGTTATTATGTCAAATATTTTATCTTTAACATACATATTAAATATTATCTTTTGTATTTATTTATTTTTCATATTGATTGTTAGCTTCTGAAGAGTATTTTTTTGGATATACCTTAATAAGTTAAGCTAAAAATAGATAAAACTAAGCAATAATTAATTATTCTTCTATCCTTTCTTTCTTTTATAAACTATTCATAAAAAATAATCACATAAGTCATATTATGATCATTAGTATACATAGTGACTATTGTTGTAGCCAATGCTAGACTCTATCTCAATTGAGAATTACCTTCTATAGAGGCAATGCTATTTAAAGCTTAAGTTTCCAAAACCTTCCTTAATGTATTGCCTTTTAAAGTATAAGCCTTGAGGGTGCAAGGGAGTTTAGTTATGCTAAGCTTTTTACGAAAGGTTAGCTCTACACGATATGTAAGTCTATAAGGGAGACTAGCACCATTACTTTGTTGCACCCTACCACCTTGTGAGGGAAGCTATTAGTACTAATTCATTGCACTCGATTAGCTTGCTTTCACACTTTTGTCGACAACCTATCTTAGTTGTCTTGCAAAGTTAGACTCTTTTATACTTTAACTATCTTTTAGGTTATGAGGCATGTACACCAAGCCTTGATATGTTCCCCCTCAATGCTTTATACATCTTTTAAGCCACCCTAACACAATTCTCCTGGACTGGCAATGCCTTAATAATTCTTGACTAGTATGTGCATAATATTATTTTGATCTATTTTAAGGTTCTTGATTAGTATGCAATCCATATTATGCATAAATATTAGAAGGTAAACAAAGAAATCATGTTGTAATTATTAGGGCTTGTTAATTATGAATAATTTGCTTTTTATATCATTGCAAAGGAAAAACTAACAACTAAAATTCTTCCTTTATTATATGTGATATATATTTTTTTTAATGCTAACATTCTTTGTCTTTACTTTGTGGTGCTTAAAAAGAATAAGTGTTTAGCCCATTTTTGATGGCTAATATTGGATTTGTTGCCAACACCATCTCATACGATTATATGTGTTAATTTGAGGTTATGAATATTGTTGAGATACAAAGAGGTCATTAGGAAAAACCGGTGATGACAGGTCAACCCTGATGTTAAGGAGCCAATGTTGACCATAATCTTAAATTTTAAAGATCAAGATTAACTGTTGACTGTTGACTTATTGACCATAAATTTTAAGAAGTCAATGTTGACCATTGACCCTAAATTTTATGACTAAAATCTAGTCATTAATTGTAGGGTAACATATGGGAATTAACAATTACCATTGATAATTGTGTAACCTTAATCTCAAGGTTCTATAAATACTCCTAGGCGTCTTGCAAGAATGGGCTGTGTTGCAAAATTTTAAGAGAGCTAGCCAAAAGAGAGAGAATGGTAAACCTAAAGGCAAGGAGAGGCAATAAGGCAACCGACCAAGGAAAATGCAATGACCATCAAGGAGAGGTAGCAAGGTGATGAGGACTATTGTAAGTCTCACATTGAGATGGGGGTGAATCAATGTGAGATATCCATTTTTATAAATTGATTCGGATTTAACCTCTATGGCTTGTTAGTGTCGATGATCCAATTTTTATCTTTCCCCTTTATGTGAGTGTGATCATACAAATATAAATCAATGTATAAGCACCCAAGTACACATGACAAATTTTACATGGTTTACCCACAATATGTGAGCTACATCCACGATATAATAAGATCCCTCCTAAATCAAGTAAACTACTCTTGTTATCAAGGGATACAGTTTGGTTGTGGAAGCATCACTCCAAGGTTATCCCACCCTTTTTTCAACAACTTTATTAAGAGTTTGTGATTAAAACCATTCTTGGAAAATAATCATTCAATGTATACAGATTGTTAGAGCAGAAGATGGATCTTTTCCTTCCTTTACTACCGGTGTTGTTTCACCTATTGTCGATGTTGTTTCACTTATTGCCACTGTTGACTGCGTGCATTGCCGCTGCTGTTCACACGTGTTGTTAATGTTGTCTGTATAATCTGCTACTCTTGTCTGCTGCTATTAGTACATGCTGTCGCGTTTGTCTATTATTGTCTATGTGCATAGTTAATACTGTCAGTACATGTTGTTGCTGCTATTTGCGTATGCAGTTAATATTGTTCTTTTACGCTGCCGTGTCTACTTATTGTCCGCACACATTGTGCCCATTATCCTCATAAGCTGTGCTTGCTGTCTGCACAAGCTATACCTACTGTCTGCACAAAATGTGCTTGCTGTCTACATAAGCTATACTTGCTGTTTGCTGCACACGTTATGGTTGCTGTCTGCGTAAACTAAATCTGTTGTTTACACAAGCTATGTATGCTGTCTGTGCTTCTACTAACTGTGATCTCTGCGCTTGCTGTCTATGCGCACTGCTTCTGCTATCCACGGTCTATGCACCTATTGGCCACCCATACTGTGGCTATTATCCGCACACGCTGTTCTTGCTATCCGTGCATGTTGCTTCTGCTATTGGCTCACACTTTTATTGCTATTTGTGCGCATTGCTGCTTCTTTCTTGCATTGTTACTACTCTCTCTTTACGTTGTAGTAGTTTTCACGCATCGCTGCTACTCTCCCTGCCAATTGCAGTTGTTTTCTCATGTTGTTGCTATCCTTGCATACTGTAGCTATCTTTTTGCACCGCTGTTGGTTTGTTGGTTGATTCTTGGACTTGCTACTGCATATTTTGATTTTTTGTTTGATTCCCGGGTATGCTTTTGTTACTGGAAAGCCTTTTGAGGTGCTACTGGTGCTAGTATACCCTCATAGATGTGCAGGGATGTGCTGTTGTTGTTGTTATACCCTCCTAAACATGCAAAAACATTCTGTTAGTGCTACTATACACTCTTAGACCAACAAGGACGTCTATTGCTACTAGTATACTCTTATGGACGTGCAAAGACGTGCTACTGGTGTTGGTATACCCTTCTGGACCTACTGCTACTACTGCGAAGTCTTATAGTCCTGTTGCTACTGCTAGGAAGTCTCTTGGACATGCTGTTGTTGCTGGGAAGCCTCTTGGTTTGCTACCCTCCTGGATGTGCTACTGCTCTTAGGAAGTCTCCTAGACGTGTTGGGACTTGCTGTTGTTGTTGGTATACCCTTATGGATGTGCAAGGACATTTGCTTATCTGTTAGAAAGCCTTCTGGACATGCTGGTGTGGTGGTCGATTGCTACTTTCACCTTTGTGAGGGCTTGTTGGTGCAGTGGCTGTCTTGGTGAGGCTTTGTTGGTGTGGGTGGTAGGCTATCTTGCTCTCTTTGCACTGCTACTATTGGGAAGTCTCTTAGATGTGCTAGGACATGCTGTTGTTATTGGTATACCCTCTTAGACGTGCTGAGACATTTGCTTGTTTGTTGGAAAGCCTTCTGAATGTGCTGGTGTGGTGGCCGGCTGCTACTGTCACCTTTATGAGGGCTTACTGGTATGGTGGCTATCTTAGTGAGGGTTTGTTGGTATGAGTGGTTGACTATCTTGCTCTCTTTCTTACCTCCTTGGCTGGCTACACCTACTGCTTTTTCTTGGTAGCTACTGCACTCACCTTAGTTGGCTACCCCTTGCTTTTTTTCTCTCCTTCTTAGCCGGTTGCACCTTGCTTGGTGGCTACCTTCTCTTTGCCATTCACCTCCTTTTTTTCCCTAAGTTTGCTACTTACCTCTCTCTTTGGCTAACTCTTTCAATTTTCTATAGCACACACCTTTCTTGTAAGATGCATAGGGGTATTTAGAGAGCTTTGAGTTAGTGCTACATGTTCATTAACAGTCATCATTAATTACCATATATTGCCTTACAATCAACAGTTATATTTGATTTCTAAAATTTAGGATCAAAGGTCAACATTGACTTCCTAAAATTTGGGGTTAACAATCAATGGTCAACGATCAATCTTAATCCCTAAAATTTAGTCTCACGGTCAATGTTGACTCCTCAACACCAAGGTTGACCTGTCATCATCGATTTCTCCCAATGAGCTCACTACATCTCAATGGCATTCATAATATCAAATCAACATATATAATTGTATGAGATGGTGTTGATAACAAATCTAACATTAACAATTAAAGATAGGCTCAACAATCTCTCCCTTTGGATTTATTAACAACACATTAAATCTAACTATACACAGTCATTCACAGCTCCCTTTGAACCATGCATCCCTTAATTTAGTTTAAGTCCTCCTTTATGCTTCTCCCCCCTTTGATAACAAGTCTAAAGAATAATAAAAGAGAGAAAGAGAGAGGGGTTAAAGAATACCTTAGCTTCTAAGGTATGGCCAAATACTTAAGTTTAGCCTCTTTTGTCTAAAATGTCGTAATCTTTCATGCCATAACAAATTCGTATCTTTAGTACTCATGTAGCATGTGTTTTTGCTTTTGGAAACTTGATATAAGTTTCCATTTGTTCTTTCACCCTTAGTAAGAAGGGCACCATCTGTTAATCTCTTTACTATGTAGTCACTCTTGTTAAAAGTAACTTCATGTCCATCATCACATAGCTAGCTAACACTAATAAGATTTTGTTTTAACCTTTCAACATAAAGCATTTTTTTATTTCAACTTTTTTGCACTAATTTCAATAACACTGATACCTTGAATCTTTGAGGCATCATTATTACCAAATTTGATGGACCCTCCATCATATTTTGCTACTCCCTTTAACATCTTGGAGTCTCTTGTCATGTGTGAAGAGCAAACACTATCTAAGATCCATGGTTTTTCTTTCTTGGAAGCTTTTAAGGCTACTTCCACAACCATAGATGTTTCTCTTCCTTTTCTTCTTCTTTGGCCGAATGTGGGAGCATGTCTAAGTGTTCTTCTTTCCACTCTTTGACTGGGCAACAATGGTTGGCATATTCTCCTTTGCACTTCTTGACCAGGCAACAATGTTAAGTAATCCTCAACAGTGTGTCCAACCATTTCACATATTCCACAAATCTCTCCTAACAAATCAAAATTATTTCTCAGTGGAATATAACTTCTTTTCACCTGAGACTATCACGTTTCTTGACAGAGTCTCCCCCTAGACTCTTACCTCACATTCCTCTTCATTATAGGTCAAATATTCCAACAAGTATTAGCCTTATGTCTATAGTTACCACAGCTCCAGCAAAATCCTTTGAACCTAAATTTACTTCTATTACCAAGTCCATGTCTTCTTTTTTTAACAGCTGGTGTGGCAACCTTCTCTCCACCTTTGACAGTTTGTCTCCTATGGATGGGAGTCTCCACCACATCTTTCTTAACCTATTTTAACTTAGGTTGGTCTTGTTTCTACATCACATCATTGTGCTAGCTTTTGAGTACAAACACAAGTTTCTTCTTTTCTTTTACCTTATCACTTGGCTTCTCAATGTAGCCAAGTCCTTTCTTTCCCATGGAATGAGGACTTTGATTGCTTAGACACTTATCCAACTTTTTGGTAGCATCCTCCTTGATGGAACTTGCTAAAGATGACTCTTCTTTCATTTCCATGGCCTATATAAAGCTTTCTTTATGCTTCATTAACTCGAACTTGGCCTTATGGAGCTTGGCTTGAAAAATCAACACCTCTTGGTCTTGTGCAATCACCTTAGCACTAAGATCTTTGTGTATCTTTCCTTGCTCTACCTTAAGTACAATCAACTCTTCAATCCTTTTTAAGCACTCCTCTTTTTTTTACTTCAAACTCTTTTTCTTTCACCTAAAGATTAGATTCATCAACAACAGAATTTTCATATAGCTTTTTAAGATGTTTTACCTCTTTTTCCAGCTTGTTGTTTTTGTGTAAATAAGCTCTCAATTCTTTCTCAAGTTGTGTACTAACTCACCCTCATCCACTTTTATTGATTCCTTATCACTTAAAGATTCTTGATCATCATTTGCTTGAGTGATTAGCACATTCTTTATAGCCTCATCATCGGAATCATCATCAACTTCTTTTTAAGAATCCTCTCTATCTAGCTTGCTTAAAGAATTTCTTCTTTTAGATCTAAAGAATTTCTTTTTTCTTTTGGCACCTGAATTTCCAGCTCTAAAGTAGCTGGATTGTTTTGTTCTCCACTTTGGGTAGGCTTATCATTATCATCATTCCTTGCTTCTATTCTCTTTGGGCAGTCCATGGTAAAGTGCCTTATGTCTCTAAAGTTAAAGCACTTCAAGGGTGGTTTTCCTTTGTACTTCCCTTTTCCTTTCCTCATATTATTAGTGATGTATGCCAAAACTTTATCTAGTTAAAGATCACCATCTTCTTCTCTAAGGCTACTATCATTTTCTTCTTCTCAGACTTTAATCTTTAACTTTTTCATTGCCTCGAAGGCTAGATCCTTCTCCACCTTAGACTTCTTTTCTTTCTTCACTGGAACTATTCTTATTTCATAAGTCACCAATATGCTGTGTAGGTAATCTAAAGGCAACCCATCTAGATCTTTATCTTCTATGGAATAGACTTTGGCATTATAAGCTTCTGACAAGGTTTTGAGTATTTTCCTTACTATAGTGGCATCGTAGATCTCTTCTCTAAAGCCTCTAATAGAGCATACAATCTTATTGACTCTTGTAAAGAATGCATCTATAGTCTCATCATTCTATATCTTTATGTCTTTGAATCTGCTCCTTTAGATTTGTAGCTTGGCTTCTTTCACAACGTTGTCTCCTTCATAGATAGTCTTTAATTTGTCCCAGATTTGGTTAGCTATGTTGCACCCCATCACCTTAGTGAATTCTTTATTGGATAGGGAGGCATATAAGGCATTTTTTGCCTTTCCATTATACTCCAAGTTCTTCTTATCAGCTAGAGTCATAAAATTACCTTCAGCAACAGGGATGAAGCCACTAACAACAGAGTTAAACACATTAAGACCAAGGGACATCAGATATAAGAGCATTCTATTCTTCCATAACTGATAATTCTGTCCATCAAATGTAGGGATGCCCTTGCTGTTAATCCTGTTCATATTATACATGATTTTAAGTAGCAGTAGAGATAAAAGCTCATAGAACAATGCATAACTTCACTTTAAAGCAAAAAAATTGGATCAATAGAGGAACCAAGTTCTGATACCACTTGATGAGGACCGTTGTAGGTCTCTGTGGCTTGTTAGTGCAATGATCTAATTTTTATCATTCTCTTTTATGTGAGTGCGATCATACAAATATAAATCAATGCATAAACACCCAAGCATACACGACAATTTTTATGTGGTTCACCCACAATATGTGGGCTACGTCTATAGTGTGATAGGATCCCTCCTAAATCACATAATCCACTCTTATTGTCATGGAATATAGTTTAATTGTGGAAGGATCACTCCTTAACCACTTATAATGATTTTTGGATCATTCTAAAGGTATCCCACCATCTTTGAACTAGTTTATTAAGAGTTTGTGATTAAAACCTTTCTTAGAGAATGATCACTCAATGAATACAGATTACTAGACCAAAATATGGATCTTCTCCTTCCTTCACTGCCAGTGTTGTTTCACCTGCTGCTGGTGTTGTTTCACTTGTTGCTAGTGTTGCTTGTGTGCACGACTGTTGCTATTTCCATGTGTGTTGCTACTGTTCGTATGCATTGTTAATGTTGTCTGTACATATTGCTGCATCTGTCCGTTGCTATTTGCATGCACAGTTAATATTTTTAGTACACACTATTGCTGTTGTTTGGACGTGCTGTTACTATTAGGATGCCTCTTGGACATGCTACTACTGGGAAGTCTCCTAGACGTGTTGGGATGTGTTGCTATTGCTGGTATACCCTTTTGGACATGCAGGGATGTTTGCTTGTCTATTAGAAAACCTCCTTGTGTGCTAATATGGTGGCTGGTTGCTGCTACCACCTTTGTGAGGCTTACTAGTGTGGTGGCTATCTTAGTAAGGGTTTATTGGTGTGGGTGGCTGGCTACCTTGCTCTCTTTTTTGCCTCCTTGGCCAGTTGCACCTTGCTGCTTCTTCTTGGTGGCTATTGCACACTTCTTAGTTAGCAGCCTTGCCTACTTTCCTTGGTGGCTGTTGCACTCTCTTTGGTCAATTGCCCCTTGCTTTCTTTCTCTCCTTCTTGGCCAATTGCACCTTGCAGTGGTTGCCTTCTCTTTATTGTTCACTCTCTTTTTCCCTAAGTTTATTGCTCACTTCTCTTTGGCTAGCTCTCTCAATTTTTAGTAGCATATACCCTTCTTGCAAGATGCATAGGGGTATTTATAGAGCTTTGAGATTACACGATCATTAACAGTCATCATTAATTCCCATATGTTGCCTTACAATCAATGGTCATATTTGATTATTAAAATTTAAGGTCAATGGTTAACATTGACTTCCTAAAATTTAGGGTTAACGACCAATTTTGATCCCTAAAATTTAAGGTCGCAATGAACCTTGACTCATCAACACCAAGGTTGAACTATCATCATCAATTTCTCCTAATGACCTATCATCAAATCAACATATATAACCATGTGAGATGGTATTGACAATAAATCCAACATTAACCATCAAAATGGGCTCAACACAAGGTAGTCGGCTAAGGAGAGTGTAGTTGCCACCAAGGAGAGGCAGTAAGGCAGCCAACCAAGGAGAGTGCAACAGCTACCAAGAAGAAGCAGTAAGGTGTAGTTGGCCAAAGAGGAAAGAAAGAGAGCAAGGTAGCCAGACACCCATACCAGCAAACACCACCAACGTAGCCACCCATATCAACAAAAACCACCAAGGCAGCCACCTACACCAATAAACCACCGAGGCAGTAGCTGGCAAGAGGTGGAGCAACAACCAATAAGAGGTAAAGCAGTAGCAGCATGGGTTGATAACAACAATGGTGTAAAAAGACATTGCAGCATGCAGAGAAAACAACAGTGGTGCAAGAAGATAGTTGTAGCGTATGGAGATAGTAGTAGCAACATGAGTAGACAACAATGGTGCAAGCTAATAGCAGCAGCGAGATGAGTAGATAGCAACAGTAGTGCGAGTAGAGAGTAGCAACATACTCAGACAGCAGGAACAGCGCGTGTAGATAGCAGTCATAGTACATACAGACAACAACAATGTTTGCAGATAGAAGCAACAGTATACACAGAAAGTAGCAGTATATGCGGATAACAGGAGCAACATGCGCAAACAGTAGGAATAGCATATGCAGTAAGCAGTTGTAGTGCATATAGATGACAGGAGTAACATGTGCGAAGTGCATGCAAATAGCAACAATAGCGCAAGTGGATACTAGAAGTTGTGTGTGTGAACAGCAGGAGTAGCACATGTAGAGTGCATGTAGACAGTAGTAGCAACACATAAGAACAACATTAGCAGCACATATAGACAACAATGACACCATACACAAATAGCAAAAGTAATGCATACAAGTAGCAACGGTAGGGCATGCGAACAACATCAGCAATGGACAGCATTAGCAACGCATGAGGAAAGCAACGGCAACACATATGAATAGCATTAGCATCATGTGTAGGTAGCACCAGTAGTGGGTGAGACAACACTGATAACAAAGGAAGGAGAAGATCCATATTCTGCTCTAACAGTTTGTACATATTGAGTGATCGTTATCCAGGAAAGGTTTTACCATACAATCTTGATAAATTTGTTAAAAAATAGGGTGGGATACCCTTGGAGTGATTGTTGTAAGTGGTTAAGGAGTAGTCCTTCCACAAGTGGTGAAAAAGTTACCCTTTCACATTATTATTGTATCCTTTGATAGCAAGAATGGATAGTGTAATTTATGAGGGATCTTATCACACTATAGACATAGTTCACACATTATGGGTGAGCCACATAAAAATTACCATGTGTTTTTATGCTTGTACATTGATTTTTTTAATTGTACTGTTGTACTCACATAAAGGAGAAAAATAAAAATTGGATCATTGGCTCTAACAAGCCACAAAGGTTATATCTAGATGGATTTATAAAAAGTAAATATCTTACACTTTGGGTCTTACACTAAGAGGGGGAGGGGGTGAGTCAATGTGAGATATTTACATTTTACAAATCTATGTGGATTAAACCTCTATGACTTGTTAATGTCTATGATATGATTTTATCTTGCTCCTTTATGTGAGAATGGCCATATGGATATCAAGCCAACATAAGCACCTAAGAACACAAAATTTTTACATGGTTCACCCACAATGTGTAAGCTACGTCCACAATATGATAGGATCACTCATAGATCATAGATCCACTCTTGTTATCAAGGGATACAGCTAATGTTGTGGAAGGATCTTTCCTTAACCATTATGGAAGGATCACTTCTTAATTACTTTCAATGATATCCTAATCACTCCAAGGGTTTCTTACCCTTTTTCAATAGGTATATAAAAAGGTTATAACAAAAACTTTCCTAAGAAAGTTATCTCAATGTGCACAAGATACTATTATAAAAAATTGATCTTCTCCTTCCTCACTATGTCTTTACTCAAGCTTTGTTGGTCTTTCCTTTTTTTATTGCTAGTTTTGCAGCTTTCTCTTTGCCATGTTTTACAACTTTCTCTTTGCCTCTGCCAAGTTTCTCTCTGCCTGTTTCTATAGCACTCTTTGCCTATTTTTGCAACTCTTTTTGCCTGCTTTTACAACTCTCTGTACCTATTTCTTCAACTCTTTCTCTGTAACTCTTTCTACCTATTTCTACAACTCTCTTTATTGGTTCCCTCCTTTACAAGTTTTGCTCTATTCTATCAGTTCTCTCTTTCATAGGTTGTCTCCTTTTCTTTCTACTGTTACTACTATCTCTCATTCTTTCTGTCACTGCTATTGTCTCTTTTTTTCATGTTTTCTCTTCTGCAGGTTCTCTCCTTTATAGGTTTTCTCTTCTACAAGTTCTCTCCTTCTTTTTACTAATGCTATTTTCTATCCTCTACAAGTTCTCTCTTCTATAAGTTTTCTTTTTTGTAGGTTCTCTCTTCTACAGGTCTTCTCCTTTATAGGCTATCTCTTCTGCAGGTTCTCTCCTTCTTTCTACTGCTGCTATTGTCTCTCCTCTGTAAGTTCTCTCCTTTGCATGTTCTCTCCTTTGTAGGTTCTCTCCTCTGTAGGTTCTCTCCTCTGTAGGTTCTCTCCTTCTTTTTGCTACTGCTGCTTATTCTTTTTTGTTATTAGAGGCCTTTTCTTTTCTATTACTGGAGGCTTTTTTTTTTGTTGCTTAATTTCTCTATCTTCTCTGCTGGTTTTCTCTGCTTTGCATGTTTTCTGCACTTTTTCTATCTCTTTTTGTCATGCCTTGGCTTCTCTTGATAAACTAGTTGAATAAGGGTGAGATACCTTTGGAGTGATTGAGAAATCGTTGTAAATGGTTAAAAGGTAGTCTTTCTATAAGTGGTTAAGGAGTGATCCTTCCACAATATTGTTATATCCCTTGATAACAAGAGTGGATTGTGTGATTTAGGAGTGATCCTATCATACCGTAGACGTAACTCACATATTATGGGTGAACCATGTAAAAATTGTCGTATATTCTTGGGTGCTTGACCATGCACATTGATTTTTTATTCATATGGTCATACATACATAAAGGAGAAAAATAAAAAATTGGACCATCGACTTTAACAAGTCACAAAGGTTAAATCTTGTTCGATTTGTAAAAAGAGGATCTCACACTGATTCACCCCTCTCTTAGTGTGAGACCTAAAATGGTCCTCATCAGTGTGTGAATGAGGAAGAATCAAGCTTAAGAAAAGGTAAGAAGGCTATTTCCAAAAGACCGCATAAAGATAAAAATTCCAGTATTTTAAGGGAAGAATGATCTTAAACATTATTTGAAGTGGTAAAGAAAGGATGAGCATGTATTCGATTGCCATAATTATTTTGAGTAGAAGAAAGTACAATTGGTAGTCATAAAAGTCAGTGATTATGCAAGTATTTGGTAGAACCAATTAGTGATAAATAGGAGGAGAAATGGTGAAAGGCCAATTTAGTCATAATAAGTGATGAAATCGATAATGTGCAAGAAATTTATACCTAGCCATTACCATAAAGACTTGCATAAAAAGTTGTTAAGGCTGGTGCAAGGGTCCATGGGTGTGAAAGACTATTACAAGGAGATGGAAATAGTCATGATTAAAGCTAATAAAGAGGAAGACTGAAAGGTTACCATGGCAAGATTTATTAGTGGTTTGATCAAAGAAATTGTAAATGTAGTAGATTTGCAACACTATTTGGAGGTGGAGGAGTTGTTACATAAGGCTATCAAAATAGAGAAGCAAATTAAGTCTAAAAGGTCCAAATTTAGATCAGCTTCTAGTTTTATATAGAAGACAACTTGGAAATATGCCAAACTAGCCTTAAAGCCAAAAAAAGATGCAAGGCCAATGAAATCAGTTGCTATTTCTAAAGGTAAAATCGAAATGAAATTTTATAAATCTCATAATATTAAGTGCTTTAGGTATCAAGGATATGGACATATTACTTCTTAATATCTGTTGAGCCTATCTTTGATGGCTAATGTTGGATTTGTTGTCAATAGCATCTTATATATTTGTACCTATTAATTTGATGTTATGAGTGCCTTTGAAATGTGTTTGCTGCATTTACAAAGTTTGTTGGTAGTTGATTTATTTAAGGATTAAGGAAGATGACATACTTTCATTCCTAAAAAAGAGAAACGATTGAAAGAAGAAAAGAAGCAATAGGACTGAATGGCCTTGTAATGGTTGATGTTAAGGAGAAGCTATTAGTGGAAATGGTAACGTGTTGCTTAGATAGGCCAAGAAATGTAATCTTAGCAATGCTATCTTTGCAAATGACCTTATGTTAAAGACAATGCCAAATTTAAAATGGCAGAGAGTAGATTTTAAGATTAGTGGTGTTGCATGGTCTGGAAATTGCCTGAATATTGACCCTAAGGTGGTTATGCAGATTTCTAGGGAAGTATTTGCCACTTGCCATGTTGAAATAAAGGTAGCTATTGGTGAAAGGTTGTAACTTCTTCGATGGAGATTCATGGATATTTGTTACCAACTTGGATAGACCTATGGCGTACCAGATTGGTATGATGCTAACCATTAATCGTAGGTTAACCCTAAATTTAAAAAGTTAATGCTGATTGTTGATGGTAGGGTAACCCTAAATTTAAGGAATCAATACTGACTGTTAATGGTAAGGCAACCTTAAATTTAAGGAATCAATGTTGACCATTAATGGTAGGGTAATTCTAAACTCAAGGCATATAAATAACCATATAACCTTTGAAGTTTCCAACTTCACCCTAAGATCTACTAGTCTATGATACTAAAAGAGGGGTGAATCAGTATTACACCCCTTAAAACACACTCTGATAATTTAAGCCAAAGTATTCTACTTATTTAATACTTTAACTCTCGTCAATATGCAATTATGTGAACAATTTCAAACTCTTCTCAAAAGCAAACTTTTTCTCAGATTCGACTAAGGTAGATCTATTATTACCTACTAATCACAATAGTTCCCAAAGTCACCTTTCAGACACCTTACCTATTAGATAGATCAGATGTCCTTGATTAGGTCTTCTTTAGGTTATGGGTTTGATGATACTTTAGATGCGTTCACAACTCAATTCAAAACACAGAATGTAAATCAAAGTAAGGACACAAGAGATTAACTTGGTTTTGTCAATGTGACATATGTCCACAGTGGTAGGGACTCTTCCTTTACCTAGACAATTCACTATACTTGAGAATACCAGTGTGGTACTCCCGATGTTCACAATATAGCTACAATGGATGTCTTAATCCTTTGTTCCTTTCACTATTACAAATACAAAGCAAGTACAATACAAAGAGTATCACTTACTATATCTACCTTTCTTCTAACTTGTCTTGCCTCTATTGAATTGAATAGGCTGCCTCACTACTACTTAGAAGTCCACCACAATACTCTCTAACCTCTCTTGAAGAAATCTAGAAATATGTTGAGTTCTTTCTAATGCTTCACCCAATTCCTTCTCTAGGTTGTTTCACACAACTCTTGCTTTCATCGTCTTACAGCTTCATGGCTTGCACTCACGCTTCTGGTCTGTCATTTCACATCTCAGGCCTGCCCCATGCTTTTGAACAGTCACGTTGTTGCACGTTTGGTCTCACTCCATTGCACATTTTGGTCACACGCTGACGCATGTTCTGGTCTCACACCGTCACACGGTTTTCTCCTTGCTGTGTTGTCCATTTCTCTCCCAGTGGTTATACGTCTCTCAAGGGTTTTCTCTCTTGCTGTCTAGCTAAATCTCTTTCACTGTCCAGTCAGATCTCTCTCACTATCTAGCCGTGTTTTCTCACTCACCATCCAGCAGGATTTTCTCTCTCACTGTTCAGCCAGATCTCTCTCACCATCTACACCTATTTGGTCGTTCACCTCTTTGCCATCACACAGTATTCTCCTTGCCGTCCACTCTTATTTGGCCGTGTTGGTTTTCTCTCTCACTGTCTAGCTATATACCCCTATTCTGCCGTCCACCCTTATTTAGTCGTCTTGTCTCCTTGCCATCCAGCCGTGTTTTCTCTCTTACAATGGTGACTCTTCGTTTACGGTGGTGTCCCCTTGCCGTCCAGCCCCTTCTTTTGCCGTATCGTCTTTTCTTTCTTTTAGTGGTTGCGCTGGCGTACTTTTTTCGTCCACCACCTTTGCCTTCTAATTTAAGGCTTACTATATTGTGATTTACTTTCTTGCCCCTCCATGTGACTTTACTTTCTTACCCTTCCATGTAGCTTTAAATTACTCTCTTGCACTTTTTTAACAGCTCCCCCTGCATTGTTGCTTCTCTTCCCCTTTGCCAACCAATTACAAAAAAACTTGCAAAGTAGAGATAGAGGATTCACTTGAACTTCAAGCTTAAGGAGGAATTTGCACAGACAAACTCATTCTATTCTTTTCAAACAACTCTGTGGACAGAGATTTAATTAGAATATCTGAAATTTGATCTTTAGTGCCAACATACTCCAACTGAATTGTATCTTGTTCCATTTAATCTTTGATGAAGTGATACTGGATGTCAATATGCTTGCTCCTTGAATGTTGAACCAGATTCTTGCTGAGATCAATTACACTTTGATTGTCATAAAGTACACTCACTGATAACTTCACTTCAACACCCAAGTCTGCCAAATTGTCTTTGCATCCATATCACCTGAGTACATATTGCACAAGCAGCCATATACTCAGCCTCAGCTGTGCTCAAAGCAACACTGTTTTGTTTTCTACTTAACCATGCAACACACTTTGAACCCAAGAAGAAACTATAGCTGCTGGTTGATTTTCTATCATCTGTACTTCCTACCCAATCTACATCAGTGTATGCTTGTAGTTTTACAGAATCCATGGCAGGATACCACAAATCCATTTTTAGTGTCCCTTTGAGGTATCTTAGGATTTTTTTCACCGCCAACACATGAGATTCCTCAAGATCAGCTTAGAATTTGCTGGCAACGCACATAGCTTACATAAGATCATGCCTTGATGCTATAAGGTACAGAAGGCTCCCTATCATCTTCTTGTATACTGTAAGGCTTGTACTCCTTCCCTCTTGATCTTTTGTTAACTTGCAGCCCATTGTCATATAGGTACTGACAGGTCTGCTATCCTCTATGCTAAACTTTTTTAGCACCTCTTTGGCATATTTCGTCTGAGAAATAAAAATACCTTCTTCACACTATTTTATGTGTAATCCAAGAAAGTAATTCATTTCTCCAATCAATGACATCTCAAATTCCTCACTCATCTTCTATGTAAAATCTTCGCATATCTTAGAGTGATCCTCTCCAAAGATGATGTCATCAACATATACTATAGTTATCAGCTGTTTCTCTAAGTTGAACACTATAGGTTATTATCAACCGTTCCTCTTTTGAATTTCAACCTTCTCAAGTACGCATCTAGCCTGCTGTACCATGCTCTTGGGGCTTATTTAAAGCTATACGAGGCTTTCTTCAGCTTGCACACGTGTGTCTCATCCTCACTGATTTGTACTCCATCGGGTTGTTCAATATACACTTCTTCTTTTAGGAGCCCATTTAGAAAGGCTGATTTCACATCCATCTGATAAACTTTATACCTCTTATGTGTTGCCAAAGTTAGGAACATTCTAATAATTTCTAACCTTACCAATGGTGCAAAAGTTTCATCAACATCTACTCCTTTTATCTGAGTGTAGCCTTTTAAAACTAGCTTGGCCTTGTTCCTTACCACCTTTCGATCTTCATTGTATTTATTCCTAAACACTCATTTTGTTCTTATGACATTCTTGTTAGTAGGTCTTAGAACCAACTCCCATGTATCATTCTTCTCGATTTGATCCAGCTCCTTATTGATAGCATTGACCTAGGCTTTGTCTTGTATAGCCTCTTCAACAGATTTAGGTTCAACTTGTGAGAGTAAAGCAGTAGCTCCCATAATTCTTCTTCTTGTTGTAACTCCTGCTGATGGGTCACCTATGATTTGATTTCCTTGATGAGTACTGGTCCATGTTTTCTTTGTCCTTCTTTCTTGCACAGTCTTAGTTACAAGAGGATCTTTTTCTTCATCTTCAAACTCACTCTTCTCCGAGTCTAAACTTACTCCTTGTTCCTTTTCTTCAGGTTGGTCTGATTCTTCATCTACATTGAAGTCATCTTCTTCATTGTCCTCAGCTTCTCCATTTTGCATTATTTTCTAGTTCTCATTTATTATCACATTATTGGACGTGATCACTTTTCCCAACTTAAGTAGTGGTTAGCTTCATTTATTATCTTGCCATTTCAACCATAGCTCTATTTTTCCTCTTTACCACCCTGTTCTGTTGAGGTGTTCTTGCTGCTACCATCTGATGGTGAATACCATGCTTCTCAAGGTAATCTTCAAAAGCTTCATTTGTAAATTCAATGCCTTGATCTTACCTCAATACTTTGATCTTCCTTCCACTCTCAATTTTAGCCAATCTTCTGTATATCTTGAATCAATTCAGAACTTCTGACTTATGTTTGAGGTGCATGATGTCCTTTTGGAATAATCATTAATAAACAAGATGAAGTACCTCTCACCATTCAACCCTTTTGTCCATCAGTCCATACAAATTAGTATGCATAATGTCAAGCATTGCTTTAGAACTGAACTTTTTGGTATTATACTACTTTCTGGCATGTTTTCTTTTAGAGCATATTGAGCAAACATACTCTCTCTCTCTCTCTCTCTCCTAAGGTCAGGAATGTCTCTGATTGCATAAGTAGTGGTCAGCTTCCTCATGTTCTTCTGTGTTAAGTGTCCCAGCCTCTTATGCCAAAGTTGATTTTCTTCTTCTTTTGTAAGTAAATAGCTACTTGTCTTGTCCTCATCAATCACATATAAATTTTCAGCTGTTCTTTTCCTGGCTGCAATAGTATTGCCTTCTTTACTCTTTACTTGGCAACCTATTTCTATGAATATCACTTTATGATCTTCATTACATAGTTGGCTAACAGATGTTAGATTATATCAGAGTCCTTCAACATGCAAAACATCTTTCAGCTTTCCTTTTCCAATATTTACTGATCCTTGACCACTGATGTTGAGTGAATCATCATTACCAAACTTGACTCCATCTTTTCTTGACTTGTTTAGCTTTAATAATTTACTCTTGTCTCCTGTCATATGTGAAGTGCATCCACTGTTAAGGATCCATTGCTTATCCTTGTAGTTAGCCTTTAGTGCAATTTCAGCTATATTAGCCACCTCCCTTTTAGCTTTATATTCCTTCAACTGGCTGGAAGATAGCTTTCTCCTTTTTCTCAGCTTTGATTGTACTAATTGTTTTTACTGTGCTATCGAGTGCCTTTTCTTGCTCAAGGAGAAGTGTCATGTATCTCTTGGCATTATGGCCATCCTGCTCGCACCTTTCACGTTGCTCCAAGTCTGTTAATACAGTAAACTTGTTCTTTGAAACCACTGGTTTAGGCTTGCACCAACACTTCTTATCAATATGTCCTTGTTTTTTACAATATGTGCAATAACTCATGACAAGTGTTCTCCTTTGAATTTTTTATTATCTCCCACTGTATATAGCATCGTATCTTCTCAAGTTGGAGACATATACTAGCTTTCTCCACTAGCAGTTACTCGCCTTATGACTAAATTCCATAATAAAGATAGTGACCTTGAAACTACCTCTTCTTAGGTTTAATCATAGCTTGTTTTCTTTTGTTTATTACTTGCTGTGTAGGCAACGTAGCTAGCTTCTTTGCTTGTGTGACTTTCATTTTAGTCACCTTCTTTTCTTTCCTCTATTCAGCTATAGCCCTTTGCTGGCTGACCTTCTTTTCTTCATTTTTGTTTGCTACTTTAGGTTGCTTCTTCAAATCCTCTTTATTCTCAATTATCTTCTCCTGAATAACAACCTTCTCTTTTAACTTATGTGGCACATTCTTATTATCTTTAGGCAATATAGCGTTAGATTGCTGCACTTTCTCTTCATTCTTCTTTTCTCTTGCAGAACTTGTTTCTCCTATCATTTCTGCTCGTTCTCTTCACTCCTTTTGAGTTGTTACTGAAGTCTTAGCAATTCCTTCTCCATTCCTTTAATTTTTGAAGTCCTTAAGCCAAGCTCTATTGTAAGGTCTTCACATATTTTGATTTGTTCTTCAAATCTTCTCTTCAAGTCAATATGTTCAGCCCTTATTTCATCTTTTCAACTTTCTACTTCCTCATACTTTGCTTCAACTTGTTTTATGTGAGCCTCCAACCATCTTATGGTTCTGCTCCTTCTGATTATTTCCTTTGAAGCTGCTTCCAACTTAGCTTCAATATCTGGTTCTTCTTCATCAACCTCCTCTTCCTCTTCAGAGGTTGAACCACTATCTTGAACTAATGCCATAAAGGGATGCTCCTTTAATGAGTCTTCATCTTCCTTCTCATTAGCATCTTTTGTTTGACTCACATAACTCTTGAATGCGCCTCTCTTCTTCTTCTGTGGTTTGGCAGTTTTCTTGCTGGACTTCTTCGATTTAAATGATGGTTTTCTTTATTTTGAATTCTACTCATCATCACCATCCTTATCTTCATCATCAAGTTTCACTTTGTACTGAGAAGCAAAGTGTCCAGTCTACCCATAATGATAACATCTCAAGGACAACTATCCTTTTCCCTTCTTAGACCCCTTTTTGAACTTCCTTGTGAAGTATGCCAACCCTTTACCTTCACTTTCTTTCTTATCATCATCATCATTCTCACTGGATGATTCTTCCTTTTCTTTTATCTTTAAGTGTTTCATAGCTTTGAAAGTTGCCTCCTTTGATATCTTTGACATTGAGGAGCTCTCAGTTGACTTTATTCTCATCTCATATGCAATGAAATTGCACTGGAGATCATGTAAAGACATAGAATTGAGATCTCTACTCTCCTTTATTATTGTCACCTTTGAGGCAAACCTCTCAGGTAGAATTCCTAGAATTTTCTTCATAATAGATGAGTCCTTCTTGTTCTTCCCATCACTTCTAAGGTCGTTTACAGCATTAATAACCTTGGTGAAGAACTCTTGGACTATCTCATTCTTTTGCATTCTGAGGGATTCATATCTCTCCTTGAAAACTTGAAGCTTAGCCTCCTTCATTCTGCCATCACCTTTATAGACCTTTTGCAATCTGTCCCATATCTCTTTAGCAGATTTGCAACCTATAACTTTAGCATATTCAACATCTGTCAATGCTAAAATGATGACATTTAAGGCCTTCCCATTATCTCAAACTGCCTTAATTCCTATGAGGTTAGATCTTTACTTTCTTTTGGGGCTACAAAACCCTCCTGTATGGATTTTACCACATTTATGCCCATGGTTGCAAATACCACCTGCATTCTGGCTCTCCACATATGGTAGTTGGTTTCGTTGAAGATTGGAACCTTCTTGCTGTAAGTAGTGTTGGTGCTGGTATTAACATCCATTTCTTAGTATGCTGAACAAGTTAAAAACTTCTGAAACCCTTTAAACTAGTACACTAAGCTATTAAGCTTCAAACTGGTGAACTAGTGCTTTGATACTAATTGAAGTTCCCAACTTCACCTTAAGATCTACTAGTTTGTGATACTAAGAGGGGGGTGAATCAGTATCACACCCCTTAAAACACACTCTGATAATTTAAGCCAAAGTATTATACTTATTTAATAATCTAGCTCTTGTCAATACACAGATATGTGAACAACTACAAACTCTTTTCAAAAGCAAACTCTTTCTCAGATTCGACTAAGGTAGATTTATTGTTACCCTCTAATCATAATAGTCCCCAAAGTCACCTTGCAGACACCTTGCCTATTAGATAGATCGGATGTTCTTGATTAGGTCTTTTTTAGTTTATGGGTTCAATGATACTTTAGATGCGTTCACAACTCAATTCAAAATACAAAATGTAAAACAAAGTAAGGACATAAGAGATTTACGTGGTTCTGTTAATGTGACGTATGTCCATAGTGGTAGGGACTCTTTCTCTACTGAGACAATCCACTATACTTGAGAATACCAGTGTGGTACTCTCAATGTTCACAATGTAGCTACAATGGATGTCTTAATCCTCTATTCCTTTCACTATTGCAAATACAAAGCAAGTACAATACAAAGAGTGTCACTTATTGTGTCTACCATTCTTCTATCTTATCTTACCTTTATTGAATTGAATAGGCTGCTTCATTGCCGCTTAAAAGTCCACCACAACACTCTCTAACCTCTCTTGAATAAATTTGGAAATAAATTGAGTTCTTTCCAATGCTTCACTGAATTCCTTCTCTAGGTTGTTTCACACAACTCCTGCTTTTATCGTCTCATGGCTTCATGACTTACACTCACACTACTAGTTTTCCATTTCATGTCTTATGGCTTGTCCCCATGCTTCTGAATAGTCACGCCATTGCACATTTTGGTCTCACATCGTCACACGTTCTGATCTCACGCTGACGCACGTTTTGGTCTCACACCGACGCACGTTCTTGTCTCACGCTGACGCATGTTTTGGTCTCACACCGATGCATGTTCTTGTTTCAAGCCATCACACAGTTTTCTCCTTGCTGTGTCGTCTGTTTCTCTCCCAGAGGTTGTATGTCTCTCACGGGTTTTCTCTTTCACCGTTTAGCCAGACCTCTCTCTCCATCCAATCGAATCTCACTCATCGTCTAGCCGTGTTTTCTCTCTCACCGTCTAGCTGGATCTCTCTCACCATCCACACCTATTTAGCTGTTCATTTCTTTGCCGTCCACTCTTGTTTGGTTGTGTTGGTTTTCTCTCTCACTGTCCAACTATATACCCCTATTCTGCCATCCACCCTTATTTGGTCATCTTGTCTCCTTGCTATCCAGCCGTGTTTTCTCTCTTACGGTGGTGTCTCTTTGTTTATGGTGGTGTCTCCTTGCTGTCTAGCCCCTTCTTTTGTTGTATCGTCTTTTCTTTCTTTCAGCTGCTGTGCTGGTGTATTTTTTTCGTCCACCACCTTTGTCTTCAAATTTAGGGCTTTCTATATTGTGATTTACTTTTTTGCCCCTTAATGTGGCCTTACTTTTTTGCCCCTTCATGTAGTTTCAAATTACTCGCTTACCCTCCTATGTGGCTTTACTTTCTTTCCCCTCTATGTAGGTTCAAATTACTTGCACACTCAAATCTAGTTGACAACATTTACAACCCATACAAGGTTGTGGGAACAACAACCTTCAAAAGAATAAATAAAGGCAGAGTAGAAAAAAGGGATAATGACAGAAAGCTAAAAAAAAAAAGGCAAGAGAGAAACTAGAGAGAGGTAAAAAGTTGAGATTGGTATAGGCAGAGAGCTGAGACCAGTAGAGGTTGAGAGTTGAGAACAGTAGAGAGAGAACAATGAGCACGACAAAAAGAAAGTTGTGAAACTGGCAAAGAGAGGGCAAAGATCGACAGTAAAGAAAGAGAGAATGGCCAAAAGGGTAGAATAGCAAAGAAAGCATAATGGTAGTGAGGAAAGAATAGTAAAAAGAAAAGAAAAGATTAGTTTTTTGTAATAGTAGCTTGTGCATATGAAGAGATTTTTCTCAGGGGAGTTTTTGTTATAATTTTTTTATGTACTTCTTGAAAAATGATAGGAAACCCTTAGGGTGATTAGGTTGTAAGTGGTTAAGGAGCAATCCTTCCATTACATCATCTATATCCCTTGATTGCAAGAGTGAATCCTATGATATAGGAGGGATCCTATTATACCATAGATGTAGCTCACACATTATGGGTGAACCATGTAAAATTTATGTGATTTCGGGTGCTTGTGCTTACTTGATATTCATACGGTCACTTTCACATAAAGAAGTAAGATAAAAATAAATCACAGACTTTAATAGATTAGAGGTTTAATCTAGATAGATTTGTAAAATGTAAGCATCTTACACTGATTCACACCCTCCCCCTCTCAATGTGAGACTCAAAAAGGTCTTTATCAATTGCTATTAAAGCCTAGTTCCTCTGTTGATCCATTTTGCCTACTTTGATATAAAATGTTTATGTTACTATTGAGAATCTTTACATCTACTGCTAATTAATATCATGAAGAGCATAAACAGTGTTAATAGTAAGGGTATTCGCACGTTTGATGAATAAACTTATCAATTATGGAAGAATAAAATACTCCAATATATGTTGTCACTTGGTTTGAATGTGTTTGAATCTATTGTTAGTGGTTTCACTCTTGTTACTGAAGGTGTTGTTATAACACCTACTGATAAGAAGAATTTAAAGTATGATGGAAAGGGTAGAAATGCCTTATATGGCTTCTTATCAGACAAAGAATTCATAAAAGTGATAGGGTGCAACATAATCAAATAAATTTAGGACAAATTGAAGAATATTTATAAAGAAGACAAGGTTATTAAAGAAGCTAAGCTGCAAATTTGGAGGAGTAGATTTGAAAATGTAAAGAAGCTAAATGATAAATCAGTGGATGCCTTATTTACCAAAGTAAATGAAATTGTATGCTCCATTAGAAGCTATGAAGAGGAGATCAATGATGCTATTATGGTAAGGAAGATACTTAGAACCTTGCCAGAAGCTTTTAAAGCCAAGGTTTCCACTATAGAAGAAAGAGATTTAAACAAGTTGCCCTGGGATAATTTACATAACGGGTGGCTTAGGAGATAAGAATAGTCCTAATGAAGAAAGAAAAGAAGCCTAAGGTAGAGAAAGAGTTAACCCTCAAGGTTATGAAGAAATTAAAAATTAAAAAACAAGAAGAAGAAATCACCGATAGTTCTGAAGTAAAAGATGGTGATCCTAAATTTGATAAAGTCATGACATATATCACCAAAAATATGAGGAAAGGAAAAGGAAAGTATAAGGAAAGATTACCCTTAAAGTGTTTTAGTTGTGGAAGTGTTGGACACTTTGCAATGAATTGCTCAAAGAAAAAGAAGTAGACAACGATGATGATGATAAGTTGGCCCCAAGGAGGAGAATAAAGAAATATAGCTATTTTAAAACTAGGAATTTAAATGCAAAAGGGAAAAAGAAATTCTTTACATCCAAAAGAAGAAATTTCTTGAACAAGTTGGATGAAGAGAATTTTAAAGAAGAAACTAATGATGATTTAAATGATGGTGTAGCAACTTAAGAATGAATTGAGAGCTTGTTTGTGCAAACACAACAAGCTGGAAAAGGAGGTAAAAAATCTCAAAAAATTGAATAAAAATTTTGATGTTGATAAATCTGATCTCCAAGGGAAAAAAAGGGGGGGGTTTGAAGCAAAAGAGAAGGAGTACATAAAAAGAATTAAGGAGCTAATTGTACATAAGGCAAAGCAAGGCAAAATAGACAAAGATCTTGGTGCTAAGGTGACTACACAAGAGCAAGAAGTGTTGAATTTATAAATCAAGCTCCATAAGGCTGAATCTAAATTAAAGAATTATGAAGAGAGTTTTATATAAGTCATGGAAGTGAAAGGACAGTCCTTTTCAACAAATGCTATCAAAAGGTTGGATGAGTGTCTAAGCAAACAAAGGCCTTATTCTATAAGGAAAAAAGGACTTAGCTATATTGAAAAGCCAAATAAAAAGGTAGAAGAGAAGAAGAAAATTGTGTTTGCACTTGAAAGCAAACACAAAGAAAAAATAAAATTGAAAGAAGTTGATGTTATAGAAAAAAGAAACCAACCCATGCTAAAATAGGTTAAGAAAGATGTGAAGAAAACTCTTATCCAAAGGAGACAGGTTGTCAAAAATGGAAAAAAGGTTTCCACACCTAAAAATTAGGTGGCAAAAGATGTGAGAAATAATTATAATGTTGATTATTACCAAACAAGAGTTGAAGATAGGAGATATAAACTTGGTGAAAGAAGAAGATTTAGATTTGAAAGATTTTGTTGGTGTTGTGGTGTTGTAGTAAATATGGGCACAAGACTAGTGTATACTAGAGTAATAAGCCTATAATAAAGAGGAATGTGAGGCAAGAGTTTAGGAGGAGACTCTATCAAGAAAGGAGATAGCCTCAAGTAAAAGAAAAGTCAAATTCTACTAAGAAACATATTTGATATATTGGAAGAAATTTGTGGAAGATGTGAAAAGGCCAAACATATTGCTGAAGAGTGTTTGATATTGCTACCAGGTCAAATAATGCAAAAGAGAACACCTACATATGGTTTTACATTTGGCCAAAAAACAAGAAAAGGAAAGGAAAAGATAATGGTTTTTGGAAGTAGCCTTAAAAACTTCTTAAAAAGAAAAGCCATGGATCCTTAATAGTGGTTACTTTTCACACATAACAAGAGACTCTAAGGTGTTAAAGGAAGTAGAAAAATATAATGGAGGGTTAATGATGGTGTTTTAAGGATTAAAGGTTTGATGCTGCTGAAATTAGTGCAAAAAAGTTGAAATTAAAGGGAGTGGATAATAGGCATAAAGTTACTCTTAGTAAAAGTGGATACACAGTAAAAAGATTAAGTGACTTACAAAGAGAGAAAGAACAAATGGAAACTTCTATCAAGTTTCTAGCAAAAAAAAAAAAAAAAAACAGATGCTACAAAAGCACCAAAGATGAAAATTTGTTGTTGCATAGGAAATTGGGACATCTTGAACAAAAGGGGCTAAACAAATTGTCCAAAAATGAAATTGTAAAAGATGTATCCAAGTTGAGAAGAGAAAGAAATATCATTTGTAACACTTGTCAAAAAGGGAAAATGGTGAATGCTACCCACAAAAATATGGAGATTTAAATAAAAAATGCCATTGAAGCTCACCCATTTAGATATCTATGGGCCTATGAGACAAAAATCATCAAAAGGTGATAGTTACTTTATTTCCTTTATTGATGATTTTACAAAAATCACTTGTATTATGTTTTTGAAATATAAATCAAATGTTCTTAATAATTTTAAAAGCTACAAGAGGCTGGCTAAAAATTAGTTGGGGAGAATAATTAAAAGACTCAAGATAGACAATAAGACAAAATACACTTGCAGCGAATTTGAAAATTATTTGAAGAAGTATATAGTGAAGCATGAATATGTTAGTCCCTATATACCTCAACAAAATAGAGTGGTTGAAAGAAAGAATAGAAGCCTAATGGAGATGACAAGGACCATGTTGGCTAAACATGGTACCTTACATTATTACTAGAGAGAGGCTATTGTTACTGTTACTTAAATTCAAAAAAAAAAAAAAACTTTGTGAGACCACATACAAAGAGCACACCCTATGAGCTGTGGAATGGAAAGAAGCCAAGTGTAAAACATTTTAAAGTATGTGGAAGTCTATGCCTTATTAAAATTAAAGGCAAAAATCTTTAAAATTTTGATAAGAAGGCTAATAAAGGCATATTTTTGGGCTATATACCAAATGGAAGAGACTTTAGATGTTATAATAAAATGTTATAGAAAATTGTAAATGGCTTTGATGTTAAAGTTATTAAAGATGGTTCCATAATATAATCACAACATGAGGAAGCTAAAACTACCATGTGTGATAATGAAAAGGAATTTGAAAATAAGAAATCAGAGGCTATTCAGCAAGAAGATGTTGATTCTTAAATTACAAATGATGAAGAAAATGAATTAAGGCATTCCCAAACTTGCAGAAGAGTTAGAGCTAAATTTAAGATTAAAAATAATATCGGCAACAAAAAGGATTCTATGCATACTAGAAAAAGGATAAAAAGTGGTGAACAAATCTCATTGGTCTTTGAAGTTGAACCTAAGTTAGTAGAAAAAGCATTAAAGCATAAGGAATGGGTATATGCTATGAATGATGAGCTTGATCAAATTGAAAAGGGCAACACTTGGTGCTTAGTTCCAAGACTTAAGGGGAAAAACATCATTAAAACCAAGTCGGTGTTCAGAAATAAGGTCAATGAAAATAGTGAGGTTTTAAAAAAACAAAACAAGACTTGTCTACAAAGTCTACTAACAAGTAGAAGATGTTGATTTTGAAGAGACCTTTGCTCCTATGGCTAAACTTAAAGCAATCAAAATATTCATGGTCATTAATGCTTAAAGAAATTACAAAGTTTATTAGATGGATGTGAAATCAACATTTTTGAATGGAAAGCTTAAAGAAAAGGTATTTATTGAATAACCTAATGGTTTTATACTTGATCATAATGGTTTAAATGTGTGCAAATTGAAAAAGGCTTTATATAGCTTAAAGCAAGCTCCAAGAGCATAGTATTCCAAGCTAGATACATGTCTCAAAGATATGAAAATTCAGAAAAAGGAATGTAGAAAGCAACTTATACATAAAGAAAAACAAAAAAGGCCAATTAATTGTTATGGTTTATGTTAATGGCATAATTTTTACTGTTGAAAAAAAGACCCTTTACGCTCCTTTTGCCAATCAGATGAAGAAGAAGTTTAAGATGTCTATGCTAAGTGAAATGAAATTCTTCTTAGGGCTACAAGTTTTGCAAAACAAAGTTAGAATTTTCCTCTCCCAAGAAAAATATGTTGGTGAGCTGTTAAAAAGGTTTAGGATAGAGAACTCTAAAGAAGTAATCACTTTTATTATTATTGGAACAAAGTTGAGTAAAGATAAAGAAGCAAAATGGTTAATATGAAGGAATATAGAAAGTTGATTAGAAGTTTACTATATTTGATAGCATCAAGACCTGATCTTGTCTTTGCTATAAAACTTTGTACTAGATTTCAAAGTGAGCCTAATGAATCTCACCTCGTGGCTACTAAAAGAATCTTGAGATATGTTAAGGGCATAACAAATTATGGGTTGCTTTATAATAAAATTAGACAACTTAATTTATATGAGTGTATAGATGTTAATTAGGCTGAAAATTATGATGACAAAATATCTATATCATATGGTGCATTTTATTTAGGCAATAGATGTGTTTTATGGCACAGTAAGAAGCAAAATTTAATGACTCTAAGCACTACAAAGGTTGAATATATGGCTGTTTCTCAGACTTGTACTCAAATGCTATGAATGAAACAATAGCTTGAAAATATGAAGGTGGATGCATAGCTTCCATTACTAATTGGTTGTGACAACCAAAATGTCATCAATTCATCAAAGAATCCTATGTAATACTCTAAATCTAAACATATTGAAATTAAGTACCACTTCATCAAAGAAAAAGTAGAGAAAAATGAAATAAAGTTGGAGTATGTGCCTACCATGGAATAGGTTGCAGAGATATTCACCAAACCTCTATCAAGAGATGTTCTAGAAATTAAGGCTGAACTTTTGTATTCACCCTTTAGAAGTTAAGGTATGCCTCTAACCCCCCTCCCCTTTCCTCTTTTATTCTTCTTTGAATTTGTTATCAAAGGGAGAGATATTTTGCATAAATTAAAAAAGGGTATTACTGATCAAAAGGGGAAATAGCTTGATAAATTCAAAAGGAAAAATTAAATTAAGGGGGAGAAATGGCCAAAGCAAGAAAAGAGAAAAAAAAAAAAGAGGGATGAGTTAATTGATTTTGGTTGTTTCCAATTGGTATCATGCTTATATGCAAAAAGGAGATGTATGTTTCAAGGAAAGCTGTAAGTAAAGGTCTTTTTTTTTACTAACACTGCTTCTTGTGCTTAATTGTGAACTTATGAATTTAATGTGTTGCTAACAATTCAAAGGTGGAGATTGTTAAGCCTATCTTTGATGACTAATGTTGGATTTGTTGTCAACATCTTCAATATTTATCCCTATTGATTTGATGTTATGAGTGCCTTTAAGATGTGTTTGCTACATTTACAAAGTATGTTGACAGCTAATTTATTTAAGGGTTAAAGAAGATAGAGTACTTTCATTCCCAGAAAGGAGAATTGATGGAGAGAAGAAGAGAAGCAGTAGGAATGAATAGCCTAGTAATGGTTAACGTTGAGGAGAAGCTATTGGTAGGAATGGTAGCATATTGCTTAGACAAACCAAGAAATGCAATCTTAGCAATGTTGCCTTGCAAACGACCTTAAGTCAAAGACAATGCCAAATTTAAAATGGTGGAGAGAAGTTTTTAAGATCAATATTATTAGGAAATTGCCTGAATATTGACCCCAAGGTGGCTATGCAGATTATTAAGTATCTGTTGCTTGCCAAGTTGGACTGGAGGTAACTATTGGTGGGAGGTCGTAATTTCTTCTGTGGAGATTCATGGATATTCCCTACCAACTTGGAGAAACTTATGCCATACCAAATTGGTATGATGATGATCATTAATGGTAAGTCAACCTTAAATTTAAGGATTCAATGTTGACCCTTAATGGTTGGTCAACCCTAAATTCAAGGAATCAATGCTAGCCTTGGATGGTAGGGCAATCCCAAACTTAAGGCATATAAATACCCATGTAGCCCCCAAAAGAATAGATATAGCAAAATAGAAAAAAGGAAGAATGACAAAGTGCTAAAAAAAAAATGATATAAGAGAAACCCGGTAGAGGAAAAGAACTAAGATCGGTAGAGGGAGAGAGTTGGTCTAATATAGGCAAAGAGTTGAGATTGGTAGAGGTAGAGAGTTGAGACCAACAAAGGTAGAGAGTTGAAACCAGCAGAGAGGGGCAATGAACATAACAAAGTGAAAGCTATGAAACTAACAGAGAAAGGGCAAATACCGACAGTGAGGAAGGATAGAATGGCAGAAAGCTTAAAGAAAAAATGGCAAAGAGAGTAGAACAGCAGAGAGCAAAGAATGATAGTGAGGAGAGAACAATAAAAAGAAAGGAAAAGATCATTTTTTTGTAACAGCAGCCTATGCATATAAAGAGATCTTTCTTAAGAGAGTTTTTGTTATAATCTCTTTATATACTTCTTGAAAAAAGGTGAGAAACCCGTGGAGTGATCGAGAGATCATTATAAGTGGTTAAGAAGTGATCCTTCCACAGTGTTTAAGGAAAGATCCTTTCACTACATCATCTGTATCCTTTGATTACAATAATGGATCATGTGATCTAAGAATGATGTTGTTCCCACAGCCTTGTATGTGTTGTAATTATTGTCAACTAAGTTTAAGTGTGCAAGAAAGTAAAGTCACATAGAAGGGTAAGAAGGTAAATCCACATGAAAGGCCAAGAAAATAAATTGGCCACGTAAGCCTTATTAGGGTTTCATGGAAGAGATACATAAAGACCTTGGAAGACAAAAATAGGGCAAGGCCAACACAATTGCATACATGGCAAAAAGAAGAGACTCAGCAATATTGAGCATTCAGCAAAACCTAGATAACCGACCAACCAAAGAGAACACCAAACCCTACACAGACGAACACTACCGATAAGGAAAAGAGAGTAAACAGTGCAGCAGATGGAAGGGATCTAACAGTGAATCTCTTAGATCCCTTCTACAGTGAATCTCTTAGAATGCAAAAGAATGAGACAGTCCAAGAGTTCTTCACTAGGGTTATTAATGCTATTAACAACCTGAGAAGTCATGGGAAGAACAAGAAGGACTCATCTGTTGTGAAAAAGATTATGAGAATTCTGCCTAAGAGGTTTGCCTCAAAGGTAGTAGCCATAGAAGAGAGTAGAGATCTCAATTCTATGTCTCTGCAAGATCTCCAATGCAATCTCATTGCATATGAGATGAGGATAAAGTCAGTTGAAAGCTCTGCAACAACAAAGGTATTAAAGGAGGTAGCTTTCAAAGCTATGAAACACTTGAAGATAAAAGAAAAGGAAGAATCATCCAGTGAGGATGATGATGATAATGATGAGGAAGAAAGTGAAGGTGAAGTATTGGAATACTTCACAAGAAAGTTTAAAAAGGGATCTAAAAATGGAAAAGCACAGTTGTACTTGAGATGCTATTGATGTAGGAAGACTGGACAGTTTGCTTCTAAATGCAAAGTGAAGTTTGATGATGAAGATGAGGATGATGATGATGAGTCGAATTCAAGATGGAGAAGGTCATCATTCAAATCCAAGATGTCCAGTAAAAGGACTTCCAAACCACAGAAGAAGAAGAGAGGCTCATTTAAGAGTTATGTGAGTCAGATAAAAGAAGTCGATGAGGAGGAAGATGAAGAATCATCAGATGAGCATGCCTTTATGGCATCAGTTAAAGGTGGTAGTTCAACCTCTGAAGAAGAAGAGGGGGTTGATGAAGAAGAGCCAAATCTTGAAGTTGAGTTGGAAGCAACTTCAAAGGAGATAATCAGAAGGGGGAGAACCATAAGAAGGTTAGAGGCCCATATAAAACAAGTTGAAGCAAAGTCTGAGGAAGCTGAAAGTCAAAAGGATGAAATAAGGGCTGAACATATTAACTTAAAAAGAAGATTTGAAGAACAGATCAAAATATGTGAAGACCTTATAGTAGAGCTTGGAACAAGGACTTCAACAATTGAAGAAATGGAGATAGAGTTGCTGAGACTTCAGCTACAACTCAAAAAGAGTGAAAGAACTTGCAGAAGCTTGAAATAATAGCAAAAACAAGTTCTGTAGAAGGAAAGAAGAATGAAGAGAAAGTGCAGCAATCTGAGGCTGCATTAGCTAAAGGTAATAAGAATGTGCCACAAAAGTTGAAAGAGAAGGTTGTGACTCAGGTGAAGATAACTGAAGAAGAAAAGACAGTTATCAAACCAAATTCAAGGCTAAAAGTGATGTATGTGGTTAAAGAGTAGCAACCCATAGTTGCCACATCTTAAAAAGAAAAGAAAGTCAGTCAGCAAAGGGCTACGACTGAATAGGAGAAGGAAAAGAAGGTAACTGAAATGAAAGTCACACAAGCAAAGAAGCCGTCTATGTTGCCTACACAACAAGTGATGAACAGAAGAAGACAAGCTATGATCAGACCCAAGAAGAGGCAGTTTCAAGGTCATTGCCTTTATTGTGGATTTTGGGGTCATAAGGCAATTAACTGTTGGTGGAGAAGGCCAGTATATGTCTCCAACTTGAGAAGATACGATGTTGCATATAGGGGGAGACATTACAAAATTCAGAAGAGAACACCTGTCGTGAGTTCTTGTACATAATGTAAAAGGCAATAACACACTGATGAGGATTGTTGGTGGAAGCCCAAACCAGTAGTTTCAAAGAACAAGTTTGCTATATTGGCGCAGGATGGCCATAATGCCAAAAGATGCATGATACTTCTCCATGAGCAAGAGAAGGCACTCAATGGCATAATGAAAACAAGCGGTGTAGTCAAAGCTAAGAAAAAGGAGAAAGCTATCTTCCAACCAGTTCAAAAGAAGGAATATAAAGCTAAAAGGGAGGTGGCTAATATAGCTGAAATTGCACTGAAAGCTGATTGCAAGGATAAGCAGTGGATCCTTGATAGTGGATGCACTTCACACATGACGGGAGACAAGAGTAAATTATCAAAGCTAAACAAATCAAAAAAAGGCAAAGTCAAGTTTGGCAATGATGATTCACTTAACATCAGCAGTCAGGGGTCAGTAAATATTAGAAGAGGAAAGCTGAAACATGTTCTACACTTTGAAGGACTCAGATATAATCTAGTATCTGTTAGCAAACTATTCAATGAAGACCATAAGGTAATATTCACAAAAATAGGTTGTCATGTAAAATGTAAAGAAGGCAATACTGTTGTAGCTAGGAAGAGAACAGCTAGAAATTTGTATGTGATTGATGAAGAAAGAGATCCTCTTGCAACTAAGACTGTACAAGAAAGAAAGCCAAAGAAAACATGGTCTAGTGCTCATCAAGAAAATTAGATCATAGGTGACCCATCAGCAGGAGTTACAACAAGAAGAAGAATTGTGGGAGTTACTGCTTTATTCTCATAAGTTGAACATAAATCTACAAGATCTAACTAAAGTTCTGTCCACAAAGCTATTTAAAAAGCACAGAATGAGCCTGTCTGTACGAATGCCTCCTCTAGCCTGAAAATCAGGTGAATCCTCCATCTCTACTTTGTGAGTTTTTTAGATTTGTAATTGGTTAGCAAAGGGGAGAGAAGCAACAGTGCAGGGGAAGCTGTTAAGAAAGGGGGAGTGCATATTTAGGGGGAGTTGAAACTGCTACATAGTGGCTTTTGTTGTAAGTGTTATCAACAATTACAAAGGGAGAGATTGTTGTTCCCACAGCCTTGTATGGGTTGTAATTGTTATCAATTAAGTTTAAGTGTACAAGAAAGTAAAGTCACATAAAAAGGTAATAAGGTAAATCTACATGGAAGAGTAAAAACGTAAATTGGCTACGTAAGTCTTATTAGGGTTTCATGGAAGAGATATATAGAGACATTGGAAGACAAAAATAGGGTAAGGCCAAAACAATTGCATACGTGGCGAAAAGAAAAGAGTCGGAAATATTGAGCATTCAACAAACCTAGATAACCGACCAACCAAAGAAAACACCAAACCCTACACGAATAAACACTACCAGCAAGGACAAAGAGAGCAAACAGTGCTACTGATGGATGAATCGAGTGAACAGTAGTTGTTGTGAATAGTACCATCGTAAACAGTAGCATCGAGAGAGACAAAGAAGGAGAGAGACGGTTGACGGCCAGGCTAAATGAAGAACAAAGGTGGATGGCCAAAACAATTGAGCAACTGTCGACGGGAAGGAGAAGAAAAGTAACAATCGACGGTCGAAAAATCGATCAAAAAGGCAAATACGTTGAGAGAGAAGGAGTCAGCCGAAGGGGGGCTGAACGTTGAACCTAAGACGACTGAAAGGCAGCTGAGGAAGGTAAGTCGTGAGGGAGACCAGATCTAAACTAGAACGAGACGAGACCAGATCGGGAACAGGTGAGAGAGATCCAAAGTTGCAAGAGAAAGAAATAGAAGGTCGAAAAAATAGAGAAATCGGTCAATGGGAGAGAAAATCGAGAACAGGCAAAAAAGGCTGGACAGCAGAACGAAGAGAAGCAAACCACCAGCAGAAAAGGAAATCCGACCAAGTGGGTGAACGGAAAAGAGAAATCCGGTGAAGAAAGAAATCTGACAAGAAGAGAGAGAAATTCGGCCGGACAGCTGAAGAGAGAGAAATGGATAGGCAAGCCGTAAGACAGTAAGATCGTGAGACAAGGAGAAGGGTGAGACTGTAAGATGGTGAAAGTAGGAATTGTGTGAAACAACGTAGAAAAGAAATTCGATGAAGCACGTAAAGAACTAAACGTATTTCCAGATTTCTTCAAGAGAGGTTAGAGAGGGTTGCGGTGAACTTCAAAGCAGCAGTGCAGCAGCCTTTCAATTCAACAGAGACAAGACAAGCTAGAAGAAGGGTAGACACAGTAAATGACACTTTTTGGATTGTACTTGCTTAGTAATTGCAATAGTTAAAGAAGCAGAAAATTAAAGACGTCCATTGTAACCTGTGTTTATAAGTATAATGGATAGTCTCAGTAGAGGGAGAGTCCCTACTACCATGGATGTATGTCACATTGATTGAACCACGTAAATCTTGTGTGTCCTTAATTTGCTTTACGTTCTGTGCTTTGAATTGAGTTGTAAACGCAGTTAAAGTATCAGTCAACCCATAACCTAAGACCTAAACGAGAACATCCGTATTGTCTATTAGGCAAGATGTCTGAAAGGTGACTTTGGGGACTATTGTGATTAGTGGGTAGCAATAGATATACCTTAGTCGAATTTGAGAAAGAGTTTTAAGAAAAGGTTGAAGTTGTTCACTTACCTGCAAATTGCAAATTGTGGTGATACTGATTCACCCCCCTCTCAGTATCACAAACTAGTGGATCCTAGGGAGAAGTCGAGAACTTCAAGTGATCTTATCACACTATAGATATAACTCATACATTATGTGTGAACCACATAAAAAGTTTCTATATTTTCAGACATTTGTGCTTACTTAATATTCATACGGTCATTTTCACAAAAAAGAAGAAAGATAAAAATAGATCACAAACTTTAATAGGTTAAAGAGGTTTAGTCTATACAAATTTGTAAAAAGTATCTCATATTGATTCATCCCTTCCCCTTCTCAATGCTAGAATCAAGAAGGTCCTTATCAATATCCAAATAAAAGAGCTATGATCATGTTAGAGAATGGTGACATAAAAAGCATTACTTTAAGTGATAATGACATGCCATTATTAGAGGATTGTTCTAATGCTAATTTAAAGAACCTTTTTATGTAAATATGCTAGTTGCAAGGTATGCACTAAATATTCAGACTAAAGATGATAATAATGAGGAGCAACGTGAGCACATTTTTTATATAAAATGTCATGTTAAAGACAAGGTATGTAGCATGATTATTAATAGTAGAATGTATTAATGTTACTAATACTTTATTGGTAAAGAAGTTGAATTTTCATACCTTCAAGCATCCTAAGCCTTATAAGTTGCAATGGTTGAATGATTATGGAAAAATTAGGGTAACCAAGTAAGTTTTAGTTGTCTTTTTGATTGGCAATTATGAGGATGAGGTTTTCTATGATATTGCACCAATGCATGCTAGTCATATACTTCTTGGGCGACCATGGTAATTTGATAGGAAGGTTACTGATGATGGTTATAAGAACAAATACTCTTATATAATTAATAATCTAATTGTTATATTAACTCCTTTCAAACCTATTCAAGCATATGAAGATCAAATTAAGATAATAAGAAAGTGCAAAATAAGATAAGAACAAATGAGAGAATAAGGGGGGAAAAAAAGAAAGAAAGTGAGAGGTTAAAGGAATGGTTAAGGAGAAAAATTCAAGTGAAAAGGGTGAGGTTGAGAGAAAAGCTTAAGAGAAAAGTATGCAAAAGGAAAAGCAAAACAAGAAAATGAGTATGTTTGCTTGGAAAAGTGAGGTTAAGAGTGTTATGATTGCAAGGCAACAACTACTTGTATTTATGTACAAGGATGTTTATTTTTTGTCTAATGACTTTAACTCCTCTTTGCCTATTGTGGTTGTTCTATTATTGCAGGAGTTTAAAGATTTATTTCCTAAAGAGATTCCCCAATGATTACCTTCTTTAAGAGGAATTGAGCACCAAATAGACTTCATACCTAGTACTAGCATACCAAACCAACTTGTCTATAAAGCTAATCCAAATGAAATGAAAGAGATATAAAGACAAGTGGATGAGATGGTGCAAAAAGGATTTATAAGAGAGAGTCTTAACCCATGTTTAGTCCTTATTATCTTAGTCCCAAAGAAAGATGGAACATGGCACATATGTGTGGATTACCGAGCCATCAATAAGACCATTGTAAAGTATAAACATCCTATCCCTAGATTAGATGATATGGTTGATAAGTTACATGGTTTATGTGTGTTTTCAAAAATTGATTTAAAGAATAGCTATTATCAAATTCGCATAAAAGAGGGAGATGAATGGAAAAGAACATTTAAAACTAAATATGGATTGTATGAGTGGTTAGTAATGCCTTTTGGATTAACTAATGCACCTAGTACATTCATGAGGTTAATAAATCATGTCTTACATGCTTTCATAAGGAAATTTGTAGTAGTTTATTTTGATGATATTTTAATTTATAGTAAAAATTTAGATGAACACACTTGTATATTGTGTTCAGTGTGTTAAAAAAGAACCAACTATATGCTTATTTCAAAAGGTGTACACTTTTCATGGAATCCATTGTATTTCTGGGCTATATTGTTAGTTCATAAGGTATTGGTGCGAATAGGGAGAAGGTAAAGGCGTTAAGGAACTGGCCTATGCCTAAGAACGTGAATGATGTAACAAGCTTTCACGGTTTAGCAAGTTTTTATCAAAGCTTTGTTATGGATTTTAGTTCCATTGTTGCACCTTTAAATCAACTTGTTGAAAAGAATGTTGTTTTCAAGTAAGATGATGTGTATGATTGGACTTTTAGTACTTTGAAAAAAATGCTTACTAATACACCTTTGTTATACTTGCCTAACTTTGATAATTTTTTTAAGGTAAAATCTGATAAATTTGAAATAAGAGTAGAGGTTGTATTAATGCACAATTCCAAACCAATAACTTATTTTAGTGAAAAGCTAAGTGGGATAGCCTTAAATTATCCCACTTATGACAAGGAACTTTATGCAGTGGTATCAACTATTTAAATATGGCAACATTATTTGTGGTCGAGGGAATTCATCATTCATTTTGATCATAAGAGCTTAAAGTTCTTGAAATCCCAAGGTAAGCTTAATAAAGACATGCTAAGTTGTTAGAGTTCATAGAGACATTCCCTTATATGATCAAGTACAAACATATCAATGCACTGTCTGAGAGGTATACATTACTTATTTCTTTGTAAACTAAGTTACTTGGTTTTGAATTACTTAAGGGCTTAGTATGCTAATAATTCTGAATTTGGCCAAATATGGAATGCATATGATAAGTGTGTTTGGTGGTTTTTATAGACATAAAGGGTTTCTGTTTAAAAAGGATAAATTATATATGCTTATTTGTTCTATTTATGAGTTACTTGTTAAGGAAACTCACAAGAGTGGTTTAATGAGACACTTTGCTATGCAGAAAACTCTAGATATATTACATATGAATGAAATACAATGGATTCCATGAAAAGTGTACACCTTTTCATTCATAGAAACAAAATTAGTCATTTTGCTAAACCTATCAACAATGACAAATATGTTATCCTTATCACTTTAAGACCTTGGTAATCTTAAGACAAAATCTATGGAAATATCAGTCTGAAGTTGGTTAGGCATAAGTAAAGGTGTATACAAACCATTTGGTTTAACTATAGCCTTTTGCTTGCCTATATGTAATGCATTTATCACAACATCATGTTTCATATTAGGCCAATATGTAAAAATAAAAAAAGAAAAAGCATTTAATGGCAAAAATAGAAAGAAAAAGAAGTAGAAACAGAAAGAAAAACCAGTTGAAAGGAGAGAACCAACTAAAAATTCAGAACTAGCAAAAAGTGTGAGAGGTTGAGAGTTCAAAACCAGTAAAAAGTGAGTGATTGAGAGTTCATAACCAACAAAAAGTGTAAGTGGTTGAGAGTTTAGAATCGGTAGAGAGTTAAAAACTGCTAAGAGGATCAAGCGAACAAAGAAGAGAGAAACTTGACAAAGGTAAGAGAGAAACCTAGTAAAGGCAAAAGAGAAACCGAGTAGAGGTAGAGAGCTGAGATCGATAGAGGAAGAGAGTTAAGACCAACAGAAAGAGAGCAGCAAGCATGACAAAGTGAAAGTTGTGAAATATAGTAGAGAGAGAGAGCAAAGAGCTTAGTAACTGGTAAAAAGAGGGCAAAGACTGGTAATAAGGATGGAATAGAAGGAAAAGAGAATATCAATTTTCTACAAAACAACCTATGCACATGGAGAGATCTTTCTCAAGGGAGTTTTTATTATAATCTTTTTATGCACTTCTTTAAAAAAGGGTAGGAAACCCTTGGGGTAATCGGGAGATCATTGTAAGTGGTTTAGGATTGATCATTCCATAGTGGTTAAGGAGAGATTCTTCCATTACATCATCTGTATCTCTTGATTGCAAAAGTGAATCGTGTGATCTAAGAGTGATCTTATCACATTATGGATGTAACTCACACATTGTGGGTAAACCACACAAAAATTTTGTGTGTTCTCAAGTGCTTGTGCTTACTTGATATTCATATGATCATTCTCACATAAAAAAGCAAGATAAAATTAGATCATAAACTTTAACAAGTCACAGAAATTTAATCTGAATAGATTTGTAAAAAAGTAAGTATCTCACTTTGATTTACCCCCTCTCTCTCTCAGTGTGAAACCCAAGAAGGTCTTTATCAATTACATGTTCTAAAACCAATGATGAAACATATATTGCTAAGTTATTCTTTAAGGAAGTGATGCATTTGTATGGATTGCCAAGGACTATTATTAATGATAGGGATGTTAAGTTCTTAAGTCATTTTTAGTATACTTTATGGAATAAATTTGGAACTAAACTCTTATTTTCTACTGTTGCACATCCTCAAATAAATGAACAAACTAAAGTAGTTAATAGGGTACTCATTACTTTGTTACATGCTATCATTTAAAAAAACTTGAGGCAATAGAAACTATGTTTGCCACATATTGAGTTTGCTTATAATAAATTTATTCCTTTTACTACTTCCTTTTCACCTTTTAAAGTTACTTATGTTTTTAATCCTTTAACTCCTTTGAAGATTTTATCTTTACCTACTAAAAAGCATGCTAACATTGATAATAAGAAAAAGGTAGAATTTGTGAAGGATTTACACATCAAGAATTAGGCTAACATTGAAAGGAAGAATGAGTAATATGCTAAGTAAGTTAATAAGAGGTGTGTGAAGGTTATCCTTAAACCTAGTAATTTGGTGTGGGTGCATATGAGAAAGGAATGATTTCCCCCACAAAAAAAAGTTTAAATTGCAACCCTAAAAAGATAGACCTTTTCAAGTCTTAGAGAGGATTAATGACAATGCCTACAAGTTAGATTTACCAAACAACTATAGTAATGTTAGTGCTACTTTTAATGTTGCTAACTTATCTTTGTTTAATGTATGTGATTCAAGGACGCATCCTTTCAAGGAGGGGAGGAATAATGGAGTACAAGGTGCTATTTAAATGCAACAAAGCAAGTATTCCTTAGATCTTTTGCAAAGAATTGAGGGTCTAATGACTAAGGCAAGGACAAAAGGGATGAAAAAGGTTTTACAAGGCTTAATCATAGAGTTGCATGATAAAGAGGGTGCTTTAGAAGATTCCACCTTTATGTGTAAGATGATGAACAAGGCTTAGAACTTAAAAACAAAACTTAGAGCCCATTATATAAGTCTAAGTTGCATGACCAAGATAAGAAAAGACTCAATTTGCATGCTAAGTTGTATCAAAGGGCTTAATTTTGTTTTGAGTTGCTGGATTTTAAGTTGAGATCAAACTACATATAGAAAAGGCTTAACTTCTTAGGTTTATTTGGGCTTATAGGTTCAGCTAAGTCTTAATACATTAGTTAGGATTTTTACTTTGACTTTTATACTTAGTTATCATTAGATGTAATTTGTTTTAAGAATTCCTAATCAAAGCAAATTTGTATTTCTTAGGATTCCTAATTAAGGTAGATTTGTATTCTTTAATTAGAAGAATCTCTTATATAGGCATGTTAAGAAACACATTTTCCTTATAGGATTATAATATTTACATGTCTATATAAAGATTATAACTATGTAAAACATAATCAATAAGATTAAGGTAATTTTCAATAAGTTTTATTATGTTTTCTTATGTTTTTGGAAGAATACATTGTTTTGACTTATCAAAGAAGTGATTAACTTTTATGGCATCTTAAAATTAGAGCTTTTAGTATTAAGTTTCCATAGTATTCTAATCTAATCAACCCAACTTATTCATAACTTTCTGGACATACATAATAAATTAATTCAAGGGTTCTTAAAGCAAGTCACCTAACAGGTTCTTTATTATATATGTATGAAGATAGACATATAGAGAGCTATATAAAGATTGATAACGAGGGACACGTGGTTAACACCTACTAGTTGTTAAATTATTAATTAATTCTATTATGAAGATATAAAAGATGTTGAAGGAAAGAGATTAAGTCAAGAATTAGAGGGGAAAAAGGAATAATAACCAATTGTAAACTGATATAATTCATTGTTAAGTAATTGTGAACAATATAAAATAAATAATACAATTTCTTGAATCTCTCCCTCTCTCTCTCTATCTCTCTCTCTCTCTCTCCCTCTCTTTAACACCTTCCTAAAAGTTGGAATTCTTTTTCTCATGGAATTTTGAGTTTCAATTTTACTAATACTATGTTCTTTGCTTTTTTTATTTAAAAATTCTCGAATTCTATGACTTTTTTTTATAAAATACAAAAAGTAAAATTATTATTAATGAATAAGTAAATAAATAAATTTATAGCATACAATAAAATAAATGAATACATTTTGCTGAATAGTTATTATTATATTAAAAATTTTTAACCTTATATGAAGAACCGTAAAAAAGATACTAATGTATTAACTTTGAAAGAAAATTACTTGGTTGTGATAATTAATACTTAAAACTAAAAAATATTTTATTAAAGAGAGTGAAAAAAAATGCGTCAAGTATCTTTAATTTTATAATATGAATATGTGAATTAGTTAAATGTTAAAATTTTAATTTAAATTTCAATAGAAGTGAATTAAAATAATAATATACAATGATATATTTTTTATTGATTATACAATTTTAATTTTTAATAATAATTAACCAATTAGAAAAAATTTAATTTACATAGGTTATTTTTAACTATATTAAAAATTTTAAAATTTAAATTAAATACTTATAAATTTTTAAAATTAAATAAAATTCACCACATAAACTATTTTGATTGAAAAATTTGCTAAAAATTATTAAATGTTTTTAGCTTCAATTATACATATACATATATTACCCTACAAGCTTCAACTTTATAAATTTAATACAATCGTGCTACCTTCTTGTACATGCAGTGCAATCTAATTCATGTGCTATCCCAAGTGAAATTAGATGATACAATATTAAAAATGAAGACTTTTCAATAATATTAATTAGTTATTTTTTTTAAAAGTAAAAAATATAATTAATTACTTTATATTTATAATTATTTATGGTTCTTTAAGAAAATTGTTTTAGTTGATACAATTTTATTTAAATGAATAAACAAATTCGTATGTATTGATTTGGCGCAACAACATGTGAGGGCACGAACTACTAATAAAATTAAAAAGGATCTTATTTCTTTATGCATATTTCTCCGCGGAGAGAAGAGATAAAATGCAGCCACATTATGCTTTTCGGGAGACACGTGAAACAAGAAAATATTAATAACTCACCATTGAAATAACCAATAAAACGAACATATAGAAAAAAAAAAAAAAAACAATGGTCGCAATGGGAAGCCTCCAAAGTTGTAGAGTGCGGCCTTTGAATTTCCCAAAACAATGTCGTTCACCCAAATGGGGAGAGAAGCGAGAATCATAGTGGTCCTTGTAATTACAATCTAACATCGTGTTTGTTTATAGTCTTTTCATGTAGATTGTCATGTCGAAAAGTTTCGTTCATCTTATGACGTACGTAAGATGTTCTCGAGGAAATTTCGCCAACTTTAATTTGTATCTTTTCCCTCCAAGATTTGCCCGTCACGATTCAATTTCTGAGACATCTTCATATAAAGTGCTGCTGGGTCTTGAAAAGGTTTGGTGAGTGGTTTAATTTACTCCTTTCCTCATTTTTGATCGTCCAGTCTTACAGTTATGGCAAAGTTGTGTTGTTGTTTCTGCAGAAGAGTTGTTTGTCGAAATGCCATGGTGAAGTTCCTCTTGAGGAGCCAGCGTCGGTTGTGGATTTAAAAAATTGGAGGAGCAAGAATTGTAGACGTCGGAGCTGAACATGATTAACTAAATTCTCTGCGTTTTTGTTTGAATTTAAAAAAAAAAAAAAAAAAACAAGGTCTTTCAGGATATAATTCAATGTGAGCATTGACAACTTGGCTAGTCAAATAATGATCTACAAGCTACCGCACAAGTTGGGCCGTGAGGCAAAGTATATCAACTATAAGCGGATTGGCGCTTTGCACTTGAATTTCGTCGAGTATCATAGCTCAGGAGAATTCCACCAAGACATTTTGCCTTTTGAATGGTACGAGGAGGTGTTTCCGAAGATGGCAAAATTGAGCACCCAGTTGCGTGATGTGGACTTGATTGATGGGAGGCTGGTGAATGTGACTGATGATTCCCCCATTGTAGACGACCGTCTTGAGCATGGTATGCACACTTTGAAGTCGCTTGTAAGGCCCTTTATTGGCCGCCCATTTGCGCGGCAGAAACTAATGGAAAATGCAGCAGCCTTGTCAGCCGATGACAAATGCATGCCGGTTGCTTCATTTAGAGAAAAACAGGAAAGGGAGCCCATGATTGTGGATTCACTCACCACAGTCAGTAACTTCCTTGGCATTTCTGCTCAACAGCGGAAGTTGGTGCGTTTCACCATTTGCCCACAAGTCACACAGTACCGAATTTGGACAGGTGCACTTAAGGAGATATTATATGAGTTGAAGTCGGAGATGGATTCCTTGGACTTTGACTCGTCTGGGACAGGGAGCAACATGGGGCGGCAGATAATTGCTAGCTGTTTAAAATTCTTAGCTAGCAGAGACACATCATATGATCACGACTCCTTTTCGTGGATGCGAGTTGGGTTTAGTAGAAGGGTAGATTCCTCGGGCTTGGGTAAATGGGAAGATGTTCTTGAGATGTTTAGTGATCTTATTGGATATCTGGAAGGTGAGAAACGATTGGCTTATCATGTAACAAAGCTTAAGGTCATGAAAGAAGGCCTGTCTCACATCAAGGATGTGTTGATTGATAAAGGAATCGCCTTCAAGGAGTCTCTTCATCAAGAAAGTTTAGTGCAGAAGAAACTTTCCAAAACGTTGGGCCACTCCTCCCGCTGTTTGTTCACGCTGTTATTGTTTTACCTCTACGGGCAGGTTAGAAACATTGAAATTGACTTGCGTGGTGGAATCCATAGCAATGATGGCGGGAATAGGCATTGCTTGTGCATGGGAAGGATTTTGACCTCAGACGAGGAGAAAATGGTTCGCAACGGAGTGAAGCAATTGGATAGGGCTCTTCGCCTGTTTGAATTTGTCTGGGAAACGGCGGGGATGAGAGGAGTTCTGGAGCTGCAAGGCCACCTTTGGTGTGTTGGGGCCAAGGATGCGACGCACGCATACAGGGGGAAACTTTTCTTTGTCCGTGGAATTAGTCTTTGACACAAAGCGATATCTTATATCTTTCCTGACTAAAATCACCTCAAAGCTTTAATATTTTGATGCCTGATAATTAATCACTAATCAATATTTTAATTATTGTTTCCGATCCTGACTTGATTAAATCCTGGTTCCGTTCCAATTCCATTTCCATTGCAATTCGGATCAAAACCGTCGTCCGTCCTACCCTTTTTGTTTTCCATCGCTGCGCTTGCACCGCAAATTTATCTGGTCCCAGTTCAGTTTTCCCCTCTCAACTTTCTCATCATCCGTCCCATCGATGTCCCCATTAACGGCGGGAGTTTTTCTGCGCTTGCTTTCCGACAGCCCATATTCCAAGCTAAGAATCTAAAAAAAGAGCTTTAAGTTGCCAAGGAAAGTTTATCTACTCCTTTTATTGGGAATACACAATGGATTCCATAAGTGGCCTTAATCATCTTCTTGGTCTTTTGAATACTTAAGTACTCCTATTATTATAATAGGTATAACATGTTGTGACTATAACATTTTAATACTCAAAAGAGTTTTTGCCTAAGTTCATATATTTTCTAGTACAAAGATCCTTGCATAGGCACCCATACCATAACATTGTAGTGAACAATAATAATAGAACTTGGTTTTAAAGGTGCGGACCTAAGGTCTAAGGTTTTCCTATCATATTGTGATGTGCCAAATGTCATCGAACTTTTGACACATATGGGAACTTGTTAAAGGATACTTAATTTTGAGATCATTACAAGCTTTATAGAGACACATATTTAGTTATTCTCACATTTATAAAAAGGGCTTGATGCCTTCCTTTTGGGTTTACTACCATATACTTGGATCACATGGCTATAGATATGTATTTCCCTTTCCACTAGACTTCTTAAGAATTCCTCATCCATATAGGGATAACACCAAGTTAGCTAATGTTAACTAGGTTGCTAGTCTTTGGTGCCCACATAAGGGCTGTTATAGTCAAGACCATGATACTTTAATTGTATTTAATGGTTGTTGTGCCTTATGAAAGGGATAAAGGTATATATATTATTAAGTGGAAAAAAGATAGTAAATATGATCTCTTTATGTTAGATGGTAGCTAAAAGCTGATGCAGAAAACCCCAAAAAGATGTGGCTTAGGGACCCAATGCATACAAGAAATCAAAGAACAATTAGGAAAGTTAAACCAGAGTTTAATATCACAAACCCTAAACCAACCCTTCAAAGGAACATGAACCTAGAGCATTTAAAAAGGATATGGACGCCACACTCCAGAAAAGAAAGGAATTGAGAGTGATAATTCGATTGGAATGCCACAAGAAAAAATACCTCTTGATAAGTTCTTTAGTCCTTAAAAGAACCGAGAGAAAAAAAACTTTTACATTCTATTTCACTCAAAGTTGTTTGCTTTTCCAAAGCATACAAGGGGTGCCTATTTATAGGCTAAGATAGCAATCCTAAATAAGCATAAATTCCTACTTAGGAGAAATCCTTATTTTGGAGGAATTCATAAATATAGACAAATTCCAATATAGACAATTAACTCCTATTTAGGATAGACAATAAACTCTTATTTAGGAGGGAATGCTATTGCTTAGTCTGACCTATTTAAGTATTCTAATTATATTAATTAGACCTGGACTCTTTGTCAAACTTAAATTTGCAGCATTTGAAGTTTAGTTGGTCTAAATGTCCTAAATTAGCCCATTTAGTGCTTCTTTAATCTTTTTGGCTCAAGCTCGTGTTATTGGGCCTTCTGGAATGTGCAAAAAACCCTCTTGCATCCATTAAAGCCTCCCACCCATCATCTTTATGGTTCTCACCATATATCTTTTGGATATAAGCTCCTTAACCTGCCTTTGAAGCTCCTTTGTCTCCTCAGGATCATTCTTATATGCTAGCCCATTAGGGATGGATGCACTTGGGATGAAATTAATTTGATGCTCAATTCCTCTATTAAGTGGCAATCCACTTGGGATATTGTCAAGGAATACATCTTCAAATTCTTGCAATAATGCAACAACAATACTAGGCAAAGATGGGTCAAACTTATTAGTGTTAAAATAAACCTCTTTGTACAAAAGTACAATCATAGGCTGTTTGGCATAGAATGCTCTTTTGACATCACTTCCTTTTGCATAGAGACTTTCTCTTTTCTTCTTTTTCTCTTGTGTCCTCACGTTTTCTTCTCTTTTTTCTCTTTTATCAATCTCTCTTTTTTGTTCACTCTCATTTTTAATCCTTAATTGATCCTCATATGCTTGTTAAGGTGATAATGGTACAAGAATGACAAGTTTTTCATTCATTACAAAGGAATATTGATTCTTGAAGTCATCATGCATAACTAACTTATCAAACTGTCATGGTCTTCCTAATAGAATATGTCCCACATGCATAGGTACAATATCACATAAAACTTCATCACGGTACCTTTCGATAGAAATTGATACGAGCACTTGCTTATTTACCTTTACTTCACCACTCTCATTCAACCACTAAAGTTTATATGGTCTAGGATGCTTTATAGTAGGTAAATCCAGCTTCTCAACTATAGTTGTGTTAGCAACGTTAGTGCAGCTCCCACCATCAATAATCATACTACATACCTTATCTTTAATGAGACACCTTGTCTAAAAATGTTATCTCGTTGCACCTTATTTTCTTCTTTTACTTGCACATTCAATGCTCGCCTTGTAATGAGAGCCACTCCGTTAATTGGATACTCCTCTCCATCACGTTCACCCTCTGATGATGGCACAGAATCATCATTTGATTCACTTTCAGTTTCAACACCAACGTTACTTCTCAAGATCATTGCACACTTATTTGGACATTGAGATGCAATGTGACCCCTACCCAAACACTTAAAACATTTAACATCTTTATTTTTACTCGGTTGGGCTTCAAATTTACTTGTTTCCTTACTAGAACCCACATTCTTATGCTTGGATAGGCTTTGGACTTGTAATTGGCCATCTCATCCCTTTTACTCCAATTTGGCGTCCACGATGAGTTAGAACCTAAATTCTACCCAAACCGTATGGAGCCCTTTCATTTAAGTTGCCTTTCAACTTTCATTGTCATATGCACCATGTCTTCTAATTCCATATAGTGCTACAATTCAACCACATTTGCTATGTTCCTATTTAGCCTTTGCAGAAATCAAGCCATGGTTGCCTTTCTATCTTCTTCTACATTGGCCCTAATCATGGTAATCTCCATCTCTTTGTGGTAGTCCTCTACACTTTTGGTGCCCTGAGTGAGCCCTTGCAGCCTTTGGTACAACTCCCTATAATAGTGATTAGGGACAAACCTCCTCCTTATGATAGCCTTCATCTCCTCCCATGTATCAATAGGCTGCTCATGATTGCTTTTCCGAGTCAAAACAAGTTGATCCCACCAAATAATAGCATAATCAGTAAATTCAATTGCAGCAAGCTTTACCTTTTTCTCCTCGAAATAGTTGCGGCAATCAAAAACCAATTCAACCTTCTTTTCCCATTCTAGGTATGCATCAGGATCACTTTTACTTCAGAATGAAGGAATTGTCATTTTAATACTGCCCAAATTATGGTCGTAGGTGCCTTGCCTCCCAAATTCTCTTTGATCCCTTCTATTGTTACCAGTTTTAACCACCATAGTTTGATCGTCAAATTCATTATCTTATACATCATCTTCATGATCATAGGCATATGTTAACTGCCTTCTTGCTTTGGGAGCCTCATATTCCCTATGTCTCCTTTGCAACTCTGCTATTTTATTAGCCTGCTCCTCCATCCTCTCCCTCATATCATCAAATCTAGTATTCATGCACTCAAATTGTTGTTACATAGCTTTGATCATGAAGGACACATCACCAGCTCCCTCTTGAGCTACACCTTTGTCTTTGGATGTCATAATCTTACTTCTGCACAAAACAAATAGGATACCTCACAGAACACTCCCTCACATGTGTCACTTAAAAGATTGTGTCATACTCCCTCATGTTTACACTCTTTATGGCTTTTTCTTTATATGAACTTTCACACTTATCTTTTACCACTCAGATTTTCCCTTTTAGCTCTATAAAGAGCTAAATAACGTAAATCAAGGGTATTGATTTTGAACAAAATAAGCTAAATGGCATAGAATTGAATAATTGGAGAATAAAGAATCAAACGAAAAAGGATGTCAACACAAACGGATTTAATGAACTAAACTCACAAAATTAGGATAGGGGTAATATAACCTAGAGAACAAACTTGGGTAACAAAATAGGAAAACAAATGGTAGAATTAGAGTTGAGCAAGAAAACTTTATTATTATTGTGACCAATATGACCAAATTGTTAACCTTATCAATAACTTTGAATTTGATGTTTTCTTTCTTTTGTTCTTCCTCCTTCCTTTTTCTTTTTTTTTTTTTTGGTTTTTTTTTCTTAACACAAAATAATAGTAGAATACTTAGATATAGTAATTGGAATTGAAATTAGCACGTTTATGAGCTTAAACAAACAAGCAAAGAGAGAAGGATTGCAAATAAACAAATTTGTGCATTTGAATGATAATGCATATAATAGATAAACTAAACAACAATAAATAAATCAAAAGATAGAAAATTGAAGAGTGAGTGGATTCAACCTGATTTAGAACCTAGCTTTGATACCAACTGATGCGGAAAACCCAAAAAAATGTGGCTTAGGGACCCAACGCACACAAGGAATCAAAGAACAACTAGGAAAGCTAAACTAGAGTTTAATATCATAAACCCTAGACCCACCGTTCAAAGGAACACAAACCTAGAGCATTTAAAAAGGATATGGATGCCACACTCTAAAAAAGAAAGGAATTGGAAGTGATAAGTCGAATGGAAAGCCACAAGAAGAAATACTTCTTGATAAGTTTGTTAGTCCTTAAAAGAACCGAGAGAAAAAAAAAAAAAAAACTCTTACTTTCTATTTCACTCAAAGTTGTCTGCTTTTCCAGAGCATACAAGTGGTGCCTATTTATAGGCTAAGATAGCAATCCTAAAAAGGCATAAATTCCTACTTAGGAGAAATCTTTATTTTGGAGGAATTCTTAAATATAGACAAATTCCAATATAGACAATAAAATCTTATTTAGGAGGAAATGTTATTACTTAATCTAGCCTATTTAAGTATTCTAATTATATTAATTAGGCCTGTACTCTTTATCAAACTTAAATTTGCACCATTTGAATCTTGGTTGGCCTGAATGTCCTACATTAGCCCATTTAGTGCTTCTTTAATCTTTTTGGCTCTATCTCATGTTATTGGGCTTTCTGGAATGTGAAATGGACCTCTTGCATCCATTGAAGCCTTCCACCCATCATCTCTATGGTTCTCATCAAAAGCTATATAAGAAAGGTATTTGTGGTGATATGCATTTATTTTTTCTATGGTTAGTGAAGGGAAATGTTGGTTACATTATTCATAAGGTTCATTAACCCAAGGTGAGTGTTAGTGCCTTAATTGAGTATGGACAAAAAGGAATATATGAGGAAATTACTTAACGTACCTTATTCCTTTTCAATAAATATGCCTTAGCCTTTGTTCAATTTAGAGGGATTGTGCATCTTTTTCTTCTGCACTACAAAGTTTCCTAAGGATTCATTTACAACTATGATGTAGAGTATCCTTATGACCTTATTTTTCAACGAGGTTGTAAGGGATATTAAAGGGTAGAAGTATTAAAATTTCAATTTTCATATGTTAAGCTCATCTTTAATGGCTAATGTTAGATTTGTTGTCAACAGTATCTCTCAGATTTGTCCTTGTTGATTTGATGTTATGAGTGCTTTTAAGATGTGTTTACTACATTTACAAAGTGTTGGCAGTACCAACCAATGAGCAACCTGTTAAGGCAGAGATTAAGGAAATTGCTCAGGATTTGGCAATACAAGTTGTGGCTTGCCCATAGGTGCAATTTGTATCTGTCAAGGAGATTCTTGAAAGAATTATGAACAAGGAAAAGGAGCTTAAGATGCAGAGAGATTGTTTGTCAAAATTGTTGATGATAGGTCAACCCTAAATTTAATGTGTTGAACTCATCTTTGATGGCTAATGTTGGATTTGTTGTCAACACCATTTCATATAGTTATATGTATTAGTTTAATGTTATAAATGCTATTAAGATGTAGTGAGGTCATTGGGAGAAATTGGTGATGACAAGTCATAATAGTAAAACGTGCGATTAGCAATAGTAATGCGTGTAGGCAGCGATAGCAGAAAGTGTAGTCGGTAATAACAGCACGTATGGACAGTAATAGCAAAATGTGCAGGCAATGATAGCAACCCATGCACATGCAGACAGTAGTAGCAATGCAAGCAAACAACAATAGCAAAATATGCAAGTAGCGATAATAGCTTGTGCACATATGAACAATAGCAGTAGTGTGTGCAGACAGCAGCAACAGCACGTATGGACAGTAGTAGTAGTAAGTGCAGGTAGTGATAACAGCTCATGCACATGCAAACAAAAATAGCAGAATGTGTAAGTAGCAATAGCAGCATATGCACATTGAAAGAGCAGCGATAACTTGCAGTGGAGATAACCTACAGAGAAGAGACCAATAAAGCCTGAGTAAAGACTGACAGTGAGGAAGGAGAAGATCCATTTTCTTCAACAACAACTGTGCACATTGAGTGATCTTTTTCCAGGAAAGTTTTTACTATAAACCTCTTGATAAACTAGTTGAAAAAAAGGTGGGATACCCTTAAAGTGATTAGGAGATCAATTCATTGAGTGATTGGGAGATCATTATAAGTGGTTAAGGAGTGATCCTTCCACAATCAAATTGTATTGCTTAATAACAAGAGTGGATTGTGTAATTTAAGAGTGATCCTATCACATGAGTGAACCATGTAAAAATTGTCTTGTATTCTTGGGTGCTTGTGTTTAATTAAGATCTACACAACTACTCTCACATAAAGGAGAAAGATAACAATTGGATCATTAATTCTAACAAGTCACAGAGGTTAATCTGGATAAATTTGTAAAAAGTAAATATCTTATATTAATTCACTCCCCTCTTAGGGACCCTTTCAGTGTAAGACCTAAGAAGTCCTCATTAAGTGGTATAAAAACCAGTTCCTCTATTGATCCAATTTTTCTACTTTTAATTGAAGTTGTTTATTATTATGTGAATTTTTATCTTTATCGCTAATTAAGATCATATACAACATGAACAATATTAACAACAAAGGCATCCCTACATTTGATAGATAGAATTATCAATTATAGAAGAATAGAATGCTCTCATATCTGATGTCCCTTGGTCTTGATGTGTTTGAGTCTACTGTTAGTGGCTTCATCCCCATTGCTTAAGGTAATTTTATGATGCCGACTGATAAGAAGAATTTAAAGTGTGATGGAAAGGCGAGAAATGTCTTATATGTCTCCTTATTAGACAAAAAATTCACCAAAGTGATGGGGTGCAACACAGCCAAATAAATTTGGGACAAATTAAAGAACATTTATGAAGGAAACAAGGTTATGAAAGAAGTTAAGCTACAAATCTAGAGAAGCAGATTCGAAGATATAAAGATGCAAAATGATGAGTCTATAGATGCCTTCTTCACAAGCGTCAATGAAATTGTGTACTCTATCAGAAGTTATGGAAAGGAGATCAATGATGACACTGTGGTAAGGAAAATACTTAGAACCTTACTTGAAACTTACAACACCAAAGTCTCTTTTATAGAAGATAAAGATTTAGATAAACTACCTTTAGATGACTTGCATAACATATTAGTGGCTTATGAAATGAAAATAGCCCCAATGAAGAAAGAAAAGAAGTCTAAGGTGAAGAAAGAACTGACTATCAAGGTAATGAGAAAATTAAAAATTAAAGACCAAGAAGAGAAATTTGATAACAACTTTAAAGAAGAAGATGGTGATATTGAACTGGATCAAATCACGAAATCCATCACCAAAAATATGAGGAAAAGAAAAGAGAAGTTCAAACAAAAACTACCTTTGAAGTGCTTTAGCTATGGAGACATGGGGAACTGTCATGAACTACCCAAAGAAAAGAGAAACAAGTAATAATGATAATGATGAGTCGGTCCCATAGAGGAGAATAAAGTAATCCAGATACTCTAAAGCTGAAAATTCAAGTGCTAAAGGAAAAAAGAAATTCTTTAGATCTAAAAGAAGGAATTTTCTAAATAAGCTAGATGAAGAGGAACCTAAAGAAGAAGTTGATGATAATTTTGATGATGAGGCTACAAAGGATATACTGGTTGCTTAAGCAAATAATGATCAAGACTTTTCAAGTGATAAGGAATCAACAAAAAAGGATAATGATGAGTTGGTGTAGGAACTTGAGATTGAGTTTAGGGCTTTTTTGCACAAAAATAATAAGCTAGAAAAGGAGGTAAAACATCTCAAGAAGTTGTATGAAAATTCTACTGTTGATGAATCTGATCTCCAAATAAAGATAAAAGAGTTTGAAGCAAAAAAGAAGGAGTACTTGAAGAGAATTGAGGAGCTGAGTGTACATGAGGCAGAGCAAGGTGAGATACACAAAGACCTTAGTGCTAAAATGATTGCACAAGATCAAGAGATGCTAACTTTGCAAGCCAAGCTTCACAAGGTTGAGTCCAAGCTGAGAAGGCATGAAGAAAGCTTTATGCATGCCATAGAAGTGAAAGGAGATTCATCATCAATAAATGCCTTTAAAGAGGATGCTACCAAAAAGTTGGATGAGTGTTTGAGCAATCAAAGTCCTCATTCCATTAGGAAGAAAGGACTTGGCTACATTGAAAAGCCAAATGAAAAGGTATAAGAAAAGAAGAAAATTGTGTTTATGCCTGAAAGCAAATACAATGACATGATGAAGAAAAGAGACCAAACAAACTTAAAATAGGTTATAAAAGACATGGTAGAGACTCCAATCCAAAAGAGATAGATTGTTAAAGATGGAAAGAAGGTTGACACACTAGTTGCTACAACAAGGAGACATAAACTTGGTAAAAGAAGTAAATCCAAGTTCAAAGGATTTTGATAAAACTATGGTAAGTATGGGTTCAAGGCTAATGCTTGTTGGAATATTCAGCCTATAATGAAGAGGAGAGTGAGGCAAGAGTCTAGGGGGAAACTCTATCAAGATAGAATGTAGTCTCAAGTGGAAAGAAGTCATATTCCACTAAAAAACAAGTTTAATTTACTAGGAGAGTTTTGCAAAAGATGTGAAAGAGTTGGACACATTACTGAGGATTGCTTAACATTATTGCTTGGTCAATGAGTGCAAAGGAAAACACTTAAACATGCTCCCACATTTAGCCTAAAAAGAAGAAAAGGAAAAGAAACATCTATAGTTGTAGAAATAGCCTTAAAAGCTTCCAAAAAAGAAAATCCTGGATAATGGTTGCTCTTCACACATAACAGGAGACTCCAAGATATTGAAGAAAGTAGCAAAATATGATAGATGGTCAGTCATGTTTGGTAATGATGGTGCCTTAAAGATTTAAAGTATCACTACTGTTGAAATTGGTGCAGAAAAATTGAAATCAAAGAAAGTGCTTTATGTTGAAGGGTTAAAACACAATCTCATCAATGTTAACCAACTTTGTAATGATGTATATGAAGTTACTTTCAACAATAGTAGCTGCACAATAAAGAGATTATGTGATGGTGCTGTTCTTACTAAGAGTGAAAGAACAAATGACAACTAATGCCAAGTTTCTAGATGCTACATAAGTACTAAAGATGAGAATTTGTTATGACATAAAAGATTGAGACATCTTGGACAAAAGAGGCTACTTAAGTATTCAGCCACCCCTTAGAGGCTAAGGTATCCTTTAACACCTCTCCCCTTCCCTATTCTATTATTCTTTAGATTTGTTGTCAAAGAGGGAGATATTTTGGTTAAATCCAAAAAGAGTATATACTGATCAAAAAGGGTAGTAGATTGATGAATAAAAGGGGAGAAATTGTAAAAGAGGAGAAGTAAAAAAGGGGATTTAAACCCAGTTAAGGGAGATGCATGTTTTAGGGGGAGTTGTGTATGATAATATGCAGGGGAGCTGAGAATGTCAAAGGTTATTATATGTGCATTGCTAGATGTTGGATTTAATGTGTTGCCAACAAATCCAAAAGGGGAGATTGTTGAGCCCATCTTTGATAACTAATGTTAAATTTGTTGTCAACGCCATCTCACATGCTTGTATGTATTGATTTCATGTTATAAATGTTATTGAGATGCAAAGAGGTCATTGAGCAAAACCAATGATGGGAGGTCAACTCTAAAATTGATGAGTCGATGTTGACTTTGACCCTAAATTTTAAGGGTTAAAACTAACTATTGATCTTTAACCATTGACCTTAAATTTTAGGAAGTCAATGTTAACCATTGACCCTAAATTTTAGGAATCAAATCTAGCTATTGATTGTAAAGCAACCTTTAGGAATCAATATTAGCCATTGATGAATGTGTAACCCTAATTTTAAGGCTCTATAAATACCCCTATACATTTTGTAAGGAGAGTTGTGCGAGCTACAAAATAAAATGATTAGCTATAGAAAAATAAAATAAAACAACTAGCCACAACAAGAGAACGACAAACTAAAAAGAGAGGGCGACCAAAGTGAGGTTAAACAACAAAGAGAGAGACAACCACCAAAGAAGAGAGTGACTAGCCAAGTTAAAAAAGGTTGCCATTAAAGGAGGTGCAGCTAGCTAAAGAAAGTGCAATAGCTGATCAAGGAGGAGGTGATAGTAACCACCAAAGAAGGAGGCAGCCACACCAATCGAAGGAGAAGTTACAGCAACTGATAGCCATACCAAAGGAAAAAGAAGGAGGCAGCCCAACCAAAAGGAGAACAAGGTGCAATAACTGGCAGCCATACCAAACCAACAAAAGAGATGTCCAACAGCCACACCAAAGAGAGTCACCAGCAGGTCTACCACTAAGGGAGACAAACCAACAAGGTCAACAACCATCAATAGGTTCTGGCAGCAAGGGAGACAAACCAGTAAAGACAACAGCCACCAATAAATCCAGTAGCAAGGGAGACAAACCAGTAAAGACAACAGCCACCAATAAATCCAATAGCAAGGGAGACATACCAGCAAAGTCAACAGCCATTAATAGGTTCTACAGTAAAGGGGACAAACTAAAAGGCATCCCTGCACCAGCAGCACGTCTAGGAGGGTATACTAACTCCAGCAACATTTCCCTACACCAGCAACATGTCAAAAAGGCTTCCCAGCAATAGCAGTAGCATGTCTAAAAGATTATACCAGCTCCAGCAACATGTCCAGGAGGCTTCCCCATAGTAGCAACATATACAGGAGGTTATACCAGCACCAGCAACATGTCTGAAGGGGCTATACCAACACTAGCAGCACATCCAAGACACTATACTAGCAAGTGCAATGCACCCAGCAACCAAACCAGTAAGTGCAATGTGCCCAGCAGCCAAATCAGCAATAGCAATGTGTGTAGACAGCGATAGTAGCCCATGCACATATAGACAGCAATAACAAAATGTGTGGATAATAGTAACAACACATATGGACAATAATAGCAAAATGTGCTGACAACAATAGTAGTGTGTGCAGGCAGTAATAGCAGAAAGTGTAGGTAGCAAATAACAGCATATGCAGACAGTAATAGCATAATGTGTAGTAGGATAGCAGCCCGTACACCTGTGGATAGTGATAACAATGTGTGCAAACAATAGTTGTAATGCATGGGGATAGCAATAGCAAAATGTGTAGGCAACGATAGCAGCCCATACATGTGTGAATAACGACAATAGCATGTACGAACAACAGCCGCAGTGTGTATGGACAATAATACCAGTGAGTGTATGCAACAATAGCAATAAGTGCACATGCAAACAACAATAATAAAACATGTAGTTAGTAATGTTACATGTGTAAGCAACAATAGCAGCAAGTCTAGTAGCTTGTAATAGCTAAGGAGAAAATGTGTCTCGACAGTATGACCGATAGCTTGTAGTAGCAAGAGGAGAAAACTTGGCTTGGTAGCAGGTCCGATAGCTTACAACAGCAGAGGAGGCAACTTGCCAAAATAGCAAAGGAGGCAGTAGCAGCAATAGAGGAGAGATTTTGCCAAAGTAGCAAGTGAGGCAACACCAATAACAAGAGCAGAGATAACCTACAGCGGAGATAACTTGCAAAAAAGAGACTAGTAAAGCCTGATTAAAGACTGATTATTAAAGTAGGTATACAGGAAGCATATTTATGAGTGTTAATGGTTATCTCTTCTTAAAGTTACTTGCAACAACATAATAAGTTAACTTTCTACAATCAAAATTGGTATTATTTCTTCAATTTCTTTTCTTCTGAAAAATATTTTGTTTTCTTTTATATTTCTTTACATCCTACTTAATGGGAAATTTTCCTTGAAACAAATTTCATAAACTTCTGTGTGTGTATATATATGTGTGTGTGTGTTGCATAACTTTATCATTTATTTGGTATATTGTTAATTTAATTAATGCCAAGATAAAAGTTCATCATTTATATTAGCCAAAAAAATATTAATTAAATCTTGCTAACCATAACATATTTGGTTTTTGAGATTGTAGGCAATTTTTGGTGCAAATGTAGACATATAAAGTTTACTTATTATGTTTATTATTATAAATCTTACTCATGGAGCATATGATATTTGCAATAATAGCTTTAATATTACTGTTGAGTCCATCTTTAATGGCTAATGTTGGATTTGTTATCAACATCATCTTATATGATTATATATGTTGATTTGATGTTATGAGTGCCATTGAGATGTAATAAGGTCATTAGGAAAAACCAGTGATGACAGATTAACCCTGGCATTAAAGAGTTAATGTTAACTGTGATCCTAAATTTTAGGGCTCAAATCTGGCCATTAATTGTAAGGCAAATGTGGAAATTAACAATGACCATTGATGATCATGTAGCCTTAATTTCAAAGCTCTATAAATACTCATATGTGTTTTGTAAGAAGTGGGTATACTGTAGAATATTGAGAGAGTAAGCTAAAGGAGATAAAACGACAAACATAAAGGCAAGGAGAGGCAGCAAGGCAACTAGCCAAGGAGAGAAAGAAAAAGGGCAAGACAGTCAACCAAAGAGAGTGCAGCAACCATCAAGGAGAGGTAGCAAGGCAACCAGCCAAGGAGAGTACAGCAGCCATCAAGGAAAAGCAAAAAGGTGTAACTGCCTAAGAAGGAAAGAAAGAGAGCAAGGTAGCTAGCCACCAACACCAATAAACACCACCAAGGCAACCACCTATATCAGTAAAAGCCACTAAGGCAACGACCCTTACCAACAGACCACTAAGGCAATAGTTGGCAGAAGATGGATCAACAACTGACAAGAGGTGAAGCATCAACAAACCACTAAGGCAACAGCTAGCAAAAGATGGAGCAGTAGTAGAAGGATGAGAAAATAGTTACATCGCATGGGGATAGTAGCAACAGCACAAGAAGAAAACTGCAGTGTACACAGATAGCAACAATGATGCGAGAAGACAGATGCAATACGCAGAGAAAGTAGCAACGACACAAAAAAACAACTGTAGTGCACAAGGATAGCAACAACGGCGTAAAAAGACAACTGCAGTATGTGCGGATAGAAGCATCAATGCAAAAAGACAACTGTAGCATGTGTAAATATCAATAACGGAATGAAAAGATAGATGCAATATGCAAAGAAAGCAATGGTAGCACAAGAAAACAACTGCGACACACGGGCATAGCAACAGTGGCACGAGAAGACAACTATAGTACACACAGATAGAAGAGCAGCGCACAACTATAGTACATGCAAATATAAGAGCAGCACAAGCAAAAAGTAGTAGTGTAGGCTGATAGCAACAACGAGGAGAGCAAACAATAGCAACGCGGGCTGATAGTAGCAACAAGGTAAGCAGACAACAACAGCGTGGGCAAATAGCAACAGTAACATGAGTAAACAACAACAACATGCTCAAATAGTAAGAATAGTGCTTATGGACAGCAGCTGCAGCACCTGTAAATAGCAACAATGTGTGTGGACAGAAGTAACACATGCAAATAGTAAGAATAGTGTGTACAATAAGCAACCAGATTGCATGTAGACAACAGGAGCAATACGTACAAAATGTGTGCAAACAGTAGTAGCAATGCAAGTGGATAGTAACAACTGTGCATGCAAACAACAAGAGTAGTGCGTGTGGAGTGAGTGCAAACAATAGCAGCAATACATGCGGATAACATTAGCAATGCACATAAACAGCAACAAGAACGCACACAAACGATAGCGGTAACACGTGCAGACAGTATTAGCATAGGACAACATTAACAGCACATGCGAATAGCAATGACAATGCACATGGATAGCATTAGCATCGTGTGCAAGCAGCACCAATAACAGGTGAGACAACACTAACAATGAAGGAAGGAGAAGATCCATATTCTACTCTAGCAGTCTATACACATTAAGTGATCATTCTCCAATAAAACTTTTGCATTAAACTCTTGATAAATTTGTTTAAAAAATAAGGTGGGATACCCTTAAAGTGATCAAGAGATTAGCTCCTTGATCAGGAGATTGTTCTAAGTGGTTAAGGAGTAGCCTTTCCATAAATGGTTAAGGAGTGATCCTTCCATAACATTATTGTATCCCTTGATAGTAAAAGTGGATTGTGTGATTTAAAAGGGATCTTATCACACTGTAGATATAGCTCACACATTATGGGTAAACTACGTAAAAATTGTCATGTGTTATTGGGTACTTATGCATTGATTTTTTAGTCATACAGTCACACTCACATAAAGGAGAAAAAGAAAAATTGAATCATTAGCTCTAACAAGGTTAAATCCGAATTGATTTATAAAAAGCACATATCTCATATTGATTCACCCCACTTTTATTATGAGACCTAAAACGTTCATCACCAATTACTATTGTTGAGATCTTAAAAAATAGTTAACTTGCTATCTTAAAAATATAATACCACTTTCTCCTTTTAAATCCCTAATTTGTTTTTAAAAGCTAATAAACAAAGTTTGATAATGTACAAAGGCCAAAACTTATAAAATTTGCATGCACAAGGAAACTAGACAACTTATTCCTAAAGCAAAGTGAGTTTTTAAATATGTATGATGTTGAATTCAAATAGTTATTTGGTTGCACATTTTATAAATATCAATATTTTACATAATTTGGTTGTATTTTATGTAGCATGATGCATTATTCTTATTTATTGCATCCGACACATGAATTTTAATATTCTTAATGAGATATATTGGTTAAGAAAGTGAACAAAAGTTGTTACTTATAATAATTTTTGTTAAAGCATAAAGTGGTAGGCCATTAAGTTGGAAATATTTTCTTAAAACTATTTTCCACCCATGAATGACTTGTAACTAATGAAATATGTTAATGAAGAACTAAAATATTATTAGGGAAGACAAAGAAGCTAAAATTTTATTTTCTTTCATTTTACAACTAATTTGTAACATTTAAGTTGGATTGAAAGATGATAATACCAAATCTAGAAACTTTATCTCTAAGCATTAGTTGACTTTAGGGTAGATTTAGTCAACTGGTCCAAACTCTCATCCAAAATAGAGCTTCTTATAGTTCATTGCTTTTATCATATTAATGGATTATAATGACAAATCTAGTGAACTGATCTAAACCCTAGATCTAAAAATAGCTTTTTGCAACAAAAACTCCTCTGCTTATTTAGGTAATGATAATAATTATTCTAGTCAACTACTCCAAATTTGCTTTTTTTAGTTTCTTTCATTCATCTGGTGATTGTATCATAATTTATCTACTTTATTAATCATAGTAATTACTTGATTTCTTTCTTCTTTTTATATGATCACTTTTAATTTGTTTCAAATAATATTCCTTTCTTTCTCAATCTTATTTAATTTATTTTTTTTATTTCTCATAATCTTATTCAAATTCAAACTTTTTTCCTTTTTATCATAAACTCATTCAAATCTTTCCTTTCTTTTCAACTTTAGAGAATTTACTCCTTTCAATAAATCAATATAACTCTCTTTTTAAAATCTTAAATCATATGATGCATTTTGCATTAGAAACTAGAAAAAAATGTTTTTCCAACCATATACTACTTACCATTTAATTTAGCTCTAATTAACACAATATCTTTTAAAAGTTAAACCATATAACCAATCTTGACAATTTGGCACATTTTATTATTTCAATCATATCTTCCTCTATACATCTTTAATAATGCATAGCTAATAGCATTGGAAACTAGAAATGTCTAGCTTTTCAAATATGTATGGCTAATCATTAATTCCTTTTTAGTCAAGTGCATAATCTAGAAGTTGGTTTAGCCTAATTCTTTTTTAATGCTAACTTTACTTCCTTTAATAGTTGTTCGTTTGTACAATTTGGTCTATCTAATAATCACATTTAAATGAATACATTAGCAACCCTTAACGTTTTGTGATCATTAAAACATAATATGAAACATTTGGGTTTAAAATAATTAATCATGGTGGCATCAAGAAAAGGGTCAATGACTTGGAATACCATCTTATCCTATTTTTATTTAAAATTTCGAAGATTAAAGATTCTGATGAGAACCTTCTTAGGTCTCACATTGAAGAGAGGAGGAGATGAATCAGTTTAAGATGCTTACTTTTTACAAATCTATCTTGATTAAACCTCTATGACCTATTAAAGTCGATGATCCAATTTTATCTTACTTCTTTATATAAAAACAACCATATGAATGTCAAGCAAATACAAACACCCAAGAACATATAGAATTTTTACATGGTTCACCCATAATATGTGAGTTACGTCTACAATATGATAGAATCACTCTTAGATCACATAATCCACTCTTATTATCAAAGGATACAACTGATGTTGTAGAAGGATCAGTCCTTAACCATTTACAATGATTTCCTAATTGCTCCAAGAACTTTAGTTATAAATACAAGACCATAAAGACATATGCAGTTACAAGGTAATGTTTAATAATTATTTTTTGATTTAAAACTAATATGGAGATTTAATTAATGCTAATAAAAAATAGGAATTTATCATCCATTTATGCTTTCCTCTTTATGTTTGTATATGTGTGTATTGTCCACTGCCAAGAGCTTGCATATTTTTGACAAGTTAAATGTTAGTAATTGTTGTAGAGATACACACACACTTACACACATACATATGCAATGTCTTTTATCATAATACATTCAAGTTAACACACACACACACACACATATACATACATACATACATATATATATATAGTGGTTTGCCTATGCCTTCACTAACTTCTATTTAAATGTTACAATTATAGGATTTTATAAAGGATAAGGAATCAAATTGGCCAAATAGTGAAGATTGAAAAAATAATAAAAGAGGTTTCAAAGGGATATTTTACCTATTTGTGCATAACAATTGATATACCATTACTTTTGGTAACTTGATATAAGTTAAAGGGGCAAGATTAGGTGTCTTAAATATAAAGGTGTTTACATGAATTGTTTTCATTATGGAAAGTATGGAAAAAAAAAACATGTTCATGTATAGAAGGAGCACAAGTTAATGACAGGGAAAGGCCAATAAGTTTGAAGGGAAAATGGCCAAATAGGATAAGATTTATGGCCCCTTGATGCTAGTACAATAATTGGAAAGGAAAGGTTGAATAGAAGATGACAACTTCAAGGAGTTAGTGATAGACAACTTGATTGAGGGAAAAATAGGGGAGTGAGGTCTTACTTTGAAGTGCTAGGTGTATAAAAAGTTATGGAAGCTCTTAGTAGTGAAGGAGTTGTGGTTGTTTTCACACCACTTAAGGGTTTACTAAACCCTAGTGATGATAATGCCATGTGTATTAAGGTGACAAATGTAGTAGGTAGACAAGCTTGTACAATGGGACAAGAATGGTTAAATGGAAACAAAATTTCAAGGTATAAAACAATGGATTGGTTATTTAAAGATCCTCTTAAGGTTACGGGTATATGCCTTTTACAATAAACATAAAAAAAAAGGAATAATTAAAGATAGCAATGAATTGCCATAAATAGGAATGCAACTAATTTAAAGGGACTTATAAAGGTTAAAATGATTCAACAAGTGAAAAAATAACATAATATGCAAAAGGTATCAAACATCTTAAAGTAGAAAATGAGTTAAGTTTACAATAACTGGGTCAGCCAATAAATTTAAACATATTGTACCCCTCAATGTTGTAACAGGCATGAATGTGAAGCTATGATTCCTTTTGATATAGGCTTGCTTTGTAAATAAAAGAGGCCCTTAAGTAAATAGATGCCAGTAGTTGGTCATAGGACCAAGTGTCAAATAAGATGAAGTATAAAGAGGTTTGTTTAATATACAATAATTTAAGGCACTAGGAATAAATAGTTATAATATCATCTTCTTCCAAAAATAATGGAATGTGGTTGGCAACTCATTAACTTCATTTACACATAAGATCTTAAATAAGGACTTAATACCAATATATTATTGAAAAATTTTTAGTTCTTATACCAAATAAGACTTAACCTAAGATAATTATTAACTTTAAATTAATCAATTTTTGTAATAGATGTCTTAAATAGTTATTATAGTGACAATCGACAAAGTGAAAGCATTTCCTTTTAAATGGCTAGCACCTACATAGGTAAGTTTTGTCTTAGGTCAACATATATCTGATAATATTGTTATACTATAAAAGGTTTTATATAAAATAAAGGGGATAAAAGGAAAGAAAGTGTTCATGGTACTTAAATTGGATCTAAAAAAAGCTTATGATTGACTAAAGTGAGATTTGTAAAGGATACATTGATGGAGCTTTCCTTTCAAATTCTTGGATTAATCTTATAATGGATTGCATATCTACAATCATTATGAGAATCTTATGGAATGTAAGAATCACAAAGCCATTCTAAATGTCACAAGAATTTAAGCAAGGGAATCCTATTTATCTCCCTTTACTATTTTGTCTTATGCATAGAGAAACTAGGTCACATGATAGTGTTAGTCCCTAAGGCAACCCAAAAGGTGGAAGGGACAATAAATTGGATTTAATTAGCTTGTTTATTTAACCTTCACTCAATCTTAACTCTAAAAAAGATAACAAAATAAGCAATAAATAAAAGTAAAGTAAACAATATGGACAACAAAAAATGAATAGAAATAAAGGAAAAGAGAGAACATGTAAAATGATTTATAGTAATTTAGTTTAACTCAAGAGCCTATGACTACTTCTAAAAGTTCTTTTCTTAAAAGTTCATTACATATTACTTCTTCTTTTGTAAAGTAAAGACAACTTTTTATACTTAATCACCTTAACCTTAATCACAACAAAACTTTTATAAAGTATTAATAAGAACCAATGGTTACTTATGCACCTTTAACACTTTTCACTAAAGTATTTTTAATCTCTATAGAAAGAAATTAATGTCTTTGCTCTTTAATTTTTTTTTTCTTTCTCTTGTTTTTCTCTTTGATATTACACTAAACTTTATAAAATTTCTCATTGTCATCTACAAAAGAGATTTTTAAACTCTCTTATAGACAAAAAGCAAAAACTAACCATTGGACATTAATTTCTTTCCATAAAGAGAATCAATTTTTAAAATAAAACATTTCTCTTCTCTAGTATCAGTCAACCATCCCAAAATCTTTGTAACTATTTTAGCTTATTGCACTTCCAGCTCTTCGGTCCTATCAGTCTACTACAAATATGGTCAAGTCAATCGACCTTAATTTTTTGTGACATTTTCAACTTTTTAGTTTCATATCTTTTAGCTACCTTAATTAACAGCAATCACAATTTGATCAATCAGACTAGAATGAAATTTTTATTTCTTTTTGCACTAAATAATTTAACTCTTTTTTATGTTTAATCAATCACAAGCACTAATTGGTCAAGCAATCTAAATTTTTCATTTCTTTATAGCTTCTCTTCTCTTTACTTTATCTTATATAGTCAAATGATATAAACTGATCGTTCTGAAATTTTTGCTAACTTTGAATCACCTTGAATCTTTTCATCTTTTTTTGAGGTCTTTTAAGATCTCATTCGATTCCTTTCTTAAAATAGAGATTTGACATAAATGTAAGATCTTTCCAATAGCATGAATCAATCAAACAATTCCTCTCAAAGATTTTTCTTGAAATAGCATGAATCAAAAGGATTATATACATATATAGCTCAACATTTTATTCAATCAATCAATTAAAGATGTAGAAAATTAATTTAAATATATTAACATCAATTAAACATTAAGGACGTCAAAATATAAAAAATATCACACATGATTATAATTTCAAAAATCTCAGCAAATAAAGAAGTAGTGGCTTGTTTATTGGAAACTTATTTTCCTCTCTAAGCAGGGTCCGAGATTATTGCACTGATTTTTCACAGATGATGATGTTGAGTTATTTGTGGAAGCAAATTCAGAAATAAGTACAAGTTGTGAAGAGTTGTCTAGGGGGCTTTTGTGCTAGGGCAAGGCAAAGGATTAATGTTCAAAAGTCGAGACTCCTAGCATCTCAAAACATAATCATGATAGGCAAGAACTTTGAGGTCATATATAGGTATTTAGTTGACAAATGATGTGGGTCGTTGTTTAGGTATGCCTATTATTAATGAAAGGTTATTGACTTCAATGTATAAAGTTATTTTAGACAGTATAACACAGATTTCCAGGGTGGAAAGTGTTAAATTAATTAACATATGTGGCCCATGTTATTTAAAGTATGACATAAAATAAAAAGCCTAATATGATGGTCGGTTAGGCTTAACCATAATTTGGGTTATCGGGTTTAAAATCCCTCCACTCTCCCTATTAATGATAAACGTTACAAGAAGAGGAGAATCTTCTTATTTAAGATAACCATTACAGAAGAGGAGGATTTTCCTGAAAAGGTAACAGTTACAGGAAAGGAATAATGTGTGTATATATATACTATTACAGACTTTTCCTGATCTCAACCATCAGAGAGAGAAAATGTAAAGAAAAGAAAGGGAAGAGTAGGAGAAAAGAGAGAAGCGTTCAGGAATGAAACGAAAAAAAGATTCTCATCTCCACTACGGGACATCAACATAATGGACAACGGTATGTTAATTTCATAAAATTTTTATTACTAGTATTCACATAAAGAAAGATCCTGCATTATAAAAATAAGAATTTCATGAAGAGAAATTCTCAAAAAGTCCAACAATTGGTATTAGAACAGGTTAGCGAATACTGCAATTTTTTTTTTGTACCATACAACGTGTTTCCCTTTTATATTTTTTGCGCCCAAAAGGAAAAGGATATACGTTTGTTTTCTCAATTTTTACTGTGCTTAACAAAATGGTCGGCGTTGAAAGGGAAAATGCTGGCCATGGAAGGTCTGCACTGCCAAAACGGCCGACATCGAAAGGAAAAGGGAAAGTCGGCATGAGGACTGTACGCCGTCGGACTAACGGATTTGGGTCTAGTAGATCGGTCTCACCATGTAGGCTGTGCTTCCGGGTATAACCACCAAACCCGAACCGATCTAGGTATGAAGGAACGACATCCAGCGAGGCTAAGGTTCTGTGAACGGCCGAAGACACAGATCTGTCTAGATCCAGTGTCGCTGTTTCATAATTTTGGATCTAGTGAGAGCTGTACTTTCGGGAGGGGATCCGAATCGGATCTGGTAGGTACGGCGGAACCCGGTCGCTGGATTGTGTGGCCCGGGCTTGCTGGTGAAGGGTGGTGCCACCATAATGCAAGCTTATTGGTGAAGGGTCTGCCACCGCGGGTTGCTCAACCGGATGCAACACGGTGGTGTTGCCATCATGGGTCATTCGGCCGGAGGCAGCAAGCGGTCGATGACCGCAGTATGGTGGTGCTGTCACCGTGGGTCCCTGGTCAGAGCTAACACGTGGGTTGAGTTGCCTACAATATGGTATTGCTACAAGTCCTCGATCAGTGGTGGAAAAGAAATTTTCGAATGAATACCACCATGTAAAGTGGACCGATTACTAAAACAGTACGTCGACATGGACAGTATTAACTCCCACATAAAAGATAATTTAAATCTTCATAATTGAAGATTTTTTAAAGTTTATTGAATTCACATCAATATAAATCAAATATTGAAAGCTTCTTAGTCACCACAGTAGCCTGGCTTGAAAGGATTTGAATAATTGACTGTGAATTTTAAATTGTTCATTTTTGGATGCTAATGAAATGTTTAAAATGAACAATTATGGTTATTAATTATAAAGCTAAGAGATCATCCAAAGATGGATCATTGCTTGTAATTAATGACACTAAAGGGGATTGATTGATATACTGGGTAAATGTGATTGTATATCCAAAGATAACATTCATCTTAACTCTAGTATGATTGATTGATCTATTAAAGTATATTTAAATTAGCATCATTATTGATTAAAGTTATGTATTTGAGGATCACCCAAAGGTGAACTTAAATACATGATTAAAGTTTTTGTAATGTATCTGAATCCATTAGAGTTTCTCAAAGCATTAACGTCTAAATTTGGATTATGTTTGCAGCTTTCAGTAATGTATTCATACTAGGCAATTCGATGATCAAATTCAATGGGCTGAACTATGCAAAATGGTCTGAGCATATTTAGTTTCATTTAGGTGTGTTGGGCCTAGACTGAGCAGTTGTTTTGGATGAAAGCCCGCAACCATTACTAGGACCAGTACAGAATCTGATAAGTCTCGTCATGAGGCTTGGATACAGTTTAATAGGCTGAGTTTGAATTTGATGCGGATGACGATAGCTGAAAACGTCAAGCCATCGATGCCTAAGACGAAAAATGCAAGGGAATTTATGATGAGAATTAAGGAATACTCTCAATCAGAAATGGCTAGTAAATCCATCGTAGGAACCCTAATGAGTGAGTTGATGACCAAGAAATTTGATTGGTCACAGCCCATTCATGATCATGTGACTAATATGGCTAATTTAGCAGCAAGGTTAAAAATAATGGGCATGGATGTGAATGAATCCTTTTTTGTTCAATTCATCATATACTCACTACCTTCTGAATTTGGCCAATTCCAAGTGAATTATAACATTATTAAAGAGAAATAGAACTTTCAGGAAATTAAGACCATGTTAGTTCAAGAGGAAGGGAGATTAAAGAAGATGAAGGATCACTCTATTCATCTCATCATTCTTAATGATGCTAGTGGTAACAAGTCTAAACCACATAAGAAAAGTAAGAAGAAGGACAAAGTCTCTATAAAAGTCACTGGAGGTCAGATCCAAAAGGATTAGAAATGCTTCTTATGCAAAAGGATGGGTCACTTCAAGATAGATTGCCCAAAAAGAAAAGCTTGGTTCGAAAAGAAAGGTACGTACTGTATATCAGTATGTTTTGAATCAAATATAATTGAAGTGCCTAATAATACTTGGTAGTTAGACTCTGGAGCTACTATTTATATGTTACATATTATGCAGGGATTTCTTTCAATCCAGCCCATAACAGGAACTGAGAAGTTCCTCTATATGGGAAACAGAATGAAGGCACGAATAAAAGGAATTGGGACGTACAAATTGATCTTGGACGTACAAATTGATCTTGGACACTAAGTGTCATCTGGATCTAGAAAAGTGTCTCCATGTTCCTGAATGTGCTAGAAATTTAGTTTTTGTTGCAAAGTTGGATGAAGAAGGATTTAACCTTAAGATTGGTTTCATTGTATAGACATTCATACTATTATGGATCTGGTACTTTGATTGATGATTTGTACCGTTTTAATCTTAATGCCATGTATGCTAATTTCATATTTCCTATTGAGCATAGTATAGGTAACAAATGTAATATGCATGATGAAAGTTCTGATTTCTTATGGCATCAAAGATTGGGTCATATATCCAAAGAAATGATATTGAGGTTGGTGAAAGGTGATGTCCTGCCTCAATTGGATTTTACTGATTAAGATGTATGTGTTAATTATATAAAAGGGAAACAAACATAACATACATCAAAGAACCCAGCTATAAGAAGTAATGAGCCTTTAGAATTGATACACACTGATATTTGTGACCCGTTTGATGTCCTAACATGGGTTGGTGAGAAATATTTCATCACTTTTATAGATGACTACTCACGGTATTGTTACTTGTATCTACTGCATGAAAGTCTCAGTCAGTAAACATCCTAGAGGTGTTTATTAATGAAGTGGAAAGGCAGTTAGATAAAAAAGTAAAAATGATTAAGTTAGACAGGGGTGGTGAATATTATGGAAAATTCAATGAAAGTAGACAATGTCCTGGTCCATTTGCATGACTTCTTGAAAGTCAAGGCATATGTGCACGATATAGAATGCCTGGTACACCACAACAGAATGGTGTAGTGGAAAGGCGAAATCGCACACTTATGGATATGGTTAGGAGCATGTTGAATTACAGTACTATACCTTTATCCTTGTGGATGCATACATTAAGAACTGCTGCATATCTGCTGAATAGGGTTCCTAGTAAGACTATCCCTAAAACTCCTTACGAGTTATAGACAAGAAGAAAACCCAGTTTAAGACACCTTTATGTTTGGGGTTGTCCAGCAGAAGTAATGATATATAATCCACATAAAGGAAAGCTTGATGCGAGAACTATTAGTGTTTACTTCATTGGCTATCCTAAAAAGTCCAAAGGGTATAGGTTCTATTGCCCTAACCATAATACTAGAATAGTTGATTCTGGTAATGTTTAGTTCATTGAAAATGGCCAATTTAGTGGGAGTGGGGAATCTCGAAAGGTGGATATTAAAGAATTACAAAATGAAAGATCCATAGTGAGTACTTCTACTCTCGTCGGTATCCCCACACCCAGTGTTTCTACTCAAATTTTTGTTCCTTATGTTGCATCATAGTCACCTAACATGCAAGGATAACAAATTGATGCTCGAAACACGCAAAGTGAACACATAAGAGATAAACCAAGTGACAATGTTCAATTTACAAATGAACAAGTGATACCACAAGAAATGGTATTATGGAGGTCTACAAGACAAAAAAGGCTAACAATTTTGAATGATTATGTGGTTTACTCACTTGAGCATGAATCGAAATTAAGCATTGATAAAGATCTAGTCTCATTTAAACAAGTCATGGAATGTAATGATTCTAAAAGGTGGTTCAATGCCATGAAGGAAGAGATGAAATCGATGGATGTAAACCAAGTCTAAGAACTAGTAGAGTTACCTGAAGGATCAAAATGAGTTGGTTGTAAGTGGATCTTCAAGACCAAGCAAAAATCGAAAGGTAACATCGAAAGGTATAAGGCTAGACTTGTTACCAAAGGTTTCACTCAAAGGGATGGTGTTGACTATAAGGAGACTTCCTCTCCAATCTCTAAGAAAAACTCCTTAAGAATTATTATGGCTTTGGTGGCTCATAATGATCTAGAGCTCCACCAAATGGATGTAAAGACCGCCTTTCTAAATGGTGACTTGGAAGAGGAAGTGTATATGGACCAACCTGAAAGTTTCATCACCACTGGGCAAGAAAATTTGGTGTGTAAATTAAGGAAATTGATATATGGACTGAAACAAGCCTCCTAACAATGGTATATTAAGTTCAATAATACCATTACATCATACAGTTTTGTAAAGAACACCATTGATCAGTGTATCTATATGAAGGTCAATGGGAGCAAGTTCATTATATTAGTCCTATATGTCAATGACATTCTTTTGGCTGCTAATGACATAGGTTTGTTACATGATGTAAAGAAATTTCTCTCTAAAACTTTTAAAATGAAAGATATGAATAAGGCATCCTATGTGATAGGAATAGAAATATTTCGTGATAGATCACAAGGATTGTTAGGATTGTCTCAGAAAGGCTATATCGATAAAGTATTAAAGAGATTTAAAATGGAAAATTTCAACAGGAATAGTTCCAATTCAGAAAGGGGACAAGTTCAGTAAATTGCAATGTCCAAAGAATGATTTGAAACAAAAAGCGATGGAATCAATTCCCTATGCATCACTGGTTGGAAGCCTGATGTATGCGCAAACATGTACTCAGTCGGACATCAGTTTCACAATTGGAATGTTAGGTCGATATCAAAGTAATCCTATAATAGATTATTAAAAAGCTGAAAAGAAAATACTTAGGTACTTACAAGGCACCAAAAATTACATGCTTACTTATAAAACATCAAGTCATCTTGAAGTAGTAGGCTACTTGGATTCAGATTATGCTGGATGTGTAGACTCGATCAGTTTCCTGGAAAAGTGGGAAGCAGTCTGTCATTGCTATTTCCATTATGGAGGCTGAATTTGTAGCATGCTTTGAGGCTACTATTCATACATTATGATTACAAAATTTTATCTTAAGGCTTGGTTTGGTCGACAGTATAGGAAAGCCGTTAAGAATTTAATGTGATAATTCCACAGCAGTTTTCTTCTCTAAGAATGATAAGTATTCTAAAGGTGCGAAACATATGGTTTTAAAATACCTATCTGTTAAAGAATAAGTACAAAACCAAAGAGTGTCCATTGAGCATATTGGCACTGAGTTGATGATAGCAGACCTATTAACTAAAGGTTTGCCACTGAAAACATTTACTAGACACATTAATTGAATGGGCATTATGAACAGGTCATCGTTCTCTTAAAAGCCAATATTTTAAAAAGCTCATATCATTGTGACACTCATAAATTCAATTAAAGTTATGGTTTTACTTGTGCTTTGTTATCTCTATTTAGATGTATACAATTATGGTTTGTGAGATAACTAATAGCATATATGGGAATGACAATTTAAAGTTTCAATGTTCCTCAGTAAGGTTATTATGAATTATGATGATTATGTGATACATGGAAGGAATCATGTCGCTATAAGATGTGTAACTGTCATGATCCAATCATTTTAATTCAATCAAGTATTGTGATTTGATGATCTTTAAGAATTGTGCGCACTTAATTGTTATTGATTCATCAAGTCATAACATGGTCTAAATGGGAGATTGTTAAATTAATTAACATGAGTGACCCATGTAATTTAAAGTATGACACAAAATAAAAGGCCTAATATGATGGTCGGTTAGGCATAACGGTAATTTGGATCATCGAGTTTAAAATCTCTTTACTCTCCCTATTAAGGATAAACATTATAGGAAGAGAAGAATCTTCCTATTTAAGATAACCGTTATAGAAAAGGAGGATTTTCCTGAAAAGATAACGGTTACAAGAAAGAAATAATGTGTGTATATATATATATATATATATATACACTATTACAGACTTTTCCTGATCTCAACCATCAGAGAGAGAAAACATAAAAAAAAGAAAAGAAAGAGTAGGAGAAAAGAGAGAAGCATTCAGGAATGAAACGGAAAGAGGATTCTCATCTTCGCTACAACAGTACGTTGATTTCATTACAGTTTTATTGCTAGTATGTACATAAAAAAAATTTTGTATTATAAAAATAAGAATTTCATAAAGAGAAATTTTAGAAAAATCCAACAAAAAGCTCAACAACTTTCCTATTTTGGTCGCCTTAAATTGATCAAATCTATAATCATGGAAATCCTTGTTTATGCCACGCAAACGGTGCATCTTCCAGCATCTTTTTGTCCCCGCCTGGAAAGGTACAATCAAAAATTTTTGTGAGCGAATTTTGAATAGAGCACATGGGTGCATTTGGGGTGCTGGAAGGCTGTGTTTCATCCCAAAGAATTGGGAAGGTTAGGAGTTTGAGAGGTTAAAATGGCTAATAATGCTTTGTTGTCTATGCTTGGTTGGTAATTCCATACCGAACTAGAAAGCCTATGGGCAAGAATTCTCAAAGAAAAATGTTGTCGGAGGGGTGAAGCTAATATTCAGTATAGGCATGGGTCATCGGGAGCTTGGATGGGGATGGTTCGAACCAATAATATAATAGAAGGTGATTGTAGAGGGCGTGTGGGCAATGGCAACAAGGTGCGTTTTTGGAAAGATCACTGGCCACGAAAAGATCATTTTGAGGGCTCTTCAAATAGGGAATTTTCTGTGAATGTGGCTTATAAATCACTGATACCTGCTGAGTCTAGGCCTGCATGGTATCCAAAGTTGAATGGTTTATGGAAGGTAAGAGTTCCTAAGAGAATTAGATGTTTTATTTGGCATGTGGTGTGGGGAAGACTGAAGACTGACTAGGTAAGGTGGCAGTGAGGTTTTGCTAAATAATCTATTTGTCCACTTTTCGGAATGTGGGATGAGACTAATGAAAGTTTGGTTTTTGGTTTTTTTTTTTTTTTCTTTGTTCGCCGGGTGAGTGGCTGGTTTCTAATATTGGTTATGGAGACCCTAATGAATAGCCCATCATCCTTGCCACCACTTGTTCGTGGGCATGGAAGTAGTAGAGCAGAGTATGCAACGATCGGAAAAAGGACAACATATTATTCCTCAGAGTTTATCTTGCGTATGGCTCGTTGTTATTGAGCAGGGATGACTGGAGTGCAATGATGGTCTGGCTATCCATGACACACTACCATTGGCATCTTCAGTACAACACCCGATAGATTGGTTCCCCGAGTGGAAGATTGGATCAAATTGAACACCGACGGAGATTTAAGGGTCAATCCTGGGCTAGCAGTGTTGAAAGAGTGTTTCGTGATTTACAAGGAAGATGGGTCATTGGATTTGGGCATAATATCCGGAGATCTATACATCTCTTGCTGCTGAGCTTAGGGGTTATCTTTAAGGTGGGGTTACAGCTTGCTTGGGAGTATGACTGTCGTAAAATGTGCTCACAAGCGGATTCTGCAGTGGCTGTGCGGTGCTGCAAAGAGGGTTTCCGCCCACACATCCACTGCCCATCCTACTAGAGAATTGTTAGGCTCTCTTGAGAAAAAAACACTAGAGGCCGAAGGTAAACCATGTCTATGGTGAAAGGAGCAAAGTTGCTGACTGGTTGGCAAACCAAGCCTTCTCACTCTCCCAAAGGCTTTCATATTCTTGCGGAACCTCTAAAGGGGGTTATTGCCGCCACTACTTAAACAGGACCTTGTAGGGATCTGTTGGCCTCGATAGCTGTCTCTGTAACGTTGTTTCTTCGCTTTAGGCTTTAAGCCTCCATCTTTACCACCAAAAAAAATATATAAAAAATAAAATAAAACAAAACAAAGAAGAAGAAGAAGAAGAAGAAGAACTATTAGTTTTGTTGTTATTAGTTACTTTATGTGTGCATTACATAAAAAGCGAAACATAATTTACTTAACTATGCAAAGTCACAGAAAATTATCTTATTGCAAAATCAATGTGTCATTTAACGTACCGAAGCCCTCACATGAATATCTACTTTGTTCGGTAGTTAATTAATGACATGAAGAACTTGAATTTCCAAATTTTAAATTTTTAACTTAAGACAGGTCAAAGACAGAAGGCTAAAAAATTGAACAGAGTTATTTCATACTATGTGGTAGTAACTAGTATAGCTTTCTTTTTTTTTTTTATTATTTTTTGATAAACTAAAAAATGTTAAAACTCTTCCTTTTTTTTAATTCTTTAATTTTTATATTAGAATTAACTCTTTTGGTGCAGTTACTGCTTGTCTTTTCTTTTCTTTTTTTTTTTTTTTTTTTTTTTTTACATGCTGACTTCGTCAAAAACAAAGTAATGAAAAATCTTTTTTCTTTAATAAGTTGACAAGTGTAACGAATATGTTCTAAAAAGAAAATGCTAAATTTGCTGAAATCATCTTTCGGTTACAAGTGAGAAAGTAAAACCTTCTAATTCTTAATTATATAATACCCCTTAAGTAGAAGATTAAATTTTTGCTTTTATTTAGTATAATAAAGGGAGCATAAATTAGAAAAGAGCCTGGGAACGCCAAAATTACATCAGACAATCGGACATTTTTGAAGAACCAGTAATGATGAACGAGGAGGAAAAACAGGCAAAGGGACATATTTATGTATCGCAATTAAGGGATCGACAAATTTATTCAAAGAGACTACTAGCTATGCTTTTCGGATTTCACACCCCCATCTATGATGTTCTTCTTTCTTTTTATTATTATTATTATTATTATTATTGTTATTGTTTAACAAAATCCCCGCGCTCGTATTTTCGAGCCCAAATGTGCTTGCCATTGAACCGGAATTTGGCTATGCGTTGGCCGTTCAAGACGCGATCAATGGTTGTTATGGAGCGCAAAACGATCTTTGCAAACAAAGGTTGCTCGCTGGTAGCAACGTTGTCCTGCATTTGGACACGGACAACACAGTCGCCAAAATTCTCCGTAAAAAGGTTGGTCACCTCTTCTTTGAGCACCGGGAAACCCCGGGAAAAGGTGAGAAACATGGTCCTGTCGTCCTCTGTGATGTTGTTATAGGGCTCCCAACCCCACAGCCCGCCTTTCGGGAACTCATCGTGGCCCACGGCCTTGGGCATTATGGTGACGTCCCCAAACAGTGGGTGTGGAAAGCCTGGAACAATGAGAGACTCCTGCTGTTGATTGCCAACTGCTAAGGGGGGCGACGTGCCCAAAACACGCTGCAAAATATCAGTAAAGATGCGAGAGCAAACGGTGTTCAGAAAGCTTTTGATGCCGCTAATTGCAGTGAACTTGTTCCGGAGGAAAAACATGATACTAATGTCCTTTCCGATGACCTTGGAGGTCAAGGGCATGCTACCTTTTAGTAACTCATTGGGAAGGGTGTTGGATTCCAAACATTTCAATGATAAAGCGGCTTCATCAGCTAAGGCGTTCACCAGAGGATCCAGGAGGTTGGAGGCCATCTTGGCAATGATGTTTGGGTAACCCATCTCTTCCAACCATAGCCATAGTGCCATGAGTAGCAGAGATTCTGCTGGGTCTCGCATCAGAGTGATAACCAATTGAGAGAATACCTGTCGATCTGTGCCATGGTAGATGTGAAGTTGCGCTAAGCTAATGTCAGTACCGCACGAGGCCATAGAATCGCACCTGAGAGAGTGTGAGTGTGAGTGTGAGTGTGAGTGCGTGCGTGTGAGTGCGTGCGTGTGTGTGTGTGTGTGTGCGTGTGCGTGTGCGTGAGTGACGATCCTGTGTATATGTGTGAGTGAGTGAGTGAGTGAAAAGGGTAAGAATGAATCATGGGATGAGAGGCAGAAATGGAGGTGGTCGGTTGCTTTAAATACTAGAAGAGGGCGAGGGCAGGCGAGGGGCAATTACTGTATTTTGCTGTCAAGCAGATTCTTCTCTCTACCTTTCTGTTCTTTTGCGATTCTGGGGTAGCTAGACGTCAAAGACTGCCATAACGCACGGAGGGGGGCAAGCTAAGCAGTAATTGTAAGGGTTTGGAAATAATACTAGAATTATTGTTTTTCCTTTTTTTTTTTTTTTTTTTTTTTTTTGGTACGCCAAATTAAGAGTTTAGGTAGGTTGCCCCCAATATATATATTTCTCGAAGGGAAGGATAACCCACTCAAATGGCCATTACGTCTCATCTTCAGCGGCCCCCTCTTACACTTATGTCGGCGCATCAACTTGGGGAAATGACACAAATATATCCCCAATCCGATGAACAGTAGTAATGACGCTTGAAGTATCAAAATCTTGGGAGCGCTTTGAATCGCCACGTTATTGCGTTCATTTACATACATTTTACTGTAACCCTGTCAAACGTCGCAGGGTCACCTTTGATGGACTTTGCTTTGGCTATTTTTCCTCTCATTAATGTCCATGCTCTCTCAATCAACGGCGGCATCACAACTAAAAGCTTGACTTCAATTTCACCTCACCTTCTTCACTCACTAAATTTAACCTCACTTTTTGAATGAATTAATTAAATTAAATTGATCTTCCACTCGACAAAACATACCAGTCAAATTATATGCTTTGGGCAAACACGTCATAATGCCATTACCATTGTGGTCTGTTACTCTTTCTCTTACCCAGAGACGAGATTAATGCAAGGCTTGTAGGTTGAGAAGTGAGATAATATCTTACTTGTCCAAATTTCCATTTACTATCTCACATAAATTCATGGAAAAGCTGTTGTAATTCCCGAGCGCAGGTAATTAACTTGATGTGCATAGATTCGTATAGGATCTTGGCTTTTAAAGAACTCATTTATGGTAAAATGAGGAAGACATAGGATGCCCTCAAGGCATTTAAGACTTTTTATTAAGCCAAAGTTCAAGATAAAGGAGCGGAGCACTTACTTTCAAGCTTGTTAAACCATCAAGCCATGACCGTATCTGAAAAAGGAGGAGGTCTTAAACCTCCAACACATCACCCCTAACCCCTAAAGGATATCTTTCTAAAACTGCCCAACTGGTGGTATTATGCGCTTGAAGCTTGCGTTCAATCTCCACAAGTCTCTTGGTCTCCGGTTAAATGGAACTGCTTGTCATGGTCAATAACCAACCTCCCTGCGCCCGACCCCACCATGGGATTCCCATCTCAGCCATGCATGTTAAGGCAGATATTAGTAAAAGTTGAAGTGATAGATGAGAGAGGAACCCCCTTCATAAATATTCTTGTCTTTACGTCTAACTTCCAAGTGAAACATTCAACGTTGATTTCTCCTCCTTAAAACATTTTTCAACCAGCCTCTTCAACTGAATACACATTAAATTAATGAGGCTCGTTTTAAAAAATAAAAAATAAAATAAAAAAAATCATCAGCCTATTTGGAAACAAATATAAAAATAAATAAATAAAAGGATATATTCGACCACTGCACTACAAATCATACAAATCACAATATGGTTTGCTTACATCCTATTTAAATTTCAGAGAGCCTCTCGTCATGATTGTAAAAGGTTATATGATAAAATTTTGATTGGGGGGTTTCATTAAATGAGGGAAGTGCTTCCTTTTGTGTATAAACGCTTTTATTTGTACATTGGAGAAACCGTTGACCAGCCAAAAAAAATAAAAAAAAAAATTAAAATAAACAACGTTACCATAGTTTTCTCTCACACTCCATAAGTCTCTCATTTCTCCGCCAGCAATTCAACCATTGAATCTTCTAGAAAAAATGCTATAATGATATGCTGCTCTTAGAGGAAATTGTTTTATACATATAATTTTATAGTTTAAATATTAATTTTTTATTTTTTTCAAAAAAAAAAAAAAACAAAGAAAGAAAGTCAAATCATGCTGATCGTGCGGGTCAAGCCGGGTTTGCCCCTAAATTTTCAAACTTGGGAGTTATTAGCCAATTTTAAGTTAAAGTTATCTTTAGGTCAAGTTTGAAGCAAAATTATTATTTTTTTTTATTATTTTTTTTCGATTGGATTCAATTCAAGTGAACTCATCGAGTCGGATCGGAGTTTGACACCTCTAACTGCTCTCTCGGTGACTTTTTCTTCATTCGGTTACGAATTGAGGACATCATGTATTATTATTCTATGGAATCATGGTAAACTTCAAGTTCCAGCTGATTTAATGAAGAATGATGCTCGGAGTGTGTGTATATATATATATATATACTTTTTTTTTTCTTTTTTTTTTTTTAAATTCTTTAAGAAAGTTATTGGGGCACTCATTTTTATTTGTTGACTGACTTGACTTAGTGGATGACATGGACCGATAGGCCCCCGTGCCCATTATTCGGTTGTTTCCATTGGCAGCCTTTTTAGTGAAGTTAGAAACAATTTCTTTTTTCTTTTTTCTTTTTTTTTTTTTGGTTCTTTCTTGTTAATTTTTAATTGCAGGCCTTAGTTCTACAATTTTGTTTCTGAATAACATAACTTAAAAGTAAATTGAAATATAAATCGGCCCGCATTACTTGAGACCTACGGGTGCGATGGCCGAAATTACTTAGCCAAGATATATATATATATATATATCAATATGATGCTAATCAGAGGCGGATCCTCATAGAGACTGCAAACAATGCGATGCATAGAATTTTGAGGTTACTTTTCTTGTACATATTTGACTTTGCTTTTAGACAGCACAGATTTGGCTCATGTAGGCACACCATGACCTCCTCCTACAATTTCTTTGGTCCACCAAGACATCCCGATCTACCATATTAGAACCAAGCGAGTTTCGGTCGTCTTGACGGTGCGGTAGGCGTAGCATATGATCTGTTATGTTATATTGTGTACCAAAGCCACCTACCATTGATTTTAAATTCCAAAGTTATACTCAATTCTTGAGGTAACGCCATCCTAATCTTTATGTTTATGCACCCAAAAAATCTTTATACATATATTCACCAAGACAATACTTGTACGCTGTTCATTATTATATTTATTACACGCCATAGTCGTATTTTGCGCCAAAACTTGTAACCGATGACTGGCAGGTCACCGCATGTTCCTCCTCCATACACAATACCCTCCCCAATGTCCCCAGCACGCAATTGGGCAAGTTCCGGATCTCTACTCTAAACGGAAATTCCATTCAAATTTAAAATAAAAATAAAATCCCCACTATATGATATGACTCCACCCACGCGCACACAAAAACCCCTCATCAGCCACAACAAAGACCCCTCACCAAATAATAAAAAGGTAAGGTAAACAGAAGCAGTGCAACTGCAACACAAAGTGAACGCAGCAACTGTGGCACCCAGCAGTAGCAAAAGCCTAAATGGTAGACGTTTAGGCAAAATTCAGATGAAATCCAACATGCAAAATTAATTCCAGCAGGACGCGTAATTACCGGCGTTAACAAATGTGAATAGGACTCCAATTCCGTAAAAATTACTCTTAAACAATGGCCAGCATAGCCATCGAAATTCTTAAAGTTGCACGACATTTGACACAAAACACTAAAGCATTTTTTATCAGAGAAACCCCAAACATACAATAATTTAGCAATAAGCTCGCCCATCCCAGGTTTGATGAAGCCAACTAGAAAAAAGAAAGCCACACTACAAGAGAGAAACCCACATTAAAGACAAAACATATACTAGGCACCGATATCTACCAATTCTATGTTGTTTGTCCGCAAATCAATAGCTATTAGTTCCACATGAAGACGCTAGCAAAGTCTAAAGAGATAACACATAAAAAGGACCGCCACAACAAGTACTCGGAGGCTGCAATGACTCTTTAGGTTCTTAACCAACGGATAGAGCATCTCCCTCTCAAAGCCATCAATATACCACCATTAAACAGTGGCCTGACAAGTGCGTAACGGGAAGCATGTTTAAAGCTTGGAAGCCACCAACCCAATCTTCACTATGATGGCACTGCAGATTCAAATATTTGAATTATCAGCATTACATATGCGGTGGTAATAACTTACAAAAAGATAAAAAGAAGTGAGAAAAAAAACCACCCCCATCCCACAAAAACCCAAGAAAACGAAAAAAAAAAAAAACAGAGAGAGAGAGGGAGAGAGAGAGAGGCAAGTTGAACGGTAGATTCAAATGCAACACAAATTAACCTGCACTCTCAGGTTCCCTTCTGTTTCAGAGATAAAACCTTGACTAAATACCAAAACAACAAAATGAAATTATGTAGGGCAAGAGAATTTCTATGGACTTTTAAATATTGTGCAAGAACATGTTATATGAAAAAGAAGCCAAGCCCTCTAATTGAACACAAGATAACTTACTGTATGTGGATGTGTCAATCTGCTCAGGAAGCTCTTTTATATCAACCTCAAACCTCTCTTGAACCTACAATAAACCAGCTTAGAACTGTCAAAAACAGCAAGAAAGTGGCACAAATAAAACTGTAAAAGATCAATGAACAAAATTTTGACACCTGATTCAGAATATCAGAGTCAGAAGCAGATGACACAAATGTAATTGCAAGTCCCTTTGTACCAAACCTTCCAGCTCTACCAACCTGCCCAGGATTCAACTAGTGTCAAAGAAGGAAGATACAATTAAATAAGCTCAATGAAGGCAGATTAAGCTACCCTATGTAGGTAAGTGTCAGCAGAGTCTGGCATGTCATAGTTAATGACAATGTTGACCCGTTCAATATCAATACCCCTACCAACCAAATCTGTAGCCACGAGAATCCTTTTATGCCCCTCTTTGAAGCCCTTGTAGCGCATCAACCTACAGATACATAAATTTCATATCAGAACTTTTAACAGCTGCCTGCAAACATTGTTTTTAAACCTGGTAGAACTAATTTTGCTTAGTTAATAGCCAACCAACAAAAGACATTTTCTTTGGGTTACTATAAACATGCAAAATGGCACAAGCTTGAACTATCATAAAATATCCTCCAACTCAAAGAAAGTTTTTGAAGAACCATAAAAAAAAAAAAAAAACTTGCAGTGTGCAAAAATGAGCATGAAGGAACCTAAATCACCAGGCATATCACATCTAAATAACAGCTGCTGAACATGTAGTTCAAAGAAATCATTTCACAAATAAACAGAAAGTTAACAATAAGACACCAAAATTACAAGAGGAAAAATCTCAGTCAACCTATATGAAGTCCGCCAACCCTCAAAAAGGGAAACATAAGAGCAAACACAATGGATTTATTGATGCAGATGACAGCTTTTTCCATGTTGGAGTGGCAAACCTTTCTTCTTGGGACATGCCAGAATGAATGCAGATTGAGGGAAAATTGCACTCAACAAGTAGCTTGTTCAACTCAGCTGCCCGGTTAACACTTTTGACAAAGATGACAACCTGATTGAAGTCCAAAGCATCTAGAAGATCATTCAACTTCCTGTTCTTCTCCAGCTCAGTCAATTTGATGTAGTGCTGCAATTTTGAAAATATGCTAAGGTGCATGACAAGAAAACAATATGGTAAACAAAGCACACATCTAAACACAAACCTGTACAAGACCATGTAGTGTCAATTTTGCTTCATCATCAACATAAATTTCCATTGGCTGAAAGGAACAAACGTTATAGTAAATCATATTAGGAGCCTTCCTCAAGCTAATGCAATCCAGAAGGAAATCAATGATTGATTCACATCGCTTGAATTGCATTCTGGTCCAGCTGAAATGTCTCCTTGCAGACACAATTTCTAGTCACAGCAAGCAAGTGTTGCCATTGCTCAACACAAGCTCATCACTGCACCTGAAACTGCAGAGCATAGAAAGCAGTCCCCCTTCACTTTCTGCACCCCCACCCCCGCGCGTTGCACCCCCCCAAAAAAAAAAAAAAAACAAAATCTCTCCCTCCACTCTCAATCACAAGTACTGAACTCCAAACCCTCACAAGCCACAGCCCAATAGAGATGTAAATAATAAAAACAAAAAAACAAAAAAACCGAAAATACATCACACTCCACTCTGAAGCCATCCAAGGACTTGGGGCACCACTTCTTTGCAATCCCACACCCAATAAAACTAGGTTTTCCTTAAATTGACTTGTGATGGACAATTGCACTCTAAAATATTTCTACAGGATTCTTGGAGAAATCTGGCATATTAAAAACATAAGACTTCTAAATTCAAGTACAACTGGCCATAGGACATTACATCTTGCATGAACTTCTTGCAAACTGGACGGATTTCTTTGCTGAGGGTGGCAGAAAACATCATAACTTGCTTATCATGAGGAGTCATCTTGAAGATCTCTTGCACATCTCTCCTCATATCTGCATGAAAAATGATAATTTCATGTTAGGCAACTCAATCCTTAAGGTACTAACAATAATGTGAAACAATGAAAGAAACTAAGAATCTCTAGGCTGGAAAAAGTACTTACCAAGTGATTCAAGCATCTTATCACATTCATCAAGGATAAAATGCCTCACATTCTTCAGAGAAAGGTCTTTTTCTCTAGTCAAAGCAAGTATTCTTCCGGGTGTCCCAACAACAATATGCGGGCATTCATTCTTTAGCAGATCTTTGTGAGTTTTAACATTGACACCACCATAAAAGACAGCAACCTTGATGTCTGGCAAATAAGTACTAAACCTCTCAAACTCATGACAGATCTACACAATAAAGAGCAACAAAAAAGCATGAGATAAACAAAACATTTTCTCAATTCAAAACAAAAAGCAAACTTGCAGAATTTGCAAATACCTGGTAAGCCAACTCCCTTGTATGACACAAAACAAGAGCAATAACTTGACCAGATGTAGGCTCAATTTGCTGGAGAGTAGAAAGAACAAAAACAGCAGTCTTCCCCATCCCTGATTTGGCTTGACAAATGACATCCATGCCTAGTATGGCTTGAGGGATGCACTCATGTTGAACTGATGAAGAACCAAACAAAATTGTCCCGAAGGAATGTTTGGTAAGTAAAACATAACCTCCCAGTTTCTTTAATTGAAAGGTTTACCAAACGAGAATAATGGTCCAAAAAGAAGAGTATAATAAAGGCATATTACCTGAAAAGTATTGCATATTTAAAAGATACAGGAAAAATGAAGCCAAGTAACATTAAAAAAAATGAAAGAAAGGCATGCCCAAGAACCAAGACACACAAGAAGAGTACATCTAAAGCTCTGCAACATAGGAAACATATGGTAGCAAATGAACAAAAAAAAAGTACTATTCCTAATAAGATTGCAAGGAAATCCATTGAAACCTAAAGTTTTATTTAGGTCCCATAAGACCTTTAAGCACCAAAAACAGCTTTCAAAGCCAATTGTGCCACCAAAAAGCCATAGGTAGTCTTTCATCATGCTTATAAAAAGTAAAATTTTCTGCTCCACAAAATACACAGATCCAATAATGAAATCCATGTTTATAATTACATTGCAAGAAAGAAAAAAAGGATAAACAGAGAAAGTATGATTTGCCTTCAGAGGGATGCTCAAACCCTGAGTCCACTATAGCTCGAAGAAGCTCTGGCTTCAAGAGAAAGTCCCTGAATCCGGAGCTGTGTATTCCAACATAGCCCCTGCACACCAAAAGTACACAATTTACATGAATAAGCCAAGCTGAAGTTACAGTTTTACCAGTATAAACAGGCCTTGAGAAACGATATAATCAAGCTATAATCAAAGTAACATCAAAGCAAAGGACAAAAAAAAAAAAGAAACAAACAAACAAACAAAGACCAACAAACAATTAAGTACACATCTAATGGATAGCAACCATTATCTTCATAAGGATCAAATAAATCAGATGAAATATAGAGTGGAACTTGCGATATTTGCGTTGGTTTCCAGTATCCTCCATTCACCACAACTATGAGAACTGGTTGTCCTACTTTAGTTTTGTCTAATTTTCTATCTTTTCGGGCAGGTGGAGTACGATTTTCTCAAAATTCCACGTGTTTTGCAAGAAAGGAAAAAAATTAAAAAAGTAACAGAACTCAAAAAGACAAAACTCACTTCTTGGTGGCTTCGCCATTGACTTTAGCTGCAATGGAGTCGGGGGCTTTCTCTTCTTCTTCCTCGTAGTCGAGAAGCTCCTCTTCGTAGGCGTCGTTGTCCCTTGTCTCTCCCATGTTGTAAGAACACCTGAAAAAACACAGATCAGAACAAATCAAGCACAAGAAAATACGCCAAGCAGAAAGAAACGGAATATAAGATTCAGATCTTCGAAATAGAATGGGGAGTCAAAACTGCTTGCTGCTAGGGTTTAATAGGAAGATCAAATAAGTACCTGTGAGGCTAAGAAGAAAGAGGATACGGATTGTGCTGTTAGGGCTAGGGCTTCTGAGAGCCTGCAGAGGAAGAAGATCAGCAGCCTCGAAGAAACTGGGGGACACCCGAGAAACGGGAGACTAGAGACCAGAGTACACAGGGCACAGGGAGAAACAGTGAGCCTGCGGCATCGAATTATACGAACGATGAATTTCTTGACGATTTGACCTACATGCCCCTCCCTTTGTTCTTAATTCCAATTTCTGGATACTCTCCAAATTCTTAAAATATCTTGTTTAATTTTATTTTTCTGATATGTGGTTTTTTATTTAAAAAATATGAGACATGATAATTTTTGTAATTTTTAATTTTTTATAATTATCTTCATATTTATCAAATTATTAAATTTTTTATTTTTTCTAAAGAGAACCATAACACTGTAAAGGACTTTTCAATCTAATAAATCTTGAAAATACTTCTTTAGTTTTACAAACTTAGAAATTGAAAATCATGGTAAAAGGTTTGACATCAAATCCTAACTTGATATCATGATTTATATCCCTTCTCGAAAAAAGGTTTTTAGGCAATTTTGAAGGCATTACATCTTTGAGTTTATCAAGTACAACTTGACGAATTGTAAGAATAAAAAATTAGGTTTTATTATGTCTTTCTGTTATTTAGTTCCCTTATAGTAGCAATATACCTTTTACTTGACTTAAGACCTCATTTGATGTTCTTAACTTTTCCATGCTTTTCAAAATGGTCATTTAAATCTTACAAGCATCGAGGATCATAAGGAAACTTAAAGCAAAAATGTGAAAGTTAAAAATTTGCAAAAAAAAAAAAACACACAATTTAGTTTATTAATTTTTTAATTAACCATTTAGAAGACTTAAACTATATTCATATCAAAAGTTCATTTTCTTTATAAATATGCTTTTTGACAATATTCATTAAGATTTCAAAAATACATTTCTTGTATTTTTGGGCACAAGTTTCATTATGAATAATAGCAACTTACCTTTAAAGTTATGTATAAACTACATAGGTCATACTTCTTGCATACCTTTATATAATAGTGTCCCATATCAGAAAGGAGAAAGGGATCCTTGGGCCTTATAAATGTGGGTCTGCACATCCCTATAAGTTGTCTTTTAGAAAGAAGGTAATTACCTCATAACTAATGGTATCAGAGCTAATAAGTAGGGGTAATGAAGTCTCATATCAAAAAGGAGAAGGGAATTCCTGGACCTTATAAACGTGGGCACTGCATACCTCAACAAGTTGCACTCATAAGGTAAGGAATAGTTAAATTTAAGGCACAAGGTTAAACATATAAATATAGTCCTTTATGTATATTGTAATCATAATATTTGTGAGTTTTTTCATTACATTATCATTAACCTTACAAGCTTTTATTGCTTGTTATTCCTTTTATTACAATAACATTTTATTGTAAAGTTATTAAATAACCAGTGGTTTCATTTATCTATTTTCAATATAGAGCTCATTATATTGCTTAAATAAATATTCATACTTTTGGTCAATTTATGTTATTACATTAGCTTTTCATTTTATATTTTATAATTCTTAACTACAAAAAGTTTGTCTTAAAGCACTCTTTTGCTAAGATTAATAAGAAATCAAATATACAACCAAATACTTAAAACCATTGATAAAAATAATGAAAATTTGAGTCCAATTATAGGTATCAAAGTGAATTGATAATAATAGAAATATAGTTTGAATTGCCTTTCAAAGAGATTTATTTTGCTTTTCCAATTAGGTTATACTTATTTATGGATTATTCAACATAAATTAGTAAGCTTAATAAACTTTTCTCTAACTTAAATTTCAATCCTTATTATCCAACATGGCTTATTCTCTTCTACTAAATGTTAACATTAATACTCTTTTTTAAGTTAATGTAATTAAAGGTAAACAATCAATATTATAACCCTCATTATCCATACAATTGAATTTATTAGGTAAGAGTTATAGTAAAAGGTATCACCTTAAACAATTATACCATTTTTATGAAAGTCTAAGTTATGACCTAAAATAAAGAAAGACAATGATAAAGACCAAATTTTGCCAAACTTTACCATATAAGAATCTTATGTAAGAATTAGATTTAACCACCAAGCAATCTCATTTGCAATTAATTATTTGCTTTGGTATTCAAACAATTCTTTATATTTCAATTATTTCCTAATAACATTAATAAATAATTCATTCATATTCTAAGTTCTCATGCTATGCAATTTATTACTCAAAATCTACCATCTACTTAAGATAATATCCAATGATTAATCATAATTAAAATTTTGAGGCATAAATAAGAGGTAAGCAATATGTTATTTTCTTTGTTAGTTCAATGCACTTTAAGCATTTTACCTTTCTTATCATAACCTTAACAATTAGTCTTTTCATTTTATTCATTAACATATTCACCTTACATACTAATTTGTTTCACCCTTTTTAATTCTTTTTCAAATTACTTTTATCAAGGACTCATTACTTAAGTCATATAAAAGTATTAAATGTTTGCTTAATAAGTTAAGCTACATGTAATATTTCATTTTTAATAATTTGTTATAAACTTAATAAATCTTTTGATCTCTTTAACATGAGACATATTTTCATTTTCAAATTTAAAACATGACATGGTATAAAGTTTTTAGTACATCTCTTTCTTAGGATTATAATAAATTTTACAAAACTTGGCCTCTTATTTTTCTTTGTTTACATCCAATTTATTCATAACAAATCTAATTGTCATGGCTTATGGTTAATTTGAAGAGAAACTAGTGCATAATGATGCTAATATAGCCATATATAGATATGTTGTTTTGCAACAAACTATACTAAAAATTAATGATAATCTAACAAAGGATACAAGGTCAAAAGTTTGTCATGCTTATAATCATCTCTCATATTTTAATGTTTAATTATCATTATTATATTAGTTATTTCTTACAAATTTTAGTTCACTAGATAAGAATTCTTTTCAATTCTTTTAATCTATAAACTCCCAATAGAATCTATACCTCTCATTAAGATTAAAATTCCTTAAGATATATATACATATGTTTTAACATGCACATTATATGGCATAAACAATTTCATGTCAATCATATCATAGTAAAAATTAACTTACATAATTTTGCTTATGACTTTAAAGCATATAAGTTCTTTTTCTTTTTAACTTGTAGTAATTACAAGTAATATGACATAGTATACTCAAGTCATTTATTAAGACATATTAAAAGGACATGTTACATTATGCAAATTTCACATAAAATTAAATAAACATGTTATTAACAAAATTTATTAAATTCAAGTCATATAATCTCATGTTCTATAAATCTATTTTAATTTAATAAGAAGAAAATCTCAATCTAAAAGGAAAAAAATCACCAAATTTTCAATAATTTTGGAACATAAAGATTACTCCATCTTTGTGCTACTAGCTTTTTCATGTTGCATAGTTAGTTGGGATCCACCTTTGTTCATTAATAAGGAAGACAATATTCTATGAAGATTAATAATAAGCAAAGCAACATAAGTTAATACACAAAGGCAAGATCTAATATAATATTTCTAAAATTTTGATATTTATGGTTTAAAAGAAATACCTAATACAATATTTAAAAGTGTTATAGATAATGTTAGATTTCAAAATATGAATATCATTATTAAATTTTAATTTTTAAAATTTTGAAATCAAACATAATCATATAAATAATATCGTAAATAATATACTTAACTTTGCAAAAGTTGAAACTGTTGATGCATCTAGAAATTTTGTATTAATCTAATAATTGATTTCTCTCTTTTGATCTTTATTGTAATCACACATTTTTAAATAAAGTTTTCATATAAATTAAAAAAAGAGGATTAACTATATATATATATAAAACTTTATAATTTAAATTAGGCATATTTGTCAATACTTAGAGTTACATTCAAGATTATAGTATTGAATAGTGAATAATTTATATGACTATTCTTTACTAATTGAGTCACATTATGGTTAAGTTTTAATAAAAATATTGTTTAAGAACATTTTAACATTATTAATTAGTAAATTCTAACATTTTCTCACTTAACTCAATTAAAATCTTTTAAACTAATCATTATGTGCAAATGATAATAACAACTTTTATGATTTCATCATAATATAGTAATATAATAAACTATTTAGTGTGAGTTATGATAGTTATACCCAATTTGTCAAAAACACTCTCTTTTACATATTACAACACTTACAATCTATCATACAAAATTCATAAGATATATATAATTTCATAATAGTGTACAATAAAGTCTCATAGTGACTTTCCTGTTAACTTTAAAATAGTAATGAGTACATAATAATAAGATAACAAGAAATATACAATATATGTTAAAAATACATCAGTGAATTCAAAGTATCATCATATTATACATAATCAATTATCATTAGTACAACTAAAGTTTATTGTAAAAATATGTTATCTATATAATATTAGTTATAAATCTTTATATTGATTTATTTTCATGAAATCAATTAGTACATCATAAATATTCCTTATTTTTGAACTTTCTTATTAATGACATAATAATTTGATTTTTATTGAATATGATACCTTTTAAATATTTGTCATTATTATAGAATAATACTATTATAAAATTATTAAATAAATTTTTAGTAACTTGATAATAACGTCAACAACCTCAAGTCTTAAAATAAAGTTCTACAGTAATAATGCATAAATTATAACTTTAAATCATGCCATAAACTCTGCTTTCATGATGGATAAAGTAATAATAAATAGTTTTTCATTATTTCATAATCATTCTCCTTCCCTTAATAAGAATAAATAACCAATAGTGGATTTCCATTATCAGTGCATCCAACAAAGTCTAATTCTAAATATTTAATCCCATTTAAATGTTTATTTTTTTATTCCTTACAAATACCTTAATACTTTTTTCGTAACTTTCTAATAATTCATTTTAGGATTATTATTACATTTACCTAAGATTCTAATTGAAAAATTAATATCTAATCTAATATAAGTTAGTAAATACATTAAGTTACCAACAATAGAGATATATGGAATTCATTTCATTTCTTTGTATTCTATATCATTCTTCAAACATTATATAAGACTAAATTTATTACATTTTTATATGAAAATAATACCAAGTGAAAACATATTCATTTTAAATGTATAAAGAATTTTTTTAAATATAGCTATTTTAAGATAATTCTCATTCCTCATGATTAGTTAAGGAATAATTCTATTCTTATCATATAATATCTCTATCATATTTTTTATTATAAAATTCTATTAAAAAAATTCTTTGATTTACTACAATATACTTAAAATATTAATAATAAGTAATATATAGGACTAAAAAACAAACTTACTCTCATTGATCTTTTGGTACATACATTGATTAATGATATTCTTTCTTAGATCTAAAAGATATCATAATATCATTAAACTTAAAATATAAAGACACTAGTTTTGGCGTATTTATTGACTTCCTTAGTCTATACACTATTTAATCTTAACCTTTAATAATAAAACTTTCAAATTCACTCATGTAAACTTCCTTTTCAAAAAATTTATTAAGAAATGTGATTTGCACATCTAATATAACTATAAGTCATACAAATCCACTAATATCATAATTATCTTTAATAAATACTTTCTATAACACATGAAAATGAAATTAGATCTCTATTGATTATAATATCAAAATTTAATTCTTTTAAATAAGTCAAATAATTATCTGAAATATTTGATCTCTTTTCTCTTTAAAATTTTCTCTATACTATTTTTTGTGATTTATTTATCTTAGCTAGTTATGAGTTTGTTCCTTTGAGGAATGTCACTTCATCCAAAAGTCCTTCAATTGTTGAAACAACATTTAGTATCATAATAAATGAATAAATTATTGTAGGCAAAAAAATATTTACCCTAGTTTCTTTTATATTCATATTTTAACATTCATTACATTTATTAATTTCACCATTCTTAATGAATCTTAAATTATCAATTTCTATAATTTTTAGACTATGGTTATATATCCTTTAGACATCTCTAAATAATCAATAAAGTAACTATTAATCATTTAAGAATTTAATTTCTTTTTATACAAATTCTTACTTCTATTGAGTAACTCCAAATATCTAAGTGCCTTAAATTAAAGCACTTTTAGTTTAATAGGAGTACTTTGAACTACCTCTTATGTTTTAAGTGCATACATTTATAAAAATTTGGGTAAAAAAGAGTTACTCATTATACTCTTGACCATATCTATTAATGACTGATTATACCTTTTGTTACACCTTTTACTAAAGTGTATGTAATATAATTTACTATATATGTTTGTTATAACTTTAGAGGAATTCTATAAATGAACTTAAATACTACCCTAAATCATTATATATTTTTTTATAATATTCATTATTGTTATAAGATCTTATGATTTTTGCCTTTTGTCTAATTGCTTATAATCTCCTTTATATACACTTTAAGAATATTAAATGATTAAGATTTTCATAAAGTAAATAAATATAACTATAACATAAAAAAAATCTATAAAAGTAATGAAATACAATTCTTCATTAAAGGCTATAGTGTTAAAAAATCCATAAATATCAATATGTTAATTTCAAGATGTTGGGTACTTCTTATGACTTCTTTTATTTTTATTTTATTTACTTATACTTACTGTAATATATACACGTTATTTTAAAATCTAAATTTTAAAAAATCTCATTATTAACCAATCTCACTATTTTTTTTGGATATATAATCCAAATATTTATTTTATAAGTAACAAAAATTATTTATCATATTATGCTTAATTTTAATATTATGAGATATAGTAAGTAAGGAATTTTTTAACTTTATTATATTTTTAATTGAGAAAAAATGTTAATAACAATACATTAAAAAATGTTTGTATTTTTATATTAATTCAAATAATTGAATTATAACAAATCTTTATATCATTATGGATACATGAATAATAGTATAAGAGTGAAGCCACTATATATTATGGGAAATTTTAATTAAATTTGATTCAAAATATACTAAGATTTTTAATTTACCTTTCTTTTTCAAACCAAATCTTATATTCCAAGTAATCTTTTTAATAATGCCTAAACTTATTTACAAAAGTGACATTTATTGTGATTTTGTTCCTTCTTTTTAACCCATGTAACATAAGTAGTCTCCTTACTTTCTTAGTTAATTGACCTTCATTTTCATTCATTTCATATCTTTCTTTCCCATGAGATGAATAAAATGACTCATTTGTTTTTTGTTTCTCATTTTCTCCTAAATGAGTATATTAGTTAATTTATTAACATTACACTTTTTCTTTTATAATATTGTAATGAATTTAAAACGACCTATACTTAACAGGTAATGAGTTCAAAACAATCTACATTAAAAAAAGAGTCATTTACCATTAATCTTGAAGTCTTAAGTCTTACTACAAAATTAGTCATTTGAATAATGTGCTATTACATAATTTTTGACATAATAAACTTTATAATTATGAGTTATCTTATAAAAGCAATAACAAGTAACTTATTGATAAAATGGAACTCTCTTTTTACAAATTACAAATATTTTTTTGTACTTATTGCTTATGAAATAGTTTTCTTATTATTGTTGAAAACAATCACTTGTACAAATATAAAGCTTAATCTATTATTTTATTCTTATATTTATAATGCAACTTCTCTTCTTCGCTGGTTCAGTAATAATAGCAAATTTACTTACTAACAATATGAGTTAAGATTCATAACATATAAGTAAAATTGACTTATTCCAGTCATTATAAGAAGTTTAGTTCAATAAACAAAATAATAAATGAAGTATGCAAGTGTATCAAATCAGTTGCATAATTGTAAATGTCTATAATTAATCATAAGTTGTATATAACAATTAGGGTACATTGTAGTTTTTCTTTGAGAAATCTTATAATATATTATTATAAGTAATATCATTAACTTTAATAAGTAATTATATATTTTTTAATTAAATATATTTGATATCTTTGGATAAACAAATAAATGTAGGCAAAATATTAATATATTTCAATTTTGTTACTAATCATAGACTAATAATTTATATTTGGGTAAATGATTAATAACATTAATTTATCCAATTATTTTTCATTAAAATCATAGATGAATGACTTATTTATGTGTTATTAAATATAACAATAATGCACATATTTCATTTTAAACATTTTAGTTTGGTCACTTTATGGATAATTTAACTATAATTATAACATATGTATGATGTTAAATATACTAGTTTGATCACTTTGATTATTAAGAAACTATAATCTCAATACATGCATATGAAAACACAACTTAATATTTATTAACATCAAATATCACAATATTTAGGTCCATATGTATGTCAAATACTTGCTTTTGAATTTCACTAATGTGCACAAACTATAAGAGATTAAACAAGAAATCATATTTGGGTCTATCAATTTCGATCCAAGGTGGGCTTTATAAGAAAACATACTTGGATAATAGTGAGATTTTCAAGCTAAAGTAAGACCTTAAAAACCTTAATTCAGAAATTAAACATTTTAATTACATTTTTTTGTGAAAGACACCCATAAGCCTTAGGGAAAGAATTTAAACATTCTTGTGAAAACAAGCCTAAATGATTGACTCTTAATGCATAATGGATGTACTAGAAATAGATTACAAAAAATTAATACTCGATTAAATTTTTAAAAAATATTTTAAAAATCTACTAGAAAATATACCACCCTTACAAAATTGAATTCTATGATTTGTAAAATACTTTAACCTTTAGATTTACATATGTATTTATAATTCAAAATTAGCTAATTGGAACAATATTTTAACCTAAATTAGAAAATATCTAATAATTAACTAAGAAAATATTCTAAAACATTTTATAACAAATCAAAATGAAAAAGAAGTTTTGAATATTTGACATATTTTTTTAAATAGTTTAATAAAAATTTCTAATTAAATTATAAAATAAGTAAATAAATTATAAAATATAATCATAACATAATTTATATGATAATAAAAAAATAGTTTTTATGATGTATCTTACATCAAAATTTTCCACTTGAAAAAAACTCACCTTTAAGTTGATAATAAGGAATTTATGTTTTTTAGACCCGTAGAACAAATGCTAAGAATAAATTAATATCTTTTACATGAATCAATAACTTCTTTTGTAAATTATTATGTGAACAATAACATTAACAAATAATGATATCAAATCATCACCGACTTGATTATCCACTCTAAGAATATCATTAAATATAAGGGGTAAAAAGGAACCAAGATTCTGACACTTGTAAATTATGGAATTATCCTTTAATTTAGTAACAAGATCTTAAAACTTGTAGGTTATATATTTAACTTTCAAATTAATAAAATCTAAATTATTCTTTTTGTCACCACAATTTCAAATCTATCGATATGTCCTTTGGAATCAACTTGTTCAATTATGTTATAAATAATAATTAGTATTCTTCTTTTAAACCATTGATTCTTGATTTATTAATATTGGTAAAAATTAATTCTAAAGTCATTGATCCTTGGACATCTAAATCAACATAATCAACAATAGAAGTGTAAGTAAACATATTATTATGCAATTCATTAATTGATAGGAAATAAGAATTAAATTTCCTTTCAACTCGATTTAAAATTTTTTCAAATTTATTGTTACCATGCAATTTAATGATTAATAAATTTCTCACTTTACTAACGACTGAATTTTAAACTTATCATATATTAATTAAAAATATTAAATATCATTCCACTACTCAACTATATTATCTCAAAGTTTGAAATATATAAAAGTTATTTTCTTTTTATTTTAAATATTATTCTATTTGAAATAAGTATAAATTTCTAATAATTATCTTACAAAATCTGTAATGAAAAAATTTCTATCAAAGAAAAAAATATTTTTAAAATCAAGAACATATGTAGAACATTAAAGTTTCCGACTTCTCCTTAGGATCTACTAGTTTGTGATACTGAGAGGGGGGTGAATCAGTATCACCACAATTCGCAATTTACAGGTAAGTGAATAACTTCAACCTTTTCTTAAAGCGAACTTTTTCTCAGATTCGATTAAGGTAGATCTATTGTTACCTACTAATCACAATAGTCCCCAAATTCACCCTTCAGACACCTTGCTTAATAGACAATACGGATGTTCTTGTTTAGGTCTTCGTTAGGTTATGCGTTGGCTGATACTTTAGCTACGTTCACAACTCAATTCAAAACATAGAACATAAAGTAAATTAAGGACACACAAGATTTACGTGGTTCCGTCAACTTGACGTATATCCACGGTGATAGGGACTCTCCCTCTACGGCGACTATCCACTATACTTGTAAACACAGGTTACAATGGATGTTTTTAATTCTCCGCTCCTTTAACTATTGCAATTACTAAGCAAGTACAATACAAAGAGTGTCACTTACTGTGTCTACCTTTCTTCTAACTTGTCTTGCCTCTGTTGAATTGAAAGGCTACTGCACTGCCGCTTTGAAGTTCACCGCAACGCTCTTTAACCTCTTTTGAAGAAATCTGGAAATACATTGAGTTCTTTACGTGATTTGTCGAATTTCTTCTCTGCATTGTTTCACACAATTCTTGTTTTGACCATCTTACGGTCTCACCCATCTCCTTGTCTTACGATCTCATTGTGTCATGGCTCGCCTGTCCGTTTCTCTCTCTCCTGCTGTCCAGCTGGATTTCTCTCTTTTACTACCGAATTTCTCTTTTCCGTTACCTACTTGGCTAAATTTCCTCCCTTTTCTGCTGGTGGTTTACTTTTCTTTGTCTTGTTGTTTAGCCTTCTTCGCTCGTCCCTTGTTTTCTCTCCCGTCCACCGGTTTCTCTATTTTTTTGACGGTCTGTTTCTCTCTCTTCCAACGTCTAGTCGTCGAATCTCTCTCACCCGTTCCTCTCCTTCCTATCAATGGCTGCTCAATTGTTTCCATCGTCCACCTTTATTCTTTGTTCAACCTGGCTGTCGAACGTCTCTCTCCTTCTTTCTCTCTCTCGACACTACTGTTCCCGATGGAACTGTTCACAACGGTTACTGTTCACTCGATTCATCTGTTGGTTGCACTGTTTACTCTCTTCATCCTTGCCGGTAGTGTTCTTCCATGTAGGGTTTGGTGTTTTCTTTGGTTGGTCGGTTGTCTAGATTTTTCTGAATGCTTAATATTACCGATGCCCTATTCTTTGTTTTTCAAGACCATTATATACTATACTCCATGAACCTTAATAGGGCTTACGCGACGATTTTACGTTCTTTCCCTTTTATATGGTTTTACCTTTTTGCCCTTATATGTGGTTTTACTTTCTTGCATACGTAAACCTAGTTGACAACAATTACAACTCATACAAGGCTGTGGGAACAACAATCTCCCCCTTTGTAATTGTTGGCAACACTCATAACAAAAGCCATCATATAGGAATTTCAACTCCCTCTAAATATGCACTCTTCTTTTCTTAACAACTCCCCTTGCACTGTTTCTTCTCTCTCCCTTTGCCAACCAATTATAAATCTGAAAAACTCGCAAAGTAGAGATGAAGGATTCACTTGAACTTCAGGCTTGAGGAGGCATTTGCACAGATAGACTTAATTTGTGCTTTTCAAATAGCTCTGTGGACTGAGGTTTAGTTAGATCTTGTGTAACTTATTCAACAGATTTAGATTCAACTTGTGAGAGTAAAGTAATAGCTCCCACAATTTTTCTTCTTGTTGTAATTTCTGCTGATGGGTCACCTATGATTTGACTTTCTCAATGAGCACTAGTCCACATTTTCTTTGGCTTTCTTTCTTGCACAGTCTTAATTGTAAGAGGATCTCTTACTTCATCAATCACATACAAATTTCCAACTATTCTCTTCCCAGCTGCAACAATATTGCCTTCTTTACTCTTTACCTGGCAACCTATTTTTGTGAATATTACCTTATGGTCTTCATTACATAGTTTGCTGACAGATGCTAGATTATATCTGAGTCCTTTAACATGCAGAATATCTTTTAGCTTTCCTTTTCCAATATTCACTGACCCTTGACCACTGATGTTGAGTGAATCATCATTGTCAAACTTGACTCTGCTTTCTCTTGATTTGTTTAGCTTTGATAATTTACTCTTGTCTCCCGTCATATGCGAAATGCATCCACTATCAAGGATCCACACTACTTATCCTTGCAATCAGCCTTTAGTGTAATTTCAACTATATTAGCCACCTCCCTTTTTACTTTATATTCTTTCTTTTGAACTGGCTAGAAGATAGCTTTCTCTTTTTTCTCAACTTTGACTACACCGCTTGTTTTCACTGTGCCATTAAGCACCTTCTCTTGCTTAGGGAGAAGTGTCATGTATCTCTTGGCATTATGGCCATCCTGCCCTCACCTTTCACACTGTTCCAAGTCTACCAATATAGCAAACTTGTTCTTTGAAACCATTGGTTTGGGCTTCCACCAATAATCTTTGTCAGTATGTCCTTACCTTTTACAGTATGTGCAAGAACTCACAACAGGTGTTCTCTTCTGGATTCTGTATTGTCTCCCCCTGTATGCAACATCGTGTCTTCTCAAGTTGGAAACATATATTGGCCTTCTCCACTAGCAGTTAATTGCCTTATGACCCCAAACTCCATAATAAAGGCAATGACCTTGAAACTACCTCTTCTTGGGTCTGATCATAGCTTGTCTTCTTCTATTCATCACTTGATATGCAGGCAAAGTAGTTGGCTTCTTTGCTTGTGTGACTTTCATTTCAGTCACCTTCTTCTCCTCCTTCTATTCAGTCGTATCCCTCTGTTGGCTGACTTTCTTTTCTCCATTTTTGTTTGCCATACTAGGTTGCTTCTTCAGATCTTCTTTATTCTCTACTATCTTCTCCTGAGTTACAACCTTCTCTTTCAACTTCTATGGCACATTCTTATTACTTTTAGCCAATGCAGCCTCAAATTGCTGCACTTTCTCTACATTCTTCTCTCCTTCTACAGAACTTGTTTCTCTTATCATTTTAAACTTCTGCACATTCTTTTTGCTACTTTTGAGTTGTTGCTGAAGTCTTAGCAACTCTTTCTCCATTTTTTCAATTTTTGAAGCCTTTGAACTAAACTCTACTGTAAGGTCTTCACATATTTTAATCTGTTCTTCAAATCTTCTCTTCAAGTCAATATGTTCAACCCTTATCTCATCATTTTGACTTTCAGCTTCCTCAAACTTTGCTTTAACTTGTTTGATGTGAGCCTCCAACCTTTTTATGGTTCTGTCCCTTTTGATTATCTCCTTTGAAGCTGCTTTCAACTTAGCTTCAAGATCTGGCTCTTCTTCATCAATCTCCTCTTCCTCTTTAGAGGTTGAACTACCACCTTTAGCTAATGCCATAAAGGCATGCTCATCTGATGATTCTTTATCTTCCTCCTCATCAGCTTCTTTTATCTGACTCACATAACTCTTAAATGAGCCTCTCTTCTTCTTCTGTGGGTTGGCAGTCTTCTTGCTGGACTTCTTTGATTTGAATGATGGTCTTCTCCATTTTGAATTCGGCTCATCATCACCATCCTCATCTTCATCATCACCATCAAGTTTCATTTTGCACTGAGAAGCAAAGTGTCTAGTCTACCCACAATGATAACATCTCAAGGCTAATTGTCTTTTTCCCTTCTTAGACCCCTTTCTGAATTTCCTTGTGAAATAAGCCAATACTTTACCCTCACTTTCTTCATCCTTATCATCATCCTCCTTATTGGATAATTCTCTCTTCTTTTATCTTTAAGTGCTTCATAACTTTGAAAGCTGCCTCTTTTGATACCTTTGTTGTTGCAGAGCTTTTAGCTGACTTTATCCTCATCTCATATGCAATGAGATTGCACTAGAGATCATGCAGAGACATAAAATTGAGATCTCTACTCTCCTCTATAGCTGCTACCTTTGAGGCAAACCTCTCAGATAGAATTCTCAGAATCTTCTTCACAACAGATGAGTCCTTCTTATTCTTCCCATGACTTCTCAGGTCATTCACAGCATCAATAACCCTGGTGAAGAACTCTTGGACTATCTCATTCTTTTACATTCTGAAAGATTTATATCTCTTCTTGAACACTTAAAGCTTAGCCTCCTTCATTCTGCCATCACCTTCATAGATTTTCTACAATCTGTCTCATATCTCCTTAACAGATTTGTAGTCCATCACTTTAGCATACTCAGCATCTGTTAATGCTGAAATGATAATGTTTGAGGCCTTCCCATTTATCTCAAACTGCCTTAACTCCTATGGGGTTTGGTCTTTACCTTCTTTCGAAGCCACGAAACCTCTTGTATGCATTTCACCACGTTTATGCCTATGGTTGCAAATACCACTTGTATTCTTACTCTCCACATATGGTAGTTGGTTCCGTTGAAGATTGGAACCTTATTACTATAAGTGGTGCTAGTGTTGGTACCGGCTTCAATTTCTCAGTATGCTAAACAAGTCAAACTTCTAGATCCCTTCAAACTAGTACACCAAGTTGTTAGCTTCAAACTGGTGAACCAGGCTCTGATACCAATTGAAGTTCTCGACTTCTCCCTAGGATCTACTAGTTTGTGATACTAAGAGGGGGGTGAATTAGTATCACCACAATTCGCAATTTGTAGGTAAGTGAACAACTTTAACCTTTTCGTAAAAGCAAACTTTTTCTCAGATTCGACTAAGGTAGATCTATTACTATCTACTAATCACAATAGTCCCCAAAGTCACCTTTCAGACACCTTACCTAATAGACAATACAAATGTTCTTGTTTAGGTCTTTGTTAGGTTATGGGTTAGCTGATACTTTAGCTACATTCATAACTCAATTCAAAACATAGAATGTAAAGCAAATTAAGGACACACGAGATTTACATGATTCCGTCAATGTGACGTACATCCATGGTGGTAGGGACTCTCCCTCTATGGAGACTATCCACTATACTTGTAAACACATGTTATAATGGATGTCTTTAATTCTCTACTCCTTTAACTATTGCAATTACTAAGCAAGTACAATACAAAGAATGTCACTTACTGTCTCTACCCTTCTTCTATCTTGTCTTACATCTGTTGAATTGAAAGGCTTCTGCACTGCCGCTTTGAAGTTCACCGCAATGCTCTTTAACCTCTCTTAAAGAAATATGGAAATATGTTGAGTTCTTTATGTGCTTTGCCAAATTTCTTCTCTACGTTGTTTCATACAATTCCTGCTTTCACGGTCTTACAGTCTCACTTGTCTCCTTGTTTCACGATCTCACTGTCTCACGGCTTGTCTGTCTATTTCTTTCTCTCCTATTGTCCAACTGAATTTCTCTCTCTTCTCGTCGGATTTCTCTCTCTTACTGTCGGATTTCTCTCTTCACCAAATTTCTCTTTTCCGTTCACCCACTTGGCCAGATTTCCTCCCTTTTCTATTGGTGGTCTACTTTTCTTCGTCTTGCCGTCCAATCTTCTTCGCCCATCCCCAGTTTTCTCTCCCGTCAACCAGTTTCTCTATTTCTCCGACTATTTGTTTCTTTCTCTTCTAACGTCTAGCCGTCGAATCTCTCTCACCTGTTCCCGATCTGGTTTCATCTCGTTCCAGTTCGGATCTGGTCTCCCTCATGACTCACCTTCCTCAA